>CM037854.1:110909597-111265552 GCA_021234595.1 Delia radicum | reverse complement strand
TTAATATTTAAGGTGAAAAAATTGTACAGATTGATCTCTTAATTTAAATTAATAATTATTGTGAATATGTATAATATAATTTTCAATAAATGGTTAAAAAAAAAAAAAAAAAAAAAAACTTTATATACAGCATTTGCCTTTTTTCGATTTACACGACTTTCCATACAAACATTTTTGAATTCGATTTACACGATTTTTTCTGGAACGTATCTATCGTGTAAATCGAGGGATAGATGTTTATGGTTCCAAGTAACAAATTGACGTTATTTTTAATTTAACAGCCGTTCTTAAAAATGGTTTTTGTTTTCCCCCCGGTTAAAATTGCATACATATACAAATATGTTCATACATGGCCTATATGGCAATTAAACAGATCGCATCGTCAGGGTCCCCCGTGCCTATAAAACTTCGTTTATTTAAAAAATATAGGTCTTATTAAATAAAAATTTAATTCTAATTTAATGTACGGATATATTTTTCTATTAAACATATTATAGTAAGTTAGATAAAAAATATTTAATAAAATTTTATATACAAATTTGTATATAATCGGAAACTATAAATTTTATTGATATTACTAGCACGATATAGCAGTTTTTATTATATTTTTGCATAAAGTGATTCTCGAGGATTATTTTTTGTTTGTTTTTTGCCTTTTCAAGGATAAAAAAATGCTCAAATATGATTAATTTATACACCAGGTACTTATTATAAGTCTTTAAGCAAGACTTCCATCAAATATTACTCAATGAAAGTCTAGCAAACAGCGAAACCCCATAAATTAATAAATATGGGTTATCAGTTTTTAGAATAAATAATGCCTTTAAAGACTTAGACACGGCTTTGCATATTTTGCAGATATGGTAAATAATTAATATGTCAATATTGGGGAAATATAATATTTGTGTGTCATTTAGACCTCTGGTCAACATGGGTTAACGCTACTCTTAGCAAATAATATACGATAAACCAAATTAGCGCAATAAATATATCGCAAATGGCAAAATTTAATAAATTATCCATTTCCGAGAAGTATTTATTGGAAAATATACTGGCAATGAATCGCTCTATTTCACATTTTGATCCTTGACAATAAGTTTAAGCAAAACTGTAAAAGCAACTACTAAATTGTGCTATAACATCAATAAAATTTACAATTGAAACAGTTCATGCGAATAAAGACGAATAGACCATTTGTAGAATTTTACAGGGGACAATAAAAAACGCAGGAAACGGTTTAAAAAATAACATTTTTGTCAACTTTTTGGTATTAGCTTAAAGATTTAAGTCACATCTACCTATATACAAAATTTTAGTAAGGTATTCGAAAGAGAACTTGCCAAAACTTGGACTTCAATTTTTTGCTTAAATGGAAAAAGGGGCGAATATCCAAAAAAATGTTTTGAAATTTGAATAATAATGTGTTATTTTGCAGCAGATTTGACTACATTTTCATGAGACTTTGCAAAACTTGACGAACATGGTCGGTATTTGGTTTGTAACACTTTAAGGACTTCAAGGATATACACTTTTTAAGGATTGTAAATACATACAAAAAAAATAAATTTTTAATATAATATTTGGTTAAGGATGGATATTCGCCCTTTTTGCTTTCCACACTTTAAAGTCTTATACTCAAGAACGGTAAAATTTGTTGCCAATATAATAAGTGTGGTTTTTTCCTCGTAATTTTCTTTTAACACATTGTTACCGAAAGTAAAATTTTTTTATGTTTTTGTGTTGTATTTAATCAAAATTGTGCGTTAGTTCTCTCCCAACTTAAACAAAATATAAAAATATAATATATATTATTGCACTTTCAAAGTCATTTTATTAGCCTTAAAAGTCAAAATTTCCCCAAAATTTCTGCATAGGATTGTAGGGCTCTGCTAATAAAATGCATTATGCAAAAAAACGTGTTTGCGAAAATGTGGTCTATTCGTCCTTATTCGCATGAACTGTTCAATTATTGCAAATTTGAGATTTTTAATTAAATAAAAAATTCAAAATTCCGCGTGTCCGATTTTAATATAATATACGTCCAAAATTATATTAGATTTAATGCGTCGCAATCACAATAATTAATCAAATTTTTTTCTCATTATTTCTTGTTTTTTATTTCAAATATAATAATAGAACACGTACACCTTTTGAACTTCAATTTCGACATGCGACCTCTAAAACAAAATTTTTTTGACATTGTTTTGGCAGGCCAAGTTTATTTTCACAGTGGCATATTTTAAGGGTTGTGCAGCTCTTGAATTAAATATTTTTTTTGTTTTTCTTTAATGTTAGATATTGCTTTATAGTTATGTTATAGTTAGTGTCGTCTTTTGTTGATTTTTCATATCTTATTCTTAATTTTTTTGTTGTTGCCTTATCTTATCAAGTTTTGTTTTTCTTTTTAAAACTTTTAAGTTTTGTATTTTTAGATTTTCAAACTATAGTTTTTGTTGCTACATATTTTCAATATATCAGTTTGATCCATGTTGAAAGTTTTTTCTCAGTTTTTGTGGGTTGAATTTTAACGCATATTTAGTGTCAAGTGAAAAAGAGTGAAACAAGTAACAAACTATAACTTATAAAATCTGACTTAAGCTTAAGTTTTTGTTTGTTCCATCAGCTCAAATTGTCCGTAAAATTTTTTTTTTTTTTTTTTTTGGCAGCAATACAAAAATTGGTACACTTGTACACTTAGGAAATTATGTTGGTAAAGACGACAGCAATTGTAGTCAAAACAAATGAAATTTCATTTAAAAAAAGGACGACTTACATTTCATTAAATTCAACTAACATTGTCATTTGTTTTTTAATGTTCAAAAAATGACTAACAATTGTAGTAAAAATGGTAGTAAAAATAAACCAAAATTGTTTTTTTTTATTTTTTTAAATAACAAAAAACAACTGTAAAAAATGAATGTAAATCATAAAACAGTCATTTGATGTGAGTTGTTTTTTTAAATGAACTACAAGGTTAGTTAAAAATTTTATTTGTTCTACAAATGACTTACATTTACATTAAAATAATGAAACTGTATTACAACCCAAACAACTACATATTTTTAAAGCAGAAGTTCCCTGAGTGTATACATTTTTTTCTTACAATCTATTTTATTTATATTTCGTTAATAATAGGGCAACTTGGCGTATGATTTATATTTACCAAACATTACTATTAAATAATGCTCATACGATGCGGTAGTCAAATAAGAGATATATGTATTAAGAATTTATACGAGAGAGAGAGAGAGAGAGATGGATAAAAACTCTTCTTAATAGAGTGAACTTAATGCTATAAACACATAGACCACAGCAGGCTACAGAGCTACACGACTACAAATGCCGTTCACTGCAATCGTAGCCATGTGGTCAGCTACTTATTATTTTGGAAACGACAGCAACATAACAAACAGCTGTTTTTTATACAAATGAATTTTTATTTCAGTAGTGCCAATTACATATTTTTTTTTTGATTTATTAAAATAGAACAACATGCTTGGTTGTAGACACGTATATAAAGTTGACTTAATAATACAATTACTTATTTATAATACATTATTATAACGTAAAAATAAATTTATCTAACCCTCTTGAATATTAATGCAATTATAGTATTTAATGTTGCGACGTTTTTTTGTGTTTAACAAAATAAAATATTTTTAAGCACTAATTTGTTATATATTTTGTTTTATTGTCAACACTATTTTTGTTTTGTAGCCAACAAAAATAGAAATATCCTAAGTTGACTACAGCGGCAAAAGTAGTCGGGTAGCCGTGTAGCTGTGTTGGTGCCAAAATAATCGTTTTCATATAAACGTGTGTATTTTATTTTGACAGGCTGTAGTCGTGTAGCTGCAGTCGTCTATGTGTTTATAGCATCAGTTTAAATGGTTTGTATTGTAGACAAATATTTTTATTTGCGAGCGATTTTTTTTTCTGGGGGTTTTTAAAATTATATGGTGGTTTTTAGGGGCATTTAAAATGTATAACATATTTTCAAGATTATATTATATGACTCTTCCACACAAACTTACAAGGGGGATCCCCCATATCATAATAACATTTGGATATATTGTTGACAGTAAAAATATAGTGCACATGTATGTTTTTAGCTGCCCAATCTTATGTTTAGGGGTTTCTAAGTGGGGTCAAAATTATACCATTTTCATTTTTTTTTAATATTATTTAAACAAATTCGTCTTCAAAATTTAGCTTTTTTGAAGACACATTCACAAGTTAGAAATCCTCTCTAAAGACTTTCAAGTATTCTACTTAGTTATTACAAAAACATGCACTCGGTTAAAAAAGTTCATATATGATTATATATATTTTGTATATGGTCATCCATATTGGAACATCACGAGTAAGAACTTTATATACAATCATATAATGGTTAATATAATATTATAAAAACATATATAGCTTTCTATAGATTAATATGGATATATGTGATGAAGCATATGAACATATATAATTTTATCATATATGATCATTCATATTTTTTATATGATCATATATGGTCACTAGAGGTGTTCAACTTTGTATGGCCGTTTTTCAAAATGAGTTCTAAAGTCAGGTTATGGGCTAATTTGGTTCCTTTGTATGTAAAAACATTTAATATGAGGTTTGGTGCTGATTGGATAAAGATAATACGAGGCGGAAATCGATTGAAAATTGAAAGTGTGTTTTGTATGGGGGAAAATGGCTTTTTTGGGTTTTTTCAAAAAATTGTTAATATTGAAGCAGTTTTTATTCCAAATTATAAATTAGTCGAGATGAAGACAAAAAAGTGTTTTCAAAAAGATATAAAGATCGAAAATCGGTTGA
Source organism: Delia radicum (assembly GCA_021234595.1). Classification (NCBI taxonomy): domain Eukaryota; kingdom Metazoa; phylum Arthropoda; class Insecta; order Diptera; family Anthomyiidae; genus Delia; species Delia radicum. Next base: position 111,260,725 of record CM037854.1, on the reverse strand, counting down.
GAATTACCAGAGTAAAAAAAATACCCCAGACCACTAATGTGCCAAATACCACTTGATCAAACATTTCGAGCCCACATCCTAAACGTTTTCGACATTAAATACCAAAATATTTTTTTTTTACTTACTGGACCCATTAACTGTTAGATATGAAATATTTAATTTTTAGGATGTCGGTATCCTGTCCTAAGGTGACGTCGAAAACCAACAATATTTTTGGGGGTATTTTTCAATCTCCAATTTCAAATTTGAAAAAATTTTGTTCAACAAAATTAAAAAAAAATTGTTTTGCACACTAAGGTCTCATTAAGTATAAAATTTAAAATAAAAATACCAAAAATTGCACATATCGCACGTTTAATTTAGTAAGGGCAGCTATTTAAATTCGGCGGATTTCGAGGAAAACGCTTTTTTATGAACAAAATTCGATCATAAGGTAAAATTTATCTAATTTTAACCAGTAACAATTAATGCTATTCAGAGTTTTATGAAACAAACTACAAGCACTATATTCTGAAATTTGGTCAAAATCGAACTACGGCAAAGGTCAAATTTCAAGGTCAAAGGTAAATTTTTTCGAAATTTTGAAGATTTCATGAAATTGATAACGAAAAATCATGTGGTATCTTCGTATTTGAATGAAAGTTGACTAAATTATTTCCGTAGTTGGTATTTAATAAATATTTCATATCTAGCAGTTAATGGTCCAGTAAGTAAAAAAAAAAATATTTTGGTATTTAATTTCGAAACGTTTAGGATGTGGGCTCGAAATGTTTGATCAAGTGGTATTTGGCACATTAGTGATCTGGGGTATTTTTTTTTACTCGGGTAATTCTAAACCGATTTTGGATTTTATATCTTTTTGAAAACACTTTTCTGTCTTCATCTCGACTAATTTATAATATGGAATAAAAACTGCTTCAATATTAACAATTTTTGAAAAAACCCAAAAAAAAGCCATTTTTCCCCCATACAAAACACACTTTCAATTTTCAATCGATTTCCGCCTCGTGTTGTCTTTATCCAATCGACTCCAAACTTCATATTAAATCTTTTTACATAGAAAGGAACCAAACTAGCCCATATCTTGACTTTAGAAATCACTTTTGTTTTTTTTGGACACCTTAATGGTCTCCCATATTCATATATCCCGAGTAAAAACGTTCATATACAGTCATATCTTGTTTAATATAATATTATAAAAAACATATAGATTAACATGGATGCATCTGATGACGCATACGATCATATATAATATTGTATTCGATTTGGTTTTTTGAACATTTTTGATATGATAAATTATATATTAATATCTAAGTATATATTGATTGATATAATGTACATATTGCATATATTACTACTTATCTTATTTAATATAACATTATATTAAAACATATTGTTTTATATAACTTAATATGTATATATGTCATGGCACATATGATCGTATATAACTTAATTTGCTTTCTCGAAAATGTTTGATATGGTCTCATATATATTAAATTACTATATATCTATTATTATAACCGTAAATGTGTCATATATTACTACATATGGTATAAATTAATTAGCATAATTTTATATATAATTTTATATGGCTTAATACAATATTACTAATAATAACATATGGTATAATATTAAAATTTTGTTTTGCATCGAATCTAAAGTTTTTAATGACAATTTTAAATCGAAAGTAAATTTCTCTTTGGATATATTGAACATTACAAATTAAATTGTTGTTTGAAAATTTCTTATGTAATTTAGTTAAACAAAATAATGGAATGGTATTTTCAACTGCAACTTTTCTATTTAAAATTTCAGCAGAAAGCTTAATATATTAACTGAAATTATAAAATTACTAATATAATGGCAATTTTTTATTAGAACTTGCATAAAGAATTAAAGAATTAATTGTTACTAATTATTTAAATTGACAAAATTTTGCAAAAAAAAAGGTTTTTTCAAAATGTTGTACAGAGACATGAGAAAGTTTGTAAATATTAAAAAAAATAAAAATAGCTTAGTGATGTAGTAAAAAATTAAAAATTTTGATACGCATTGTTTATATGTTTTCACTACAGAGTAGTGATAGAGTGTCAAATAATGTGGAATATAATATTATATATCATTGGAGAGCTTACACATTATGAAGTGCAAATAAATAAACCTTTAAAAAAAAGATTTGGACAGAACCAAAATTTACACAGGATTGAAGTACTCTTAAAAATATGAAGTTTGATATGCATATTGTATGTGTTTTGACAATTCAGCTCTTCAAAATGCGCCGAAAATGCAACTTCAGGCAAACAGAAAAAAGAAAAGAGACGCGTCCACTTAAACTTAATATAGATTATCAGATAAGAATTTAGTCGTGAGACCATTATACATCACTATATAAAGAACCATAAAATATGTACATTTTTTACAACAAAATCAAAATGAAATTTTCCAAAAACCATCTATAGTCCAATGCGTCCATAAATCTCTTTCCATCGATACCACACTTAATTGACATTACTTAAGAAAACGTACAAGAAAATTTAAAAAACGAAAAATGGGAAATTTTTTATCCCACGTTTTAGGCCTTAAACCTTCAAGATGGTATATAAAAAATTTCCCGTATATCCTAAATTTTGATTCTCTACAACGTCTCTGAGTATCATTCAAATCTGCTGGTAAGCGTTGGGGCTATTACCTTGTAATATCTCCATGTAAAATAAAAAATTCTAAGTTCATTTATATAATTAAGTACAGCCCCATGTAAAAAAAATTCTCAGTTTTTTTTATATATGATTAGAATGACATACTTTTTTTTAATTTTAACTTAATGGAGTTATGATACCACTAGACAGAATTTATACTGAGACAAATGTCGTCATATACAGGTATGGAAATAAATATAGAGTACAAGTGTTTCTCTCGTATAGTTTTTTTTTTTTATCCAATTATAGGGAACTGGGAACTTTAATATAAAATAGTTTCTGTAGTAAGCCTAAATTATTTTTTTGAATATATTTGTGAATTTTCTAATAATCCTTTAATATATAAATTTTAAATTTTACAAAAAACTACAAAAAATGTTTTGTAATTACTAATTGCACATTTATTTACGATTTTCAACTATCAATAAAAATCTTTTCTAAAAGTCAGTACACCGCGTTTAGTCGTTTGGACTGAAGGGAAATTTTAGATGAAATCCACAATTGTAAGAAACAAATGTTTCATCCAAAATCGTTTCGAACTCTAAATGCAAACAAATAAGCGTTAAATAAAGGTTCTGCATAAAATTAATTAATACTACATAAAATACATTGCTATCTTTTCAATACTCGGTACTGAATATAAAAATCTTAAACTAGGCAAGTGTGATTCCTTATATATGAAAAAACTACAACTTTGGCGACCAATATTTAATTTTTTGTAGTAAAAACTGTTTTTAAAATTATGATTATTAAAATCTAAGCTGAAATATGGTTAAACTAGACCCTTTTCACAGATTTTTTCTATTTTTTTACAACCTTCTGTTCAAGTTCTCATTTATAAGGCTATTTTCAGTTTCTTTACGGATAAAAAACAACATTTTATAATTTTTGTATTGCAATATTTAATATATTTCAATTTGGAGCATTTTCGCCCATTTTTACACAGATATATTTGTGTCTGAACTAAAATTTCAACAGGAGTTGTGCAGTCTTCTTTATTATATTGGAAAAACATTTGGTTTACTCTAAAATTAGGTTATCAGTTAAAAACTTGCTTAAAAAATAATATATCCATAGTTTTTAAGCAATTTATAATTTTGTACCATATACATATTTCGTAAGAAGATATAAGAATTTTACACGGCTTTTTCTTATATCTCTGCGATAAAAGGGCGGATAGCTGAGAAAATTGTGTATTTTATTTAAATGATTATCTGATATTATTAAAACATAAATAATTCTTAAGAAAGGCTGTGAGCTAAAAAATAAAGTCATATACTTTTTTTCCTTACCTTTAGTAGCGAATTAAAACGAAATGAGGATGAGAAATCTATATTATTACCATTATGTTTCATTATTAATTAATTCTTTTATGTATTCTTTAACAATATATAATACGTTAGGGAAGAGCCCGTTAAATGACAACAAAAACAATTTTTTTTTTATTTAAAAAAAAAAATCGTTTTGTTTAATGTTCGTATTTTTATAAAATTTATAATAATATTTTTTGCATATATTTTTATTTCATAAAAACCTAAGCTTGTGTGATTCATATGTGTTCATAAAGGATTGTGCAATGATTGTGTGGTGCATTAACGAAAATTGAGGTAATATTTACATGTATAATCGTACATGCCCATACATTTCCATACACGGTCATTTGTGTATATTAAAGAAAATTGAGGTAATATTTATATGTAATTTAATATGTATCATATCCCAGTAAAAAATAGTGCTTACCCAGAAGCGCTTCCGGAAGGTATTATTTGATAACGAAGCGCTTCCAAAGCAAATAAAGAAATCTTGATTTTTGTTTGTGATGTCCCACTTGGTATGTCTCTTTCAAAGCTCTTCTTTCATGTGCTCTTAAAAGCAATAAATTCATGCCTTCTTATGCACTAAGAAGCGCTTTTTTGTATGTTGACAACATTAGTGCTTCATTGTATGCATACTTTAGTGCTTCATTGTAAGCATTATTTGTATGCTGACGACATTAGTGCTTCATAGTATGCATACTTTATTGCTTCATTGTAAGCATTATTCACTGCTTTAAAGAAGGCATTCTGTGGTGTTTTAAAGAAGGCATTCTGTAATTGCTTTATAGTATGCAAAGCGGTGAAGCGCTATTTTGGAAGCATACAAATGTAGTTACTGCTTACCAAATCCAGGTTATTTTTTGCTAGCATCCGATGTAATGTGATCCACAATTTTCCGTATTAAAATATACCTCCCGTTATATGAAATAAGATATCATTATACATGACATCATATTATTGTTTACTCGGGTAGTTAAACCCCGGGACCCAAAATGTTGAATGTGCAAGTTTTTGGTTAAAGTTACATATTTTCAAATAGTCTGTCTTTTTTAAATTTAATTGGTTATGATGCTATATTAAAATACATATTAAAAAAATGCGAAAATTCAAACTTACTCACTTTTTGCATATAGCTATCTATTTTTTCAAAAAAAAGATTAAAAGACCCAAGGTCAGATTTTGTCCGATATATCGTAGAATGTCTTACATATAGTAGATTTTTAAAGTTTTAAAATAAAAATCGTTCACTGAATCATAGCAGACACATTTTCATAAGAAGAGGTTATTTACGCTGATATTATGCTCAATGACACGATGATCGGCATAAATTTTATTTTTGTTTACAATATTTCATTATTTAACGCTCACATAACAATATACATATTTAACTGTAATACAGATCTCTTTACGATTTATTTATTGTAATTTATTTCCTCTTTTTCATTTGTATGTATTGTATTAATATTTACAAAATTACATACAACCAACCCAGCAAAACCTTTCATTACTACATTAGTGGTTATACCACGAAAATTAAAATTTGTTTACATAGCCACAAGTTATTGTTGTTATGCGATAGGTACAAAGTTAAGTATAATTATTTACAGACGTGTACCAATTATCTTGGTAACCACATATGTATTTTATTTATTTTTTGCATTTCAACAGGAAATCGTGAGTACATACTTCGAGCGTTTTCATATGCAGAGAATATGACAACCACCAAAAACGACATCGTCTAACAAAAATAATAAATTCTGACTTAGAGTTATATACAGTAAGGCTCTAATGATACTGATTACACAACTTAACAGCCCAGAAAACTGGACTTGAAACCACACGGAAAGAATTTCTTTGACATGTTTTAACGCAATTTTTTCATCAATCTGATAGAGTTTTCTTCACAATATTCAAAAATTTCTTAAAATTCATAAAAAAGCTTCATAGTTTTAATGAAACTGTTTTTAATGAAACTATCATTAGGCGTATGCAATTTTAATAAACAGTATGAAATTGGTCATTAAATTTTATGAAAAACTGCTTTAGTTTAATGAAAGTTTCAATGGACGGGTTCCAATGCCAATTCATAGATCTAATGCATAAATTCATTGAAATCACGCTTATCATTCTCTCAGTGCAGGTACAAAAATAATAGGTTTTTTTAAATTAAAAAAAAAAAGCATATAGACGCAAATGTCGGAGAACTTATGGAGAAGTCTATATTTTATGATGTTTTTTTAAAATTTGGATATTTATTTTTTTGATCAAATATACAAATATACGAACTTGAATAATTTTCATTTTCATTGCACAATTAAAGGTCGAAAAAAACATAATTTTTATTTTTAATAAAAATTATATCAAACTTGTAGTTATTTTTTACTTATTTTTTCCAGCAAAAATGAAAATTAAATTTTTTTTGAGAAAAAATAAAAGTTAAATTTTGACTTTTATTTTTTCAATGAAAAAAAAATTTTTTTTGAGGCAGGCCCTGAAGGTGGTATAGGTGGTTATAATTATTTATTTGTAGGTACAGAGTAACGATCTTTTGTCCATTTTGCTCTATTTGGTTTAGTTTCCGAGTATAGCCTATTTTATGATAACAAAATAAAAATATGAGAAAATAACACCATGTACAACTGCGAGTAAAAGCGGAGACCCAAAAAAAATATAGGTGTGAACACAATTGTGATTTAAATTAAAGGACAAATTTTTTTCAAGAACTTGGCAAGCCTGTACCAAAATATGGGAAATATGCATATCAAGCCCTTTTGGCAAGTACATTAAAAATATGGCGATTTTTAACAAATTTTTGAGATTTTGTGAACAAAAAGGTCTTTTTCTACTATTGTTTTGTTTTTAACGTTTAAACGGCAATAATTTTTTATCGGATAAAGTTAGAGTTGGGCATTTTAGTTCATAATTCATATCGTTCATTTCTGGGGTACATAATGTAAATATAAAAAGAATTTCAAATGAGAAAAAAAAAATTTTGTACATATTTGGTTGCAACGTAAATATGCCTATTAAAAATAAATTTTTCCAAGGCAATTGTTTAGTAGTTTTTTATACGTTTTTTTATTACGTGTTCGTCTAATACTAGTTTTTTGCGTAATTTAAAAGTTTGCCTAACTTACAGTAAGAAACTGTACTCCTACTACAAATTGGGTAAATTCACTATGAGTGCGTAAATAAAATTATTACACAAATTATGAGCAATTTAATTACACACAAAATGCGTATATTTACATTAAAAACGTGTACACAATTTTCAAATGTGTAATTTTACTGTACCAAAAAATTCAATCATATTATTTTTAAAATTATTTATTAAAAAAAATAATATCATAAATGGTAAATAACATGTATGCCTCAGACTCAGATTTTAAGACATTTGAACTATAGATAAATTATTCGGATTTGACGGCTTTTTCTGTAGAAAAATTATAGGATCTGAGGAAAAGTTCCACATTCAAAGTATTTTTCCTATGCAAAGAGACTCCGCGGAATTTTTCATAAAAAGGGCACAGATTCTAAAGATTTTTTCCAATAGGCCAATTCTTGGATTCTAAAGAATTTTCTCATAAAAAACACCTTAGATAAAGGACATTTTTTTCAACAAAACAAGTCTAAGATTTTTAAAATTTTAGGTTGTCTTAATAGGAAAAAGTTTAAAAATTCGAAATTTTTTCTACATTAAAGAAAATGTCAGTCTTTATGGTGTAACTTGAAATTTGTTTTTATAACGACTTGTTGAGAAGTTGTTGAGGCCTCGTCATTATTCAACAAATATTCAACAAATCGATTTTCCGCCTTTAAAAGCAGAAATAATGATTAGATATTTTATTTGATAACAATTTTTTTCTAAAATTCACAATACATACCTTTAAAAATGCATTCTGCTGAAACATATTGCGATGCACTTATAGTTGCTAATAGATTGAAAGGTCACAATATCAAAATATTGTTATATTGTTACATTTTACATTTTCAAATTTGTATCATTTGTAATTTATGCGTTCATTCTTTATTTTTATTTTTTTTTGTGCGTCCCTGTAGGGTAGTTGGTAGCGTGATTCCCACCAGAGGCACTGGTTTGTTTTCGCTACAACACGCTGAAAGCCATAGTAGCTAGTGCTCGGTTAGGGTAATAGGATATTATTTGTAATTATATGATTATCAATAAATAAAAACAAATATAAATATATTATTTTTTTATTTTTAAAAATAATCAAATGCCTGATAATTTTTTACTACACATTGTGGTAAATTTACATTCGTAATGAATAATACTTGTTTATGGAAAAGTTTCACTAACAAAATGTGCAATTGCAAATAAAAGCCGTTATATAAATACTAATTTTGCATATTTTTTTATCAAAGTGTGCATTCAAGAATTTTACGCATTCTGTGTGTAAATTTAGGCGTTTTGAGAGAAAAAACGCGACATATTACATATTTTATAGTATTGAATTTAAAAAGATTTTTTAGAGTGTATATAATACCTATGGGGATTAAACTCTAAACAACTGGCAGCCCTATGTAAACAACTGGTAACTTTAACATTGGCTTGTCATAGGACCTGCTTTAAACCACATAGTGGCATGCCACAGGACTAATCAAAGATGGGCATACCACAAGACTGTCGCAAAAGGGTCATGTCGTATAAAATAAACGAAAACTAAACAGCTTCCAATGGGTAAAATTATGGCCAACTGGCTTTTTGTTTTGTTAATAAGCATTCTGGTTAAGTGGTATGTTCTCCCTTTACCAGTCACAGGATTGGTAATTTTAGGACAATTGACACTGCTTAAGCCACTTCAGTATTAAATTATACCAATTCTGTGATAAGTCCTTCTTTAACCAGTCACTTTAAGCTCAATTGACTCCTCACTCCCCATAGGAATATTTTAAGTGTAATGAGATCCCATTAATTAAAATTTGCTGGGTTAAAACAATACAAATGTTATAATAGTTTTGCATAAAATATTAATGCATTTTATTTCATTTTCATTTATTTTCTGCATAAAGTTTAAAACTACATATCTTTCACATGCAATTTGCATAAAATCATTGTAATTTTAATTTATTTTTGTTAAATATAAATTAAATATTTGTAAATCTAATTTATTTTTGTTATTCTACTTTCTGCAAAAAACATACAAAAAAAAAGCAATTCGTATTTTACTACATAAATTATCATTTACATTTATCATACATAGTTTATGTATTTTTTTAAATTTTGTAGCTGTATAAATGCATATATGAAAAATTGTGTATGTGTTATGCATGTTATAATTGTTAATGTATGTGCTTGTATCTGTAAGAGTAGAGCAAAGTTGCTCAGTTAGTAGTTTGTATATACATATTACAATCTAAATGCATGCATAATCATTATTAATGTAAAATGTTAAGAAATTTATTGTAGCTTTAATGCATGCTACCATTATGTATAATTATAAAATATTTATAAATTAACATTAAATTAAAAACGAAATTTCAATTTACAATGGGTGTATAAATTATGTGTGCAAGTTTTATGAATGTTGCTAAATTAAACGCCCAGCAAAAGGGTACAATCCAAATGAAAGGCTGCGGTACAACTTATGCTGTATTATAACAGGTTATAATTTCTGTTCTACTATAGATTCTTTTAAATGCGGTTGTACTATTTGCAATATGTTCTTTACTTCGAAACTAAGACAGTTTGCTTTAGTACCGGCTCTAGAACCAGTTATAGAACTGGTTCGGGACAATGAAATCCTACATTTGGACACACAAGAATGTGTTCTAAAACCGGTTCTAAGTAACCGGTGGTAAAAGAAGCTGTTCAAAAACATATTCTAAGGTAATCTGTTCAAAAAAATTTTGCTGGGCGGTATGGTATAAATAATATAATATAATAACTAAATATTAATCATACGAACTTAAATTTAATATAACTGGCAAAAAATCCAACAAAATTACATGAAATTAAACACAGAAATTGTATTGTACATGTGACCCATAAATTCTTAAAATAACAAATATTACCAACTAATATCCACTTAATAAAAATTGTTCAAAGATTAACTTATATCAAAAAACTATTTGCTCTTTAAAATTTCTTAGTAATTCATATACCATCCCGAGTAAAAACGTTTGTATATAAGTAATACATTATTTTATATACACGTATATAGTTTTATTTGCTAGTTTATTTAACCAGAAATAATTTCATAAATTCTTTTATAAAATTTTTTTTTCGTAAAATGTTAATATGAAGTCATATATATATTTTACGGAGGGTCGATTTGTAGGGAGGCAAAAAAACAGCTCAACGTACAAGGAAAATCGTATTCTAGGGATCAAAATAAGAAACTTTGCCGAAGGAACCATACCTCTAAAACGAATTCTGATGTCCCGACTGTTTTTGATTTTGAAAAAGCCCAATTTGATATTTCAGAAAGTAGGAGGAATCTCTCCAAGATTATGAGAGCTACTTCTTCTCCGGGAGACGCGCTAGCAGACTAATGCATAAATCATCATTCTAGGTGACCGTTAAGGGATTAAAATTTAAGTTACAGGAGGGCCTTTTTAGCCGTGTTTTTACAGCAAAATGTACAAATCTCGGGATAGAAATATTTCAGAAGGTAAGAGGACTCTTTCCAAGATTAGGGTCTCTATTTCTTCTACGGAAGACGCTCTAGGCAGATGAATGTATAAATTATATTCGATTGGGTTGGAATCAATTTTGGCACTCTAAATGGTTCAAAGTGGGATTTTTCAAAATTTGACCCTACGGGTCAAAAGTCGGGACATCAGAATTCGTTTTAGAGGTATGGTTCCTTCGGCAAAGTTTCTTATTTTGTTGCCTAGAATACGAGTTTCCTTGTACGTTGAGCGATTTTGAAATCGATCCGCCCTAATATATATATATATATATATATATATATATATATATATATGTATGCGCAGCGCATACTTTAGGGACACGCCCAAAATTGTCGCCGGAATATGCGGTGTATAGAAAAAATTGTCCTCATCTTAAACGCTAGATGTATGAAAAGGCGCGAAAATTTTGGGGACAGTCCCCAAAGTAAGCAAATGTCCCTAAACTATGCGGGGGAATGAATAAATGTCTCTAGAGTATGCGGTGTACATACATATATTTATATATATGTATACACAGCGCATACTTTAGGGACATGGCCAAAATTGTACCCGAAATATGTGGTGTATCGAAAAAACTGTCCACATCTAATACGCTTGATGTATGAAAAGGCGCGAAAACTTTGGGGACAGTCCCCAAAGTAAGCAAATGTCCCTAAACTATGCGGGGAACGAATAAATGTCTCTATATATATATATACATTAGGGTGATAACTTTTTGCATTTTTTGCAAATATCAAATCTCCCCAGACAAAATCGTGTAGGGCATGGACAAATATTAAGAACTGCGTAGTTTTTCGATATCGTTAAAAAAGGTTCCGCACCAAACACGTTAAAGTTTTGAATCAAACAAAGTTAAAAAAAAAACTTTTTTTGATGCCTCAACGTCTGACCATCACATCTATATAATTAAGGCATGCTGATATCAATAGTAAAGTCCGTTTTCGAGTCAATAGAATAGTTTTCTTCCAAATTTGCTTACTTACATATGTATAAACCATATTTAAAAAAAAATTGTTATTAAAAAAAATTTAAAATAAATATATTAAAGGCATTTTAGAAATCGCTGTCGGTGCGCAAGGTTTTTTTACCAAATTGAACTGAAATAGTTTTTTTTTATCATTAATACAATATTTGCCATTAGAAAACCCCTGGGGAGAATGTTGTCCAAAAAAAGTTATCACCCTAATATACATGTATGCACAGCGCATACTCTAGAGACATTTATTCGTTCCCCCGCATAGTTTAGGGACATTTGCTTACTTTGGGGACTGTCGCCAAAATTTTCGCTCCTTTTCATAAATCTAGCGTATAAGATGAGGACAATTGGTTCTATACACCGCATAAGTACAATTTTGGGCGTGTACCTAAAGTATGCGCTGTACATACATATATAAACGTTTAATCGCATCTCTTTCAACATATAGTGGCATATTGCATTTAGAATTTAATAAAATTAATCCAATTAAATATATCGTTAAATAAGATTAGACATTGCACAATACAAAATACTATACATTTAGATATTGTACCATACTTAAAAAACCACAACTTAATGTATAATAATAAATAAATTTGGTGAATAATCCTCTGACTTCAACTTAGATCGTAGTATAGTTTTCAGTGACCACGCCCCTTCTACGCCTTCTTTTGACAAAAAAAGTAAAATTAAAATTTTTTTCAACTTTTTTCGTTTTCTTCGAATACAAACTTCTAAGAAAGTTTTAACGGATGTTTTGAAATTACTCACATATATTCAACGTTTCCGGAGGAAGGGATCAGTAAATGTTTCAGTACCATAGCCCACTGCAATACCGACTTTGGATCAAAAACCTCAGAATCAAAAAATTCTACTATTTTTAATAAAGTTTATTTTTTTTACAGTTATATTAGTTTTTTGTTTTTATACACATCGAGATTATTTTTATGTTATTTTCAATTTATAACGAACTTTCAACCTCCGTATATTTACAAAAATAAAGCAAATCAAACATATTAGCTAGGTTGATACTAGTATTTCGATCTGACTAAAGATCTCATCAGAACCCGAAGTTTTAGAAAAGTTAGAGCCTCCATAAAAGGCAGAACTTTAACAAAAAACCTATTAATAATCAATTTTGCTCCATTCTTGTCTTCTTAGTAATCAAGCACGTGGTTAGGTCTTTTCCTAACAAGCATCATGACGTTACTAAACTTTGAAGACCAAAAATGTTCTATTTATATAAAAAAATTTTAGTTTGTACTCTGGCTCAAGTAATATTTTTTACAGTTATATTAGTTTTTTGTTTTTATACACATCGAGATTATTTTTATGTTATTTTCAATTTATAACGAGCTTTCAACCTCCGTATATTTACAAAAATAAAGCAAATCAAACATATTAGCTAGGTTGATACTAGTATTTCGATCTGACTAAAGATCTCATCAGAACCCGAAGTTTTAGAAAAGTTAGAGCCTCCATAAAAGGCAGAACTTTAACAAAAAACCTATTAATAATCAATTTTGCTCCATTCTTGTCTTCTTAGTAATCAAGCACGTGGTTAGGTCTTTTCCTAACAAGCATCATGACGTTACTAAACTTTGAAGACCAAAAATGTTCTATTTATATAAAATTTTTTTTTAGTTTGTACTCTGGCTCAAGTAATATTTTTTACAGTTATATTAGTTTTTTGTTTTTATACACATCGAGATTATTTTTATGTTATTTTCAATTTATAACGAGCTTTCAACCTCCGTATATTTACAAAAATAAAGCAAATCAAACATATTAGCTAGGTTGATACTAGTATTTCGATCTGACTAAAGATCTCATCAGAACCCGAAGTTTTAGAAAAGTTAGAGCATCCATAAAAGGCAGAACTTTAACAAAAAACCTATTAATAATCAATTTTGCTCCATTCTTGTCTTCTTAGTAATCAAGCACGTGGTTAGGTCTTTTCCTAACAAGCATCATGACGTTACTAAACTTTGAAGACCAAAAATGTTCTATTTATATAAAAATTTTTTTTTAGTTTGTACTCTGGCTCAAGTAATATTTTTTACAGTTATATTAGTTTTTTGTTTTATACACATCGAGATTATTTTTATGTTATTTTCAATTTATAACGAGCTTTCAACCTCCGTATATTTACAAAAATAAAGCAAATCAAACATATTAGCTAGGTTGATACTAGTATTTCGATCTGACTAAAGATCTCATCAGAACCCGAAGTTTTAGAAAAGTTAGAGCATCCATAAAAGGCAGAACTTTAACAAAAAACCTATTAATAATCAATTTTGCTCCATTCTTGTCTTCTTAGTAATCAAGCACGTGGTTAGGTCTTTTCCTAACAAGCATCATGACGTTACTAAACTTTGAAGACCAAAAATGTTCTATTTATATAAAAATTTTTTTTTAGTTTGTACTCTGGCTCAAGTAATATTTTTTACAGTTATATTAGTTTTTTGTTTTTATACACATCGAGATTATTTTTATGTTATTTTCAATTTATAACGAGCTTTCAACCTCCGTATATTTACAAAAATAAAGCAAATCAAACATATTAGCTAGGTTGATACTAGTATTTCGATCTGACTAAAGATCTCATCAGAACCCGAAGTTTTAGAAAAGTTAGAGCCTCCATAAAAGGCAGAACTTTAACAAAAAACCTATTAATAATCAATTTTGCTCCATTCCTGTCTTCTTAGTAATCAAGCACGTGGTTAGGTCTTTTCCTAACAAGCATCATGACGTTACTAAACTTTGAAGACCAAAAATGTTCTATTTATATAAAAAATTTTTAGTTTGTACTCTGGCTCAAGTAATATTTTTTACAGTTATATTAGTTTTTTGTTTTTATACACATCGAGATTATTTTTATGTTATTTTCAATTTATAACGAGCTTTCAACCTCCGTATATTTACAAAAATAAAGCAAATCAAACATATTAGCTAGGTTGATACTAGTATTTCGATCTGACTAAAGATCTCATCAGAACCCGAAGTTTTAGAAAAGTTAGAGCATCCATAAAAGGCAGAACTTTAACAAAAAACCTATTAATAATCAATTTTGCTCCATTCTTGTCTTCTTAGTAATCAAGCACGTGGTTAGGTCTTTTCCTAACAAGCATCATGACGTTACTAAACTTTGAAGACCAAAAATGTTCTATTTATATAAATTTTTTTTTTTAGTTTGTACTCTGGCTCAAGTAATATTTTTTACAGTTATATTAGTTTTTTGTTTTTATACACATCGAGATTATTTTTATGTTATTTTCAATTTATAACGAGCTTTCAACCTCCGTATATATACAAAAATAAAGCAAATCAAACATATTAGCTAGGTTGATACTAGTATTTCGATCTGACTAAAGATCTCATCAGAACCCGAAGTTTTAGAAAAGTTAGAGCCTCCATAAAAGGCAGAACTTTAACAAAAAACCTATTAATAATTAATTTGAAAGTATTAAATCCAATCAAAACATTTTAAGAAAAACCATTTCTTTTTGAATATTTTTTTCTCCCGTATAATATACCTACTGATTTTTTCGCAATGACTTTATGATTTTATTTTTTTTTAACTTTTATTTTTACTTTCCGTTTTTGGCAATAACAAGTCCATTAAAAAAAAACCAAAAAAAAATTCTTTAAGGATAAACTTTTTCGAAACCATGCAATAAAATCAATACGAGACATCTTTATTGATAAAGCAAATTGATTTATAGTCGTGAATTGCTTCTGAAAGCATTTTGTGCTAAAACCAATTAAAAACCATGCCTCCGAAAACGATCTCATTTATGGTTTAGACGAACGTCTGATACGTTGAAGCAGACTCAACAACGTCTTGAGTCGCAAAGAGCAAGACAATCTGAAGCCAGGGCTGCCGAATCTCCTCAGCAAAGAAATTTCCTAGCTTACAATTTTTTCTGCATTCAAAAAATCACAGTTGACCCGGGAAACACCGTGAACTTCAGATAGTTATGCATAAAATTGTATTTTAACCCATACATATTCACACAAGAAAATTAGCATGTAAGGGTTCCTAATAATTCATCAACGGAAAAGACATACATATTTAGAGAATGAGACACAAAAAGGGTTTTAAACCGATTTTAAAACAAATTTTTTTTGAACCTATGAAGACAAAAAATTCAATGCTAAATTTTAACTACTTCACTGTGTACAGGATGATTCAAAATATAGTTTTTCTGTTTTCTTTTTTCGTAAAAATATACATTTTTTTGATTTTTTCCACAGTTCAAATGTTGATATTATTTTTTGGTTTCAGAGATATTAACTTCAGGAATTATTTTAATTGTACGCTACGCATACTATTAGGAGCTGTAAATTCTTTTAGTTTACATTAATCAAAATGTTGATTTAAAAAAGTTGCCAAAATTAAAATATCGCCCAAATTCGAAAAAAAATCGCCAAAATTAAAAAAACGCGAATTTCTTACTTTAATCGATTTTGTAATTTTGGTATTTTTTTTCTATGTTGTTATTAAACGTTATAAAAACTGGATGTTTTGTTTATACCAAATTCATTTTCAATTAAACAGTTAATACATATTATTAAACATTTAATTTTAAGTAAGTTTTAAATCAAACAGAAGTTTAATTGAAATTGTTTTTTTACAATAATTTTTTCTGTGTATTTTGACATAATCTTTTAAAACACTACGGAGAGACTACAACGATCCAAACTTAAGTTTACGTGTGCCGTAGTGTGTCATTTTAAAAGTTGATACTTTACTTACAGTCCAATTATTTTTTTAAATATGACGATATCTCAAAATCCATTAAAGCGACTCCTGTTCAGCACTATTTTTCTAAGTTTTGGAAATAAATTTAAGCCTCAAAGTTTGATCGATATGCATCATGTGTAAACGTGGTCCACTTTAACTCAAATTTTCTAAAAAAAATTTTGAGTAAATGTGAACAAATTTCGGTCTGCGCTCCTTGAAATGCGACATTTTAAAATTAAGTAGCTAAACGGCGTTTTTTAGAAATTTTAAAGGGTTTTTATTTAAAAAATTGATTAAAGAAAATTGTAAGTATTGACGCTTGAAAAGCATCCCAGCAAATTTTTTTAGAATAGATTACCTCTGAACCTGTTCTAGAACAACTTCATTTACCACCGGTTACATGGAACCGGTTCTAGAACAGGTTCCTGGGAGTCGAAATGTAAGGTGCCACTGCCCCAAAACCAGTTCTATAACTGGTTCTAGAACCGGTTCTAAAGCTACCTGTTCTTGTTTGGAGGTAAAGAACCTATTGCAAATACGACAAGCTCCATATAAAAAGAACCAGTTGCGGAACAGAAATTAGAACCTGTTGTAATACGGTATAAGCTCTTCCGCAACCAGCTATTTGGATTTACTATCTTACTGGGATCTGAAATCGTCCAAAATACAAATCAAAGTGAATTAGAACAACGTTGAAATGCGACATTTTAAAATTAAGTAGCTAAACGGCGTTTTTTAGAAATTTTAAAGGGTTTTTATTTAAAAAATTGATTAAAGAAAATTGTAAGTATTGACGCTTGAAAAGCATCCCAGCAAATTTTTTAGAATAGATTACCTCTGAACCTGTTCTAGAACAACTTCATTTACCACCGGTTACATGGAACCGGTTCTAGAACAGGTTCCTGGGAGTCGAAATGTAAGGTGCCACTGCCCCAAAACCAGTTCTATAACTGGTTCTAGAACCGGTTCTAAAGCTACCTGTTCTTGTTTGGAGGTAAAGAACCTATTGCAAATACGACAAGCTCCATATAAAAAGAACCAGTTGCGGAACAGAAATTAGAACCTGTTGTAATACGGTATAAGCTCTTCCGCAACCAGCTATTTGGATTTTACTATCTTACTGGGATCTGAAATCGTCCAAAATACAAATCAAAGTGAATTAGAACAACGTTGTTTAGTTTAAATAAGACCTGGGCGATATCAGATATATTTTTAAATTTTCCAATTGTATATTTTTCTTTATCATTATTTCTTTCAGACTACAATCACACTAGTGAATTTAAACGCTTCCTTGGAAAATTTATGATTTTGTTAATACAAGACATGGAGTTTAGCCCCGATGGGCTCCAACCTATCTTGAAAAAAAAGTCGGATATATGAAAAAGTAGAAAAAATAGTGAATAATTTGTTCACCAATATTTAAAATAATTCAAATAAGTGGTTGTTTTTAAATAAGTCTAAATTTGGTAAACTTTAAACATATTTTCATACAAAAATGTGTTATATTTAATCGCCAATTTTAAACCCCAAAATATGGGATTGGGCCGCTGAAAAATACGTTTATCATATTTTTTTGCTCCTTCATCACCTATTCGAATGTTATTAAGTTAAAAGGGAACCCATCGGGTATTTGCCTTTTAGTTATGCTCGTAATTTCAAGCAATATTTACCTACCGGTGCTTAGATACCTACCCGATTTTGTTCGTGTATACGGGTAGATATCTAAGCACCGGTAGGTATCTATTGCTTGAAATTACGGGCATTAGTCTGCAAAATTTGAAACTTTTGAGTTCACGAATAAAAAATACGTATTTATTTGACGGTTATTATCTTTTATTTCCCGAGTTAAAACGTTTTCATAAAATAATACATTATTTTATATACACTTGTACGTTTTTGTCTGCTAGTGTATTTAACCGGACATAATTATATAAGTTCATATATAAAATTAATTTCGTGGAAAAATTTCAATTTGGTGTCATATATAGTAGCTTCTATCACAGCTCGCTCAATATATAATTACGTATTGTATTAAGAAGGCTCTAAAACTAATCCAATTCATAATGACGTTATGAATTGGATTAGACATTCCAAAATACACATTAATATATATTTAGATATTATATCATGTTTACAAAAACACAATTCAATTTTGGATAAAATTGCAGAGTCACACTAGAAAATTTGTCAACCATATTTTGGATATAAATATGTATTACATCAATACAATAGTACAATTAATTGCATATCATTTTGTGTTTAATATTATACACAAAATTTACCCCCAATTTTTGCCTTTTTTTCTCAAACATTTTATTTTTTAGGTAATTAAAAGAGAATTTTTTGAATAAAATGTCCAAATGGAAAGGAATTTGCTACAAATTATAAAGTTGTAAAATTTTTGGCTAAAGTCTAAAAGGATTAAAAAAGTTGAAGCAAACTCCGTATTTGACGATTATTATTTCTGCAAAATATTTTGGATTTTAATGAAGTTTTAAAATAAAAATAGGATACAACTATAGCTTATTTTGTATACATTAGTATCGTTCAGATATAATTTTATACCGCTATATAAAATCGTATTAAATTCTATCGCTCCATTTCTTGGGTGTTATTTAATGTGATATTATCAAATTAAAACTAAACTAAATACATAATCAAAATAAAAAATTCCTACCTAGGTGCATGTTTAGCAAAACCTTTTTTTAGCATATTTTAGCAGTTTTTTCTGCAACGTCATTTTTAATTAATGTTTTGTATATTTTTCTGTTATTTTTACACATTTATTTCATTGAGTTTAAATTTCGGATTGAAACCGATTTATTTTTTAAAATCTAAAATTGCGATAAATAATGTTTAGCTAATTTTAGGATGCTAAATTCGAATATGGTTAGATTTTTGAAATGAACTAAAATTTGCATTTTTTTTCTATATTTAGAAATTTGCTATGCTTCAAAAAACAGATCTCAGAAATCTAAAAATATTCGTTTTCATAAAGTCTAAAATTTATATTTTTTTGGTTCACAACTATGTGTATACACAGAGAAATAAAGTGTCAACCGAATTGAAAAGTGTATTTTAATGGTAACAAACGATAAAAAGTCATATAGGCCAATTTCCCTTTTACCAACAATGTCAAAGGTATTTGAAAACATTCTTTTGAAAAGGTTAATTCCAGTAATAGAAGAAAGATATCTAATTCCTGCTCATCAGTTTGGATTTCGATCCAAACAGTTGAGCAGTGACTAATATAAAAGAAAACGCTTTTAATGAAAAACAGATTTGTTCTGGAATATTCATAGATGTTGCCCAAGCCTTTGATAAGGTTTGGCATGATGGTCTTAGCTTTAAACTACATAGAGATTTACCTCAACAATGCAGCGAATTATTAGATTCTTATATCTCCGGACGTTATTTTCTTGTTAAACATGAAGACGAGTACTCAAACTTAAAACAAATTGAAGCTGGTGTACCTCAGGGTAGTTTTCTGGGTCCTACCTGGTACGCCCTGTACACAAGAGATGAACCGATTCTACCTGAAACCAAAATTGCAACGTTCGCAGATGACACTGCGATATTAGTTACTGGCTCTAATATAAACGAGGCAACTAAAAAGCCACAGACAGCTACAAATAGCATTCTTAATTGGACAAGAAAATGAAGAATAAAAATTAACGAAACAATGTCAACACATATCAATTTCACCTCTATATCAACAAATTTTAAAACCAAATTAGAAATATGGTATCCAAATATGGGAATGTTCAGCTAAAAAAAATATTAAATTAATTCAAACCTTCAAAACAAAATCCTGCGAGTGATAACTGATAGTCCATGGTATATTATAAATAGTGACATGCACAGAGACATGAATATTGCTACAGTCACTGGTGAAATTAAACTTTCTGCGCACAACCATGCTCAACGAATATTACAACATAGAAATGAAGAACTACGTGAAGTTATCACAAATCCTATGCAGCATAGAAGACTTAAAAGAACTTTGCCCGCGGATCTGTAACTGGCGTTTGTTTAGAGATTATAAATATTTTTCAATGGGTTATTTCTATAAAATTGTGATTTTTTATTGAAATGTATATTACTAGATGAGCCTTAATTGTACTCAGTTGTAATAAATAAATTACGAAAAAAAAAAAAAATCGTAACAACTTATAAATTCTGTTAGTACAACGATATTACCATTGGCTTTATTAAAATCTTTTATGTTGCAACTAAAATTAAGTTGAATTGACCGAACTTTGTTGTGAAAAATGCTGTTTAGTTGTACCTAACGACTGAAAATCATAATATCCAAATTTGAGTCGTACTAACCGAATTTAAGTTGGCAAAGAGCCAAATTTATTTAAATGTTGATAGATTCGAACAACATCGGTGCACTAAATAAAAGATTTTTAAATGACAATATGAGCCTTTTAATAGCAATCAAAATTTTCCTTTTCCCAGTATGATATCATGGAAGACGAACTTTTATGTGAAAAGTTTAAAAAACTGAATTTTTATAAGGTCATTTAATAAACTTAAAAACGAGAGTTTATCTGACTGCTAAAAGAGAAACAAATAAAATGATTGGCTTCAAAAGAACATGGCAAACGATACGTGAAGTTGGTATCGGCAAATCTACAAATCGAGAAGCATGTTCGATCGATGCCGATACAATCAATAAAAAGTTTTTAAATATACCTATGGTTCAAGCAGATCAAAATTATTATATCAATAATCATTCTAGTAACAATTCTGAATCTTACTTTTTTTCTTGTGCTGCAGTAGACCAATGTGACGTTTTATCTAGTATATTGTCTATAAAATCAAACTCTATAGGATAGGACGTGATTAATCAAAAGTTTATAAAGATTCTTTTACCTCAACTACTTCCAATAATAACATTTTGTTTAACAAAATATTAACTTTAAGTTACTTTCCCTCGAATTGGAAAATATCTAAAATCGTTCCAATACCCAAAGCTGGTTCCGATTATAGACCAATAGCCATTCTTCCATTTCCCTCTAAAGTATTTGAACGTATTTTGTTTAAGCAAATTACTTATTTCTTGGATAACAATAACTTGCTAACAGATCGTCAATATAGGTTCAGAAAGATACACAGTTGCATAACAGCCTTAGTTGATGTTACAGAGAAGATTAGGGAGAAACTTGATAACGGCAAGAATACATTTTTTATACCTTTAGATCATTCAAAAGCGTTTGATACCGTAGATCATAACATTCTTTGTTACAAACTTAATAACTTTTGTTCTCTTCAACCGCTACTCAGTTATTGTCAACATACTTACGTAACAGATATCAGTATGTTGAAACTAGAATCCAAAAATCCAAGGCTCTTCCTGTAACAATACCACTAAGGTAGCCCGTCCATTGTTGCGCCACTACTATTCTCACTGTACTCTAATGACCTACCAGGCATTTTAACAAATTGTAATGTAAGAATGTACGCGGATGAAGTTCAACTTTATACCAGTTGTACTAATGCCATAATCGACCATTGTATTTTCTCTATTAATCAGCAACTCCATCGTATTTATACGTGGGCAACCGCAAATGATCTAGGAATAAATCCAAAAAAATTTAAAGGCATTGTAATTCAAAAGCGACTTGACAAACTAAGTATTATACCTAGGCGCTACGAAATAACCCCCAATGAAATAACACCCAAACGACAAAATGAAATAACCCCCAATGAAATAAATCCCAAAAAAAATGAAATAAGTCCCAACAAAAAAAAAATGAAATAATACCCAAAAGAAATAAAATATTCCCGAAAGGTGAAAATGAAATAACACCCAAAATTTGGGGGTTGTTTCGTAATGAAATAACTCCCAAAGGAAGAAATGAAATAACCCCCAATGAAATAAGCTCCAAAGAAATGAAATATGTCCCAAATTTTTTTTATTTTTTGTTTTCATTTTTTTGATTCTTTTGTTACACTGTTCAGTTTTTCTGCGTGGCGGCCTGCGGCCGATCTTAGGGGTTTTCTCCTCCATAGGACGCGGCAGGTGGCTTCGCTGAATACAGTTTTCCTGCGCGCGTCTCATTATTTTCCCTAGTGTGACGCGCGCAGGGAAACTTTATTCAGCGAAGCCACCTGTCGCGTCCCATGGAGGAGAAAACCCCTAAGAGCGGCCACAGGCCGCCACGCAGAAAAACTAACAAATATTAAAAAAATGTCACTTTTAGCAAAATGAAATACCCCCAAAAAATATGAAATAACCCCCAAAATAATTGCATATGAAATAATCTCCAAAGAATTTAAATTTTGGGCTTTATTTCATTGGGGGTTGCTTCATAATGAAATAATCTCCAAACCGTAAGATGAAATAATCCCCAAAAAAAATGAAAAAACCCCCAAACAATTTTACACAATTTTTTTGGGGGTTATTTCATTTTTGGCCGTTGGGGGTTATTTCATTGGGGGTTATTTCGTAGCGCCTTATACCTAATATATTTATAAATAACCAAAAAATTGAAATAGTAAAATCTGCTAAGAATCTCGGAATATTTTTTAATGACACTCTTACGTGGTCGAACCACATTAACTATGCTTTTGGTCGCACTTTCTATATGACTAGAACTCTTTGGCGGACCCAGCATTGTACACCTATTAGAATAAGAATGCTACTTGCCAAAACTTATCTGATGCCTGTTTTATTATATGGTTGTGAGCTATTTGCTAAATGTGATGCAACTAGTAAAGGGAAATTGAACGTTGCATTTAACAACATAATCCGATACGTGTATGGACTTAATATGCTCTCTAGTGTATCTTTATTTTCATCTCAGCTATATGGATAATCTACTAAACATTAGAGTTTTAGTTTTTTTACATTAAATAATATATACCCACAAACCTAATCATCTGTACAGCAAACTTTGTATTTCAGATATAAGCAGGGGGAAAAGACTTAGATCATTTAGATACAAAAGTTAAATTTCGGAGTTTCATTTCTACATGTTCGCAGTATCTCTCTTTAATTCGATAACCCACAGCTCTCAACTTTTAAGTAACGCACGAAAATTTAAAGAAAATTAATAAATGTAAATTATTTAAATTTTTATTTTTTTTTTTGTTCTTCTTGTTTAATTTTAATTGTTTTTTGTGTTCTATACAAAAATTGTAATTAGTTATTAAGCTATTAATTGAGGAGCATCTTTTGAAAAAATGATTATTCCACTTTTGACAAAAGTGATTTTTTTTTTTTGTTTGGTAGCATTGAATTGAAAACTCAGCGAAAATAAAATTTTACGAAATCTCTATAATTACACCAGGAAAAAACATTAAAATGCATGATTTCATCAAAAGTAGATTATTTCCCTTCAAAATGACATTACCCATTTCAAATATACATTTTTGGAACAAAATATAATTAATCCAGAAGTTTATTAAAAATAAATAGAAAATACTGTGTAATTTTTTTTAGTTTTATTTATTTAAAAATGAACCTAAGGTTATTTTAATTCAACATAAGATATCTGATACCTAATTAGTTTCAGCAAAAACAAGATTAATCGGCAGTGGTTTAAATCAAAACATGATTATTCCAATCAGACGCGTCAAAACAACATTTATTCCAAACATATTACTGCTAAATTTTTGAATCCTGTACAAAGCAATGACTAATCTTGTAGTCTATAATAATGCAAGAAAATTTCGGGTTAAATACATAGGGGCATACCTAAAAAACTATTTTCTCAATTTGTGCGAAAACACAAAAAGTTTAATAGTCATGTTTTGAAAAGATGCTCCTCAATTAATTAATGATCTTATAATTTTTCATAGCCTCAGTTCCATCATGCAAAATAAGACTTTTAGTCTTGTGTATGGAGCAATTCAAATAAATAAATAAAATAAATAAATAATAAATTAATTTTCACAAAACAATTTTTAAAAATGTAAATTTAAAAGTTTTGAATAATAAATAACACAAGAAAAAACGATTACGTTGTTTACTGTTTGTGGCAACACTGATCTTTATCGATATCATCTTAACACATTTTCTGTTCTGGTATTGTTATCTCTGACAAAGCAAGTGTAAAATAATAAAATGAAATAAAATCTAAGTTTCTTATAAATGTGAATAAAAGTGATTTGTTTATTATTTAATACAGGTTATTACATTGGCGACGATTGGTAAACTATAAAATTTGATATCTAGCATTAAATTGCTAAGTTGATTTTTTTTTAATTGGTAGAAAACCACAAATTGCATTAAATTGCGGCAGACTTTCACTAAAAGTTTTGGATTAGTGAATGGGCATTAAATTGCGTATATTGGATTACCAAAAGGAATTTATAATATTGGTATGTTACCGATTAAATTCGGCATTATGTAAAAAAAAAAAACGTAAAATGTGGACTGACACCTGAGGTGTAGACACATGTTGCATTTGGTAGGTCAGCTTGACCAGATAATACTAATATTAACAATTATTGTTACAGTTGCTCGTTTGGTGAAATGGCGGAGGTAATAAGACCCTTCCTTTGTAATACAATTGACAAGTCGCTACTTCGACATGAATGGGAAAAATGGTTGAGATCCTTTAAACTTTATCTGGCTGCGGAAGAAATTATTGATGATGTTAAGAAGAAGAATAAACTTTTGCACCTAGGTGGCCCCCAGTTGCAAGAAGTAATTTTTAACATCCCTGGGGCTCTTGTGGAAAGCAACGGGAAGGATAATGTTAAGATTTATGATGTTTTAGTGGTGAAATTAAATGAATATTTCTCTCCAAAAAGAAACACTACATTTGAGAGGCATTTGTTTAGAAATATAACTCCTATTGAGGGCGAGAATTTCAACAAATTTTTGCTGCGGTTGCGCCAACAAGTGGCAAAATGTTCATTTGGCAACACTAAGGAAGAAATTGAGGAAATTTCAATAAAAGATAAAATAATAGATTCATGGGCACCACTCGATTTGAGAAAGAGATTGCTGGAGAATGAACAGAGTCTCACAGAAATTGTCGATTCATGCCAAGTGTATGAGCAGATAAATAAGACTTCTCGTAGCATTTCGCTGTGCACTGAAAATCAACAGGTAAACAAAATTTTCTCTAAAGTCGATGTTCAGTCAAATTCCCAAATTGAGTGCAGCCGCTGCGGAAGAAAAGGGCACTTATCAAATTCTCCTGAATGCCCTGCCAGAAATGCAAAATGCAATAAGTGCTCGTTGCTAGGACATTTTGCAATAAGATGCAGAACTAAGAAAAGAAAAATTTATAACAACAGCAACGTAACCTACAAGAGGAATCGTCCTACTGCTAATGTCCGAAACATTGAAGACAAAGATAACTTTACCTCTGAAATTCGCGAATTCGGTTGTTTCAAAATTCGGAATGATGGGCATAATGACGAAAACATAAGCTGCATTATTGGTGGAAAAGAAATTGCAATGATTATTGACTCCGGGTGTCGTTTTAATCTTATAAGCGAATACGATTGGAATCTAGTGAACACATCAGAGGCGGTGATGTGGAATATACGCTCACATTCATCAAACAATTTTAAAGCATATGCTGCCAGTTATCCGTTGGAAATTGTTGTGGTCTTTGATGCTCCTATATGTGTGGGCAACAGAAATGAAATAATAACTACGTTTTATGTTATTTAAAACGGGAACCAATCCCTCCTGGGAAGGGAAACAGCGGTCCAACTAAATGTACTGAGACTAGGTGTCAATCACATTGAGGAGAAAGAAAAACAACAGCCTTTTCCGAAAATACATGGTATCAAGGTTTCATTAACTATAGATCATACTATAAAACCAGTCCAACAACCAGTACGCCGTGTTCCTGTTGCGCTGGAGGAAATGGTTACAAAGAAAATAGATGAAGCTTTGCGACTTGATATTATAGAACCAGTTTTCGGTCCCAGCAAATGGATTTCTCCAATAGTTATTGCGTTTAAAGGTAACGACGACATTCCTCTTTGTGTTGACATGAGATGTGCTAATTGAGCTATTCTTCGCGAAAATTACCCCTTGCCCACCTTTGATTCATTTATGAGCAGATTGAGTTCAGCGAAAATTTTCTCTAGACTGGATCTCAAATCTGCTTACCATCAATTAGAATTGGATGAGTCAAGTCGTGAAATCACAACCTTTGTTACACATAAAGGTTTGTTTAGATATAAACGATTGATGTTTGGGGTCAACTCTGCTCCCGAAATTTTTTAGAAAATTATCGAAGGGATGCTTTCTACATGCCGGAATGCGCTAAATTACATCGATGATATTATTATATTTGGAAGCTGTGACGAAGATCATGACAAAGCGTTGAATTCTGTCTTAGATGTTTTAAAGAAAAACAATGTTACCCTCAACCAAGCAAAATGTGTATGGAAAGCTAAAAAGCTCATGTTTCTGGGACACGTACTTTCGGCAGACGGTTTTACTGCAGATCCTGAGAAGGTTAAGGTCATACAACAATTCCGATCTCCAAAATCAAAAGAGGAAGTACGCTGTTTTTTGGGCTTAGTAACGTATATTGGAAAATTCTTACCAGATTTAGCAAATATGACCGAACCTCTCAGGATACAGTTAACGAAGGATGCTAAATTTGTATGGGGTCACAGACAAGAGGAAGCCTTTAGTAAATTGAAGACAATGATATCCGAAATTCCGAATCTCTCATACTTCGATCCAAAATTAAGAACACGAGTAATAGCTGATGCAAGCCCTGTGGCGTTGGGTGCAGTCTTGTTGCAATTCAATGGTAATGGTGAACCCAGAATCATCTCTTTTGCAAGTAAGAGTTTATCTGACACTGAGAAGAGATATTCTCAAACCGAAAAAGAGAGTCTGGCTTTAGTTTGGTCGGTAGAAAGATTTTATTATTATCTAGCTGGGTTGTATTTTGAGCTAGTAACTGACCACAAACCTCTGGAAACTATCTTCAAACCAACTTCAAGACCTCCTGCTAGAATCGAGAGGTGGTTACTTAGATTGCAGGCTTTCAAGTTCAATGTAATATATCGCTCCGGAAAAGATAATATAGCGGACTCAATATCCAGACTCTGTAAAATTTCTAATGAGGACTCGTTTGATGGAACTTGTGAGGAGTCAATTTTCCATGTGCTGGAAAACACAGTTCCTGCCACTTTAACCATTTCTCTGATTAGCAAGGAAAGTGGCAAGGACGCGGATATTTGCGATGCAATTTCCAGCATGGAGAATGAATGTTGGGATTCGAACATAACAAATCCATATTATGTTTTTCGGTTTGAATTATCGGCTATTGGCTTAATTTTGTTGCGGGGAAACCGCATCATAATACCAAAATCATTAAGACCAAAAGTGTTGGAGTTGGCTCATGAGGGCCACCCTGGGGAGTCGGCAATGAAGCGTCGTCTTCGTTCTAAGGTCTGGTGGCCTTTAATTGATAGGGAGGCTGAAAATTTCGTAAAAGCGTGTCGTGATTGTCTCCTGGTTTCACAGCCGTCTAATCCAACCCCAATGCAAAGACACCAATTTCCCAATGGGCCCTGGCAATTTTTGGCTACCGATCTGCTAGGACCGTTGCCTAATGGCGAATATGTTTAAGTGCTAATTGATTACTATTCTCGATACCAAGAAGTTGTTTTCTTGAAACGCATTACTTCTGATGTAATAATAAAGGCGATGAAAACCATTTTCTCTAAACTTGGTTTACCCAAAACAATAAGAACCGACAATGGAAAACAGTACATCAGCGATGAGTTCAAGTCTTTTTGTGCCGAAAATAACATATTATTAATCAGAACACCTCCCTATTGGCCTCAGGCAAACGGCGAAGTAGAAAATATGAACAGGTCTTTGGTAAAACGGTTAAAAATAGCTGCGGCAAATAAGAGTGATTACAAAGAGGAGATTCAAAAGTTTATACTAATGTATAATGTGACACCACATGGTACAACGGGCTCAGCTCCGAGTGAGCTAATGTTTAATAGACGTATTCGTGATAAGATTCCAGGCATTGAGGATATAACCGAAAATGTTATTGATTCTTTTGCTAGAGATAATGACTTGATAAACAAACAAAAAGGAAAAGAAAAGGCTGACTTGAAGAGAAATGCAAAGGAATCTAATATTGAAGTAGGAGATAAGGTGTTGTTGAAAAATGTAATTTTTCCTAATAAACTCACTCCAAACTTTGATAAAACGACTTATAAAGTTGTTGAGAGAAATGGAATTGAAGTAAGAGTCGTTGGAGGAGGAAGAACATATACAAGAAACATAAGCATGTTGAAAAAGATTCCAGGCGTGAAATTTCCAGAGGACTCAACATCTCAACAGCATCTTTGCATAGAACCATCATTGCCTATTAACGACTTGGTATCATCGCCCATCAACAATCAACCTTCATCATCCGTCAACGATCCACCGAACGTTTTACCGCCGGAGTCGTCATCGTTTCCACAGCAAGGACCGTTGAAGCTAAAACTAAAAAAGGTGGAAGGGATGTGGCAACACTGATCTTTATCGATATCATCTTAACACATTTTCTGTTCTGGTATTGTTATCTCTGACAAAGCAAGTGTAAAATAATAAAATGAAATAAAATCTAAGTTTCTTATAAATGTGAATAAAAGTGATTTGTTTATTATTTAATACAGGTTATTACACTGTTTAAAACCTTTTTTCTTATTATTTATATTTTACTTTATGCTTGTCTATTGGGTGCCTGTAGATTTGAGCACACTTGTCCGTATCAATTTTGTAATTAAGTCTATTTTCATTACCTACAATGTGTAGCATCTCAAGAGTATATCTCTTTCTATAGTTGTTCTCGCTCTCTAACACGTCTACATTTTCAAAGTCTGGTCTATGTCCAGTCAATGCACAGTGGCCAGCAAGGGCAGTTTTCTGTGATAAAGGTTTGCTTACGGCATTAAGATCAGAATTATGTTACGCTAGTCTAGTTTTAAGTTGAGTTTTAGTTGTTCCAACATAAACTTTTTGACAATTTTTAGAATTTATACCATTATACTTAATCTTGTACAAACAATTTTAGTCAGGAGGTGATTGCAAAAGAATTGCTGATGTCAGCAAAATCTTTTAGTGGAAATTAGTAGGCTCAGAAAAAGCTTTGCTAACACTTGGTTGATTCAAAATTAAAAAATCCTTGCTATAAGTTAATAAAATTATTGCTGAATAAAAAATTACACTTTAGTTAATTTATTTGCCGAAAATCTTAAAACTGTTTTTGGTATTCTCTTAAAAGTAATTTACAATACGTTACACAATATAAAAATGTTCATAATTGACGAAACGAACTAATTTAATATCTGCAAATATATAGAAATAAATTTATATAACATAAACAAATTATATTTCAACTGCAAACATCATTTTTTGTTTAAGTGATGGCATCTTTCTAGAACCGAAACAAAACGAAATTACAAAATATGAAATATAAAACCCGTTTTTTCAATAAGAAAAATGTAACATACAAAATTACGTAGGATGTGTGTTCTTCTCTTTGGCTTTATTCAATCTACTTGTACGTATATTTGTTTGCAATTTGGCCACACTACATTTAGTTTAATCATTTAGTTTACAAATACACATTTAATATTTATTAAATTTAAATATTTTATTTTGTCTTTAATTTAATTAATAGACAATTACTTTGACAAGCCGGTGACAAACCAAAATTTTAGTTTTTTTTTCAATCCGAAATTGATATATATATACGATACACATTGCTGGCGACTTTTTGTTTTATTATGTATGAAAATCTGATACAAAAATCTTCCATGGTTGATTTTTTATATGTCTTAAAAGAGTTTTACATTTGAGTATAATTTTGCTCGTCTCTACTACATCTTGACATGCCGCGACATCTACTTCATTCTACGTATATTTTTAAATCTTTTAATGATTAGCACAATTTTTTTAGCAAAATAAATTAGTAAGACATTAGTTAAAAACAGTTTTGAATTTGTATAACTAAAATTTTAGCTGAAAACATTATTTCAGCAAAAAGTTTGCTACAAAATAGTATAATTGGTTTACAAGACCTCAATTTTCGGATCTGAATATATATAAGACTTCATATATGATAATATATTCTAATTTTCGCATGGGTTGTGGGAAAGTAACATTTTGTTGCTATGTCTATAACATCCCAGAAAAAATTTTATATGATCTCGAAAATTTTCATTAAATATATCTATTAATATTGTCTTAAATGAACATATCAACCTTAATAACTTAAATTTGACACAAAAATTATTGATTGCTAATCAAACGAAATTAAAATTTACATGGAGCTTTACATTACTCTAATTTAATATGACCCCATTATTAACTATATAAAATTTCATCCGAAAAATGGACCGTTTAAATTGTATCAAATTACATCTAATCGTATCATATTAGATTAATTTATGAAGAATTAGAAGTGATTTGAAACAGTTTTGTCCAAATTTTCTCCTCATCCAATTTTATCAAATTATACGTTATAATATTAGATTATATATAATTTAATATAATAGGATACAATATGATATATATATTACTAAATATCTTATGGTTTAATATTTGGCCTTCGCATAAAAACTCGTATAAAATTAGTAGATATGCTAAAATTATGTTAAACGCAAAATTTATTATAGTTCTCAAGCTACAAACGGGGTTGTTAAATTTATTTTACATTTCGATTAAAATCAAGAAAATTTCCATTAAATAAAAGTGTTCTATTTAAAATACAGAAAAGTTGCAATTAATATTTAAAATTTTGAGTTTGTAATTAAAAAAATTATAAATTAATTAAAGATTTCTTTTTTCTTTTATATAGTGCGAATATTAAAATCTAAATTAAGATTTTGGCATTCAGTAACATTTTTCGCAAAATTTTCTCAATTTAAAATCGTTATTCACAATTTAATGTAAAGTTTTGGCAAGTTCTGAAGAAAAAAGAAAAATTAATATTAAAAAAAAAAATATTATAAATATTACAAATCTTAGCAAAACTTTCTTATTCAAGTTTTTGTATATGTTGAAAAAAAGGATATAAGCAATTTGTGAAAAAAGGGAAATTTCGAAAGAGGGAAATTTCGAAAAAATTTAAAAATCTTATTAAAATTTCCTCACTCTAGTTTTTATATATGTTATCAAAAATATATCACAGATTTGTGAAAAAAAGTTCTAGAGTAAAATCAGGACCCAAGAAGATCAAACTGATCAACTTGTACTCAGATAGTTAAATTACAAAAAAAGGTTAAATTATCAGGAAAATTTCTGTTGTTAGGTCGAAATCATAATAAAAGCTAAATACACTGTACCATGGGATATCTTTCAAAAGAAGGAAATCTTAAAAAAAAATTTAAAATTTTTAGGTAAATTTCATAACTCCAGTTTATATATCCGTTATCAAAAAAGATATCACAGATTTGTGAAAAAAGCAGGGACCAAATCAGTATGCAAAGACATCACACTGATCCCGGGGTGTAATTAAAAAAAAAATCGTAGTAAAATTTTATCACCCCAGTTTTTGTTTATGTTATAAAAAAAATATCATAAATTTTTGAAAACAATTTTGAAAAAAAGGATAATTTCCACACTTCACCTATTACGATATCGCAAATTTGTGAGAAAAAAAATCAAGGACGAAATCAGGACACATGTACATCAAACTGAACCATGGGTGTATCCTTAAAAAGAAGGGAAATAAAAAAAAAAATCTTAGGAAAATTTCAGTTTGCGAATTCTCGTCGAAAAGTCTAAAATATTTTTCTGTAAAATATAAAATTGTATCCTGGTTTCGTCTTTAAATTTTTTTCACATATTTCTGCTATCCTTTTTAACAACATATATAAAAAACTGGAGTGAGGAAGTTTTCCTAAGATTTTTATTTTTTTTTTTTATAAATTTCCCTCTTTTGATGGCTACACCCATGATAGAGTTTGATTTCTTTGTATTCTGATAACGTCCATCAAAAATGTCTGATGTCTTTTTGCTAAACATATATTAAAATTGGAGTAAGAAAATTTTCATAAGATTTAATTTTTTTTTTCAATTTTCCTCTTTCCTGGAAATATTTTTTTACAAATCTGCTATGTGTATTTTGATATAAACATATGTCACCTAAATTCAAATATTTTTATTATTTTTTATTTTTCATAATGCATTTCAAAAAACTCTTATATTATGCACATTATTGTAAGGATTCAAAAGTGAAAAAATTCAAAATGTAAGCTTTTGAACAAACCAGTTTAAGATAAAATATATATGACATGCTCGGACGGTACATGTAGTACGAGGCACAATATATTCAATATTCAAAAAAAATGGCCGTTAATCAAATTGGGATATCCTCAGTTGGCCAGGAAATTTCGCGTTTCCAAGGAAGCAATTCGCAAAAACTTACTTCAAATGAACGTGAAGTACTACCAGATGTAGACAGTACCCAAATATAGTAAAACCCAACTGGAAGAAATAACAACAAAATGCAGACAACTGAGGAAAAACTTCATGAGAAATAATTTTCAAATAATTTTGAATGATGAAAAATACTTTTCTTTTGCTTGGAATTACGGAAGCATTGATTATGGATTTTATTCTGATGACTTGAAAAAACTTCCGACAAGGTACGGCATTCGGTCAAAGCAAAGTTTGAGCCAAAAGTGCTTGTGTAGGCAGAGATTGCGGCAAAAGGTATATTACAAGAAACATTATTTTTTTTAACGAATTACGCAAATCCTCCAAACTGTTAGGACGTTCGTACGTCCAATTGATGACTTCTAGAGTCTTTTATGCCAAAATGTGCATGACAATGGTTTTGAAGCCAAATGCACTGAAGACTTGAAGAAAAATATTAAAAGCCGTGTAAAACAATTTGAATGAATGTTATATATAAAAACTTGAGTGAGGAAATTTTTATAAGATTTTAATTTTTTTTTAATTAACCTCTCTTGAGAATACACCCATGGTTTAGTTTCACGTCATTTCGTTCTTGAAATTGTTTTCACAAATCTGTGATATCTTTCTCAAGCTACAAACGGGGTTGTTAAATTTATTTTACATTTCGATTAAAATCAAGAAAATTTCCATTAAATAAAAGTGTTCTATTTAAAATACAGAAAAGTTGCAATTAATATTTAAAATTTTTAGTTTGTAATTAAAAAAATTATAAATTAATTAAAGATTTCTTTTTTCTTTTATATAGTGCGAATATTAAAATCTAAATTAAGATTTTGGCATTCAGTAACATTTTTCGCAAAATTTTCTCAATTTAAAATCGTTATTCACAATTTAATGTAAAGTTTTGGCAAGTTCTGAAGAAAAAAGAAAAATTAATATTAAAAAAAAATATTATAAATATTACAAATCTTAGCAAAACTTTCTTATTCAAGTTTTTGTATATGTTGAAAAAAAGGATATAAGCAATTTGTGAAAAAAGGGAAATTTCGAAAGAGGGAAATTTCGAAAAAATTTAAAAATCTTATTAAAATTTCCTCACTCTAGTTTTTATATATGTTATCAAAAAATATATCACAGATTTGTGAAAAAAAGTTCTAGAGTAAAATCAGGACCCAAGAAGATCAAACTGATCAACTTGTACTCAGATAGTTAAATTACAAAAAAAAAGGTTAAATTAT
The DNA here is from genome assembly GCA_021234595.1 of Delia radicum. Classification (NCBI taxonomy): domain Eukaryota; kingdom Metazoa; phylum Arthropoda; class Insecta; order Diptera; family Anthomyiidae; genus Delia; species Delia radicum. The sequence goes on along the minus strand of CM037854.1, from coordinate 111,226,723 downwards.
CAGGAAAATTTCTGTTGTTAGGTCGAAATCATAATAAAAGCTAAATACACTGTACCATGGGATATCTTTCAAAAGAAGGAAATCTTAAAAAAAAATTTAAAATTTTTAGGTAAATTTCATAACTCCAGTTTATATATCCGTTATCAAAAAAGATATCACAGATTTGTGAAAAAAGCAGGGACCAAATCAGTATGCAAAGACATCACACTGATCCCGGGGTGTAATTAAAAAAAAAATCGTAGTAAAATTTTATCACCCCAGTTTTTGTTTATGTTATAAAAAAAATATCATAAATTTTTGAAAACAATTTTGATGACGAAATCAGGATAGAAGTAAATCATACTGAACCATTTGTGAATGCTCCAAAATTTAAAATCATAAAAAAATTTACTCACTCCAGTTTTTATATATAATATAAAAAGTATATCGCAGATTTGTGAAAAAAAAAATTTCCAGGACGAGATCAGGATGCAAGGACATCAAACTGAACCATGGGTGTATCTTTTAACAGAAGGGAATTTCAAAAAAAAAAAAGGAAAATTTCCACACTTCACCTATTACGATATCGCAAATTTGTGAGAAAAAAAATCAAGGACGAAATCAGGACACATGTACATCAAACTGAACCATGGGTGTATCCTTAAAAAGAGGGGAAATAAAAAAAAAAATCTTAGGAAAATTTCAGTTTGCGAATTCTCGTCGAAAAGTCTAAAATATTTTTCTGTAAAATATAAAATTGTATCCTGGTTTCGTCTTTAAATTTTTTTCACATATTTCTGCTATCCTTTTTAACAACATATATAAAAACTGGAGTGAGGAAGTTTTCCTAAGATTTTATTTTTTTTTTTTATAAATTTCCCTCTTTTGATGGCTACACCCATGATAGAGTTTGATTTCTTTGTATTCTGATAACGTCCATCAAAAATGTCTGATGTCTTTTTGCTAAACATATATTAAAATTGGAGTAAGAAAATTTTCATAAGATTTAATTTTTTTTTTCAATTTTCCTCTTTCCTGGAAATATTTTTTTACAAATCTGCTATGTGTATTTTGATATAAACATATGTCACCTAAATTCAAATATTTTTATTATTTTTTATTTTTCATAATGCATTTCAAAAAACTCTTATATTATGCACATTATTGTAAGGATTCAAAAGTGAAAAAATTCAAAATGTAAGCTTTTGAACAAACCAGTTTAAGATAAAATATATATGACATGCTCGGACGGTACATGTAGTACGAGGCACAATATATTCAATATTCAAAAAAAATGGCCGTTAATCAAATTGGGATATCCTCAGTTGGCCAGGAAATTTCGCGTTTCCAAGGAAGCAATTCGCAAAAACTTACTTCAAATGAACGTGAAGTACTACCAGATGTAGACAGTACCCAAATATAGTAAAACCCAACTGGAAGAAATAACAACAAAATGCAGACAACTGAGGAAAAACTTCATGAGAAATAATTTTCAAATAATTTTGAATGATGAAAAATACTTTTCTTTTGCTTGGAATTACGGAAGCATTGATTATGGATTTTATTCTGATGACTTGAAAAAACTTCCGACAAGGTACGGCATTCGGTCAAAGCAAAGTTTGAGCCAAAAGTGCTTGTGTAGGCAGAGATTGCGGCAAAAGGTATATTACAAGAAACATTATTTTTTTTAACGAATTACGCAAATCCTCCAAACTGTTAGGACGTTCGTACGTCCAATTGATGACTTCTAGAGTCTTTTATGCCAAAATGTGCATGACAATGGTTTTGAAGCCAAATGCACTGAAGACTTGAAGAAAAATATTAAAAGCCGTGTAAAACAATTTGAATGAATGTTATATATAAAAACTTGAGTGAGGAAATTTTTATAAGATTTTAATTTTTTTTTAATTAACCTCTCTTGAGAATACACCCATGGTTTAGTTTCACGTCATTTCGTTCTTGAAATTGTTTTCACAAATCTGTGATATCTTTCTCAAGCTACAAACGGGGTTGTTAAATTTATTTTACATTTCGATTAAAATCAAGAAAATTTCCATTAAATAAAAGTGTTCTATTTAAAATACAGAAAAGTTGCAATTAATATTTAAAATTTTTAGTTTGTAATTAAAAAAATTATAAATTAATTAAAGATTTCTTTTTTCTTTTATATAGTGCGAATATTAAAATCTAAATTAAGATTTTGGCATTCAGTAACATTTTTCGCAAAATTTTCTCAATTTAAAATCGTTATTCACAATTTAATGTAAAGTTTTGGCAAGTTCTGAAGAAAAAAGAAAAATTAATATTAAAAAAAAATATTATAAATATTACAAATCTTAGCAAAACTTTCTTATTCAAGTTTTTGTATATGTTGAAAAAAAGGATATAAGCAATTTGTGAAAAAAGGGAAATTTCGAAAGAGGGAAATTTCGAAAAAATTTAAAAATCTTATTAAAATTTCCTCACTCTAGTTTTTATATATGTTATCAAAAAATATATCACAGATTTGTGAAAAAAAGTTCTAGAGTAAAATCAGGACCCAAGAAGATCAAACTGATCAACTTGTACTCAGATAGTTAAATTACAAAAAAAAAAGGTTAAATTATCAGGAAAATTTCTGTTGTTAGGTCGAAATCATAATAAAAGCTAAATACACTGTACCATGGGATATCTTTCAAAAGAAGGAAATCTTAAAAAAAAATTTAAAATTTTTAGGTAAATTTCATAACTCCAGTTTATATATCCGTTATCAAAAAAGATATCACAGATTTGTGAAAAAAGCAGGGACCAAATCAGTATGCAAAGACATCACACTGATCCCGGGGTGTAATTAAAAAAAAAATCGTAGTAAAATTTTATCACCCCAGTTTTTGTTTATGTTATAAAAAAAATATCATAAATTTTTGAAAACAATTTTGATGACGAAATCAGGATAGAAGTAAATCATACTGAACCATTTGTGAATGCTCCAAAATTTAAAATCATAAAAAAATTTACTCACTCCAGTTTTTATATATAATATAAAAAGTATATCGCAGATTTGTGAAAAAAAAAATTTCCAGGACGAGATCAGGATGCAAGGACATCAAACTGAACCATGGGTGTATCTTTTAACAGAAGGGAATTTCAAAAAAAAAAAAAGGAAAATTTCCACACTTCACCTATTACGATATCGCAAATTTGTGAGAAAAAAAATCAAGGACGAAATCAGGACACATGTACATCAAACTGAACCATGGGTGTATCCTTAAAAAGAGGGGAAATAAAAAAAAAAATCTTAGGAAAATTTCAGTTTGCGAATTCTCGTCGAAAAGTCTAAAATATTTTTCTGTAAAATATAAAATTGTATCCTGGTTTCGTCTTTAAATTTTTTTCACATATTTCTGCTATCCTTTTTAACAACATATATAAAAACTGGAGTGAGGAAGTTTTCCTAAGATTTTTATTTTTTTTTTTTATAAATTTCCCTCTTTTGATGGCTACACCCATGATAGAGTTTGATTTCTTTGTATTCTGATAACGTCCATCAAAAATGTCTGATGTCTTTTTGCTAAACATATATTAAAATTGGAGTAAGAAAATTTTCATAAGATTTAATTTTTTTTTTCAATTTTCCTCTTTCCTGGAAATATTTTTTTACAAATCTGCTATGTGTATTTTGATATAAACATATGTCACCTAAATTCAAATATTTTTATTATTTTTTATTTTTCATAATGCATTTCAAAAAACTCTTATATTATGCACATTATTGTAAGGATTCAAAAGTGAAAAAATTCAAAATGTAAGCTTTTGAACAAACCAGTTTAAGATAAAATATATATGACATGCTCGGACGGTACATGTAGTACGAGGCACAATATATTCAATATTCAAAAAAAATGGCCGTTAATCAAATTGGGATATCCTCAGTTGGCCAGGAAATTTCGCGTTTCCAAGGAAGCAATTCGCAAAAACTTACTTCAAATGAACGTGAAGTACCACCAGATGTAGACAGTACCCAAATATAGTAAAACCCAACTGGAAGAAATAACAACAAAATGCAGACAACTGAGGAAAAACTTCATGAGAAATAATTTTCAAATAATTTTGAATGATGAAAAATACTTTTCTTTTGCTTGGAATTACGGAAGCATTGATTATGGATTTTATTCTGATGACTTGAAAAAACTTCCGACAAGGTACGGCATTCGGTCAAAGCAAAGTTTGAGCCAAAAGTGCTTGTGTAGGCAGAGATTGCGGCAAAAAGTATATTACAAGAAACATTATTTTTTTTAACGAATTACGCAAATCCTCCAAACTGTTAGGACGTTCGTACGTCCAATTGATGACTTCTAGAGTCTTTTATGCCAAAATGTGCATGACAATGGTTTTGAAGCCAAATGCACTGAAGACTTGAAGAAAATATTAAAAGCCGTGTAAAACAATTTGAATGAATGTTATATATAAAAACTTGAGTGAGGAAATTTTTATAAGATTTTAATTTTTTTTTAATTAACCTCTCTTGAGAATACACCCATGGTTTAGTTTCCCGTCATTTCGTTCTTGAAATTGTTTTCACAAATCTGTGATATCTTTTTTGATAATATATATAAAAATGGAGCGAGGAAACATATATTTTAAACCAATGTGAGGAAATTTTCCAATGAATATTTAATTTCTTGTGAAATGAACCTCTTTTTAAGCGTATCCTCTTGATTCAGTTTGATGTCCTTGTACTCTTTTTTTATGCTTCTAAAGTACATATTCGATTTTTGAAATAATGGTCCAGCTAAAGTGGGTTAACTTCGGTTTTTTCATGTTACTTATTAGAGCCATTCAAGTTTTTCAATACTTAAGACAAAAACACCCAATTAGAAATGATGGGTGGTAACAAAAACCAAGCTCTAGCAAAGCACAATAGTTAATTGTTTTTTATTTCCAAATTCCTTTTAAATTACAAACTTGTTCAAGAACATAATTAAAATTAGAACATACGACTATAACTTAATGTCGTCAGTCGGAAAAATAAATTATAAGCTTAGTTCTAGATAGTGTTTTAAGTTGCATATTTAGTAATTGAATACCATAGCACAATAAGACAGTAGTTTTACAAAAATAAGCTCTCGAAAAGCGCAAAACACAAATGCATTTCCAACGTTTGAAAACGGCGCTTTTCTAGCGCTTGTTTTGAAAAATGTCCACGGTTTTTTGCAAAAAGGCACTGGCAATGCACTAAATTACATTCTGGCGCTTTGCCAATACCTGAAAAGAATGTGTCTCCCCTCTGAATTTGCAAAACATTTATTTTGTTTTTTGCATATATTCAAGCCGAATTTATTTTCATTTAACAAATGGTGTAAAGCAAATTTTTTTTTTCAAAGTGAAACACGAATTGTGAAAGTTCTAAAAAAGCTACGAACTATAAACTTAAAAAAAAAAATATAGTGTGTTCTAACCTCTGAGTATAAAAACTAGTTCCATATATCGGTTTTAAAAGTCCAAGACCTTCTTAAAAAAAATTTAAGCTAATAAGGAAACTACACAGAGGTGAATTGTATCGAAAATAGACCAGTGCCTGTGGTGGGAATCGAACCCACGACATCACACTGATAAGTTATCATGCTACCAACTAACCTACAGGGGCGCATGCATTCATTTAAATGAGCATTATTATATGTTAATATGAACTCTAACTAACAAAAACTACAAGTACAAGTATGGTATTAGAAAAAAGTTGTTCTTTAAATAACATGTACGGACGTATCTTATTATTAAATTACCTTTCATTTGACGAACAATTTGCCTATAGTTTAATAACTTATAAAAGAAATATATTAAAAAACTTTAAACTTAATATTTTTTATCTTGACAACATATCCTTGTTTCATTCAAATCTGAGGAATCATCACTGTGTAATTTCCTTATAAGTCGAAAAAAAGTTAGATTGGTAATTATTAGACTGTTCATTAGCCTAAGTTTTCATTTCAAATTGTGTGACCGCCGTTACTATTAAAAAAAAAAAAAAAACAAAGATGTCAGATTGTGGAAGTGCAAAAAAGGAAGTTTATCTAAAAACTTAAATCTTTTCAAACATAAAAGTACCAAATATAAATTCTGCGTTACAGTAAATGCTAAAAATGTTAACAAAATATATTGATATAGAATTATCAATACTGTTTCAAAATTCAAAAATAAAATCAAATACAAAAAATTCCTTATAGATAAATAGACAAAATAGATGTATGAATAATTGTCCAAAACCTAAGATTTTTTTAAGCGATAATGCGAAAATTCGTTACTACTCGAAAAGAGTGCCATACTTTTTATACATTTTAAAATTTCATAAAATATTCTTTGATTTCTGTTATCGCCATTATTTATACTGCTTTTTGTTTTTGCATAATTAACATTTAAGTTTGTAAAAAAAAAAATCGTTTACATCCTTTAATAAAAAAAATAAAAGATTTCTTGTTTCTTCGACATTTTGCAAAGAATTGGCACCACTTGGAAAGCACTTGATTTTTATTTTTCTGGGTGCTTTACCAACGCATACAGCATCGGCACCACCTTGGAACATGGTTTTCATTTGGGAGTTGGTAAAGCAATTACATTTTGTTATTTGAGCTTTGGGAAGGCACTTGATTTTTATTTTTTCCAGTGTTTTTCCAACGTTTTGTAAAGCATTTACACCAGCTTCAAACGGTGTTATCATTTGGGCGTTGGGAAAGCACTGTTTTAGCAAAAGCTCATAAAATCCATTTCAGTGCTTTTCCCTTTGTATTTTTATACCAGAAACGGAAAATTTATTTCTAAAAGTTTATGAGATTTTTAATATTAAAATATTTCCAGAATTTGGATCCTAAAATGAGTATCTATACTAAAAATATAACGAATGCTCAGTCTTAAAATAATAAAGTTATAATGAATTACCTGAAAGTACACATATGGTCAAAATATTAAGTACACTTGCTTATATTTTCTTCATGTTTAATTTTAGTTAATTTAAGTGAAAGTAAATTCGGCAATTCTTTTATATTTCAATAATTTTAATATGGCAATGGCTTTAAAAGTGAAAACGAATCTTGAACTTCGCCGTTGATTTTACTGTGTGTCAGTTTTGTACAGGTTGGCTTTCAGTACTTGGTCAAAATAATAAGTACATTGTTATACTTTTTAAAGGCTAGTTATTTTATTGCTGTTTGTAGTTATTCATAACGAAATAATAAATAAAAAAAATCTGTGATGGGTCGAAAATGTCATTGTTCTTCAGAGGAGAGAAAAATTGTTTCAAGACCAAGATAAAGTGGTATTCATTCTATTGTGAAAACTATGGATCAGTCGGTATTTTTCGTCAAAAAAGCTTTAAAGCCTAAAAATCCCATTTAAACTCGCCAAAGACCAAAAAAAGACATCAAAAACAACCGACATCCGTATTGTAACTCTTGCGAAGAAGGAGCCTTTTGTATTTTCAAGGGCCATTTCAGCAGATATTGGAAATGTAATCTCTTCACAAACGGTTCGTTGTAGACTAAGATAAGCCGATTTACCCAGACGGATAGCCAGAAGAGTTCATTTACTCAGACAAAAGAATTTAAAGGCTATGTTGGCCTTTGCAAGAAGTCATTCCAATTGGTCAGGGGTAGATGGCGAAAAAAAATATTGTTGAGCGATGAAACAAAAATAAATTTATTTGGAAACTACTTCGCGCGGAATGTTCGCTGCCCTAAAGGTAAGAAATTCCAGGTTCGCTTCACAGAGAAGACTGTCAAGCCCGGGGGCGGCAATATTATGGTTTGGGGTTGTTTCTCGTGGTATGGTGTCGGTCCAATACATCGAATTACCGACACTATGACCAGACTCCACTACAAAGGTATCTTGGAAAATACAATGTTGACTTATGCTGAGGAAAATATGCCACTCAGATGGACCTTTAAACAGGATAATGATCTAAAGTATACTTCTAAGTTGGTATATGATTGGTTCCAAGACAATCATGTGACCCTGCTTCACTAACCAAGTCAATCTCCGGACTTTAAACCTATCAAAAATCTTTAGGGAGAGTTAAAGCAAAGGATAAGAAAGGAAGTTTTTCAAAATAAGGATCAGTTATGGAATTTTGTCCAAAAAACTTGGTATGAAATACCCGTGGAGAACTGTCGAAATATTATTGCCAAAAAGAGTCAACAAAATAATTCAAAATAATGGTGAATATACCGGCTACTAACGGAACTCAACAAAAACCAATAAATTTTGCCGATAAAATTTGGATTACATACTGTTTTGCTTATTTTTACTAAATGTACTTATTATTTTGTACAAAAATTTTTGATTGATTTCTTACTTTTTCACCAAGACTGAATTTAATGTTTGATATTTGTTATATGAAAACATATTTATTTTATTTAATATGTTGTAATAAAACAAAATATCATTTTATTTTTCTTAAAATTTAAATAAACATTTGGCTGCGAGTAATTAAAAAAAAAAAGATTTTAGGCTGTACTTATTAATGTGTACATATTAATTAATTTTTTATTTAATTAAATTTTTCTTCTTTCCATTAAAATACTTTACCAAAATAAACTATAATTTTATAGTTATATTAAGCCTTATTTTCGATTTACACTATTTTTTTATACACAAATTTTCGAATTCGATTTACATGATGTCTCTTGGAAAGTAAGTGTAAGTCGAGGAATAGGGTATAATTTTCAATACAAATACATTCATTTGGACAAGGAAAACCAACATAAATACGAAATACAATTATTTATAAAAGTGAGTCACCTTGTAAATAATTATTGAAAAGGGTTAAAGAAAAAAATTGTAATTTTTATAAAAAAAAAAAAATTAATAAAATATAACTACCACATAAACCTGTCATTGATAAACACTTGATTTTTAGTTCACTGCTCTTCGGTTGATACCAATCACTGCTACAGCTGGTTGAAGGGGACCAAATGCATAAAAAACAGACCTGACCCGATGTCAACCAGCTACATACAGCGTTGTTTAACATAAACTTGAAAGAATTTTTTGGTTTTTTTTTCACTTTTAGTCGTATATTTTGTCATTGTTTAATTATCTCTTTTTGCTTTGATGCTAAAAAAATAAAAATACACTTTTAAAACCCATTAAATAAAAAATATGTTCATTGTGCTATAAAAGCCATTACAAATGTTTTGATTATTACACTTTTTCACAATAAAGTTTTTAATATTTTTTTTTTTTGTTTAACAAAAAAATACCCTAATTGTGTGTATATAATGCATTTTTTCGCTTTAGTTTTAAATAATATTATTTTTAATAGCTTTATTTTTTCACTATTTGCTTTTTTTTTAATTGTTTATATATGTTAATATAAATATTAGGGTATTCAAATTACACGGGTTTGGTTTTGCTCGAGTAAACGTGTAACTCGATTTTGAGGTATTAAAGTACTCGATTAATTGAATTGGATTATATAATTACTCGAGTAACTAGAATAATTTCATTCATTTTATTTTATTAAATTTTCCTTAAAAATACATAATAAAACACACAAAAACATACAAAATCGGGAGATCTGAAATGTATTTTATCAAAATTAATTAATTTAAAATTAAAAATATCTAAAATGTAATAAAAATATCTAAAAAATAGTTTGAGTTTAATTTAAAGGTTAACCGATTGAATACCCTAATAAATACATATAAATAAGGGCGTCACACAGAAAATTAAGTTTTAGTAATAATTGTAAAACTAAGATTTCGAGTTTACAAGAAATAAAGCGTCCGCCATATAACGTTTTTTTTTTCCGATGCCGATTTTGCCAAAAAAATCATCTTTTCAGATGAAGCTCATACTGCGTGGCCAGCCGAGGCAGCCATTTGAATGAAATTATTTTCCATTATTAACCGGAAGGATTGTACTTTCAAATAAAAAATAAATTTGAGAAAATATTCAGTAGTTTTTTTTTACAGCATTTTCAAAAAAAAAGTTATTTGGCGGACCCTTTATAAGAAAAACCAGAAATCCAGATGTTTAGTTATCTTAATAAAGCCATGTTCACACCTAAAGCCTAAACAGGGGGCTAATTATCGCTGTCGTGAGCTATCGAGTTTCTTATCGAACTCTCGAAATTTTGTACTTGTAGGATTATCTCATTCGATATCGAGTAAACTGTATCGAAGTTTCTAATGATGGCATTCTATATCGAGTGAGTGTTCGAAAGCAATCGTGCGGTTTTTCACTCGGTAACAAAAGTGCTTTCAAAATTACGTTTCTTGTGTATTCCCTAGTTTCTGAAGTATGATGAAAAAAGAAAATGGAAGCTATTTTTTGTTTATTTTTTAGGAAATAACTAATTTTCTTTCATATTAGGGCAACTATAACAAAAATAAATTACAGACAAAAAGCGATTCTTGCCGAATTCATGACAGAACGCACTGATTTGGCCAAAGGAATTATGCCAAACTCTTCACAGGGAATATTGTGTTATATTTTTTATGTATGGGTCTTCTTAGTCCCTCTCGTGGAAGACAGTGATAAAACGGGTTTAAATTTCAGACAAAAAAAAAAATAATACCATAAAGTTCTACTATAAGTCTATGAATAATCAAAATTCAACTTGAACTCCCGAAATACAGCAAAAATTAAAATGTGTTTAAGGGATAAACTTAATTTTTTAAATTTGACTTACCATGAGACCCATACATTTAAGGTACATAATCTTTTCAACGGATTTATGAAAACTACTACGAGGAAAATTTTTTTAATTTGAACCCTCTAATCCTTTCGTGAAAAAGGTCAAAAATACCCTTAAAGCAGGGATATAACCAGTTAAAATGTCCCACAAAAATACTTGCCATAAAATGCTACTATAAGTCTATGAATACAATAAAGCTCAAAATTCAACTGGTACTTCAGAATAAAAAACCATGCCTGGATCCATTTTTTTTTGGGTATAATTAACGAATTTAAGAAATATATTTATTTTTGTGTTTTTTTTTTACGAAATTTTCACACTATTTTTGCTTTGAATAACTCAATCATATGTTTGTTGATTACATTATTTTTCTTTAATCTTTTATATTGCGTCGGTGTTGAAAAACATTTTTAGTATTTTCTTTTATAACACTGAAAAATAAAATCGATACGATACCTAACGAGTCCCATCATTAGAAAAATTAGAACGATCGATTTTAAATTCTATACGAAATAATTTCAATCACGACTGAGAGAATTAGACCCCAGGTGTTTATCAAAATACGCATTCAAGCTCTTTATTCTATTACAAAAGTTCTTTATCTCTTTTTCACTCGTTGTGACATAATACGGGTTTTTTTTATTTAGTTGTGAATGCCATATCACAATTAGAAAGTTATTGAAAGTTGGTTAAAATGATGTTACTTTAACTAAACTGTAAATAAATACTCCTTTTGACGGTTTATCACAAGTAGAATAAAAAAAAAATTATTTTATTACGAGTATTTTAAATATTACTTGTATTTTAACGTGATTTCACTTTCTGATAAAAAAAAAAACAGTTTTAAATTGTATGCTCTGTTAGATATTCCATATGTTGTTTAATTGATATTGACACATCCCAGCAAAAAAAAAAAAAAATGTTTGTAAGCTGATACTATAATCCTTTTCTCCCAAACGTATTACTAGTGAAAAATAAAACAGAAATATGAAGAATTTTAAAAATTTTCGATACTTCGAGCTAAAATATTTAAAACTTTTTTTTTTGCGTGACATAAATAACCTTCCATATATGTATATGTCAGCCGATGTTTAATAATGTTAAATCCATTTGCGTTAATGATTTATCTTTAATGACACAAAAATTATGGCGGTTATAAATTTCAATCCAATTAAAAGTATTAATATTACAATATTGCTTGGATTTAATAAGCGCTACTACAATTTAATGATCTCATTGTATTGATCACATTTTAAAATATATATAACATCACCAAATAATACAAAAATACTCTCAAAAAAGTTATTTTGGTAGGCACACATTTTTTGCCGGTTTTATGATAGAGCATGTCCCACTTAAAATCTTTACTCACAAATATTTTGATAACTTTTGAAGAAAGATCGATTCATAATAATATTGTAATCCAAATTTGAAGTAAGAAAAAATAGAAGAAATGTGAATACCCTATCAAATATAAAATTTTTTGGCATATTTTGCGGAGGCCATCGTAAAATATTTGCACACTATATCTTGGCGAATAATAAAGGGTTTTCCAATAGGTACTTGATAACTTTGAACTTAATTTGTGAACGCACTATTTCACTGATCATCTAACTGTTACTTTCCTTTTTTTTAATAAACTCAGCATTTTCATCATGGTAAAGTACACGAACGAATAACGTATGCAAATTATAAAAATATACTATCGAAATTCGGAGTCGGTGACCGCAACTTTAAGAGCGAATTTCATCGCAAAATCATCTTCAGTGACGAAGCTAATTTTTGGCGCAATGGGTTCGTTAATAAGCAAAATATGCGTTATTGGTTTGGTGAAAATTCAAATGTGCTTCATGAATCACGACTTCATCCACAAAAAATATATGTTTGGTGCGGTTTGCATGCCGTCGGCGTCATTGGGCCATATTTTTTCGTCGGCAATAACGATCGTCACGTTACTGTGAATGGCGATCGTTATCGCGCCATGATTACCGATTATTTTTGGCCCGAAGTGGAAAACATGGACTTGGACGACATGTGGTTTCAACGGGACGGTGCCACAAGTAACACAGCACACGTTACAATCAATTTATTGAAGAGTAAGTTTGGTGAGCGTATTATCTCAAGAAATGGACAAGTCAATTGGCCGCCTCGTTCGTGCGACTTAACCCCTCTATACTTTTTTCTTTGGGGCTACGTCAAATCATTGGTCTATGCCACCAAGCCGACGATGTTGGAAGAACTCAGAGCCAACCTTGAACGCGAAATAGCGGCCGAAATGTGTGACCGAGTCATCGAAAATTGGGTCCAACGAATCGACCGCTGCCGACGTGCCCGCGGAGGCCATATGAACGAAGTCGAGTTAAATTCATAAATGTTTTGATTGTATTTCAAGTCGATAATAAAGTTTTGGAAATATATACAATGGTTTGCGTTTTATTAAAAAAAAAGTTGTCAAGTCCTTATTGAAAAAACCCTTTATTTAATAAAGTTTTATACTGGTCTAAAACATTACGGATTTTAATAAACTTAGATCTACATATATCTTTCATACACTCACATAATAAATTCGGTTGTTTCTACCGATTTCTTTCCAACCGAGTTGATTCGGTTGGTACAACCGAAAAGGGAGTTGTGGCAAGCGAATTCGGTTGTGAGAACTGAATGCGGCTGGAACATCCGAATTTTAAGGTTGCAGTAACCGAATCAAATCGGTTGAATGAAGTTTTAAAAGTTTTATGAGAGTGTACAAATTTAATTTCAGCTTAATTTACGTAAACTGCAAAAAACACAAAAAGTTGACTTGTGTTTTTTATTGGTTATATTTTTACCAATAAAAGGCCGATGCCACACAACGTCTGTATTTGAGATAGAAAAAGTCTATGGACATGGTCAAATTTTTAATGGGGCTATTCTCAAAAAAATATAAAATGTGTGTTAATTATTTTTTTTTTAATCTTCATGGCACATTGATATAATATTACACGATAACAAACCACTATTTAGGGACTACAAAGCCGTTTGCGACTTTCTGCAACGGACGAAAAAGTTATGTCGATTTAAATTTTAAAATCTAAACAAGTTCTCAAAATTATTTTTTTTTTTTTTAAACAAAAAACTTACGCACATGTATAACATTGTTTAAAATTTGGCGTTTTCATCGAGATATACTATTGTTTGCTTTCCAAAAAATCTTTGTCAACTTTGTGGCCTTTTAAAGAAATGTAATTTTTGACTTAATATAGCGGTTTACGCCATATATACGAGTGCGGATCAATAAGTACGTGACATTTCGAACTTCCCTCGTAGTTATATGCAATGCAACACTGCTCCCTTCAAGCACCAGCTGTTAATAGACTACAAATTTTGAGCAAGTTCCGTCATTTACTTTGCTTTTAACAGCTGTTCAAAACATACAACCTCGTGGATTTTTTAAAAAATGGAAAAAAGTGAATTTCGAGTTCTCATTAAACATAATTTTTTGCAAAAAAAACCGTCAGTCAAATCAAGGAAAAGCTTAATAAATACTATGGGGACTCTGCATCATCGATTTCAATGGTAAAAAAAAGTGGTTTACTGACTTTCGTTGTGGTCGCACAAGTGCAAACGATATGGTGTTGGCCGATCGAAGAGTAATAGTGTGTGAGATTGTTGATGCCATAGGCGTTTCATATGGCAGTGTGGTTTCGATTTTAAATTATCAGTTGGGTTTAGGAAAGCTGTCTGCAAGATGGGTGCCGCGTTTGCCCTCAAGTGACCATAAACATAATCGTGGCCAATAAGGTGATGGCAACTGTATAAATAAGCATTTGTTTTCTAAATTTTATTTAAATTCAACGTAATCATTTAAGTTAATTTCAACTAACAAGGGAGGTATCCCGACCCGAACTCGCAGATTTTAATGGACTTTGGTTATGTTGTAGATGAACAAAAATAGATATATATATATATTTAGCTGCCTTATTCTTACATTTATGTTTTAAAAAGAAGGTTTGAAAATGCATTTGCTATTGTATCAAAACTTGTTTTTAGATTTATTTCTACACAAAATTAATGCTCGGAACCCCCCACCCCCACGGATTAATATGCCTTATTTTTAGCTAAATGCAAATAAAATTCCGGAAAAAATGCTATATTAAATGTTACTCAAAAACACTTCTTTGAATATCAAAAATAGTTTAAAGTATTTAGGCATAATTTTTGAGTGTGCTCTTAAAATTGGTAATTTTTGACCTCACTTTGTTACGCATAAATATGAGATTAGGCATCTAAGAAAAAACACAGGTACATTAAATTCTTATTTTCTACAACATAGCCAAAGTTCATTAAGATCTTCCGGTCCGGGTTGGGATACCTCCCTTGTAAGTACGGTTTCTTAACATGATGTTTTAATACTTACTAAATATCCTTTTGCTCCATTAAATATGTATTTCTCAAAATTTATTAATGCTCCCCTTGTTTTGGGTTAAAGCATTTATAAATCGTACAAATAATATTAAGTTTGACGAATTTCGCTCAACAGTGTTGATGTGCCATTGCAAAAACAATTTTATTGAATTTTTTTGCACACAACCTCTTGTAAAAAAAGTGTGATGGCTATCAATAATATGTTTTTCCATTGTTTTTTTTTAGGTTTTTAAAGCAAAAACACTTTATAAAATTTTTGAATTCGAAATTTTTTACATGCTCCTCTGACTATCCTATTTAAAACTAACTCCTGTTTTTCAACATTTGGGACGATCATGCTTTTTGTCTTTTAAGGGCAGATCAGTGAAACGTATCTCCAACTGTGCATAACTACAATATTTACGAACCACTGTTTTCAAATTTGTATTACAAAAAACACCAACAATTTGAAAATTAAAAAAAAAAATTGGTTTCAATTTTTGACTACCTTGAATTTATTTCTAAAATGACAGGAGATTGTGTAATACCAAAAGGAAACCAAAAGTTGAAAGCCTCAAAGCAAAAAGTAAATATTTTAAATTTTAATTGACTATTTGATTATTCGTTAATTTTAATTTAATTTACTATTATTTTTGGTACAAATAAGAGTCACTTAAAACACTTCAAACTTTTTAAATTACAATGATCGTAAAGCTTAACTTAATTACATAAAACATTTAAAATATAATTTTTAAAGAAACGACAAAAATTAAAACTAAGCAGAACGTAAATAATTAATCTTTGAATAAATTGCTACTTGCCTGTCATATCTTGTTACAATAGTATCTTTAGACCTAATGTATTAAATCTGGCAACCCTCTATACATTTTATACTAATTAGAAAATTAAATAAAATTCAGTCTGAATGAGAATACAAAGAATACCACACGTGTTTCAATAGTGTCGACGAGGATAAAGCAAATGCCAGACAAAGAAGTAGAGAAAAAGGAAACTACGAATAAAAGAATCATGGCTTCTGCTGGGGCTCAATTTACGTTTGAGCCATTTGATCCACAACTGACAACTTGGAAACGGTGGGTCAAGAGATTGGAAACAGCACTGGCTATCAGTGGTGGTGAAGAAACGCAAAAGCGTAATTACTTGTTGCACTACATGGGAGCAAAAGTTTACAACACGTTATGTGACAAGGTGCTACCAAATATGCCAGAAGAAATGACATACATTGAAATTACAAATGTATTAGAAAAGCACTTCGATCCAACGCCTAACGAAATTTTGGAGAATTATCGATTCCATTTGCGCAAGCAGGCAGAAGGGGAATCGTGTACTGAATATTTGGTGGTACTCAAGCGAATGGCAGCGACCTGCAATTTTGGTACTTACGCAGAAAAAGCACTACGTAATCAATTTGTGTTTGGGTTAAAAAACCAATTAATTCAGAGCAGATTATTGGAACAAATGGATTTGACGTTGGAAAAAGCAACGAGTTTGGCTGAAGCTGCAGAAATGGCGGAAAAAGGTGGCGTGGAATTGAACACTAATACATACAACGCAGTAAGTGTAATTAAAACCTTCCAAAATAAGGCGGATGAAAAACACAAAGCAAAATCAGGAAACATGCAACAAAAAAAATGTTTTCGCTGTGGCAGCGCTGCCCACCTCGCACACCAATGTAAGCACAAGGAAACGATTTGCAATTTTTGTAATACTAGAGGCCACTTGAGACGAGTGTGTATGAAAGAAAAAAGAGTAGTACACACTATTACAACAAACGAAACTTGTGATGATACAACCGAAATGGTGGATGGTTATGATAATGTGGAGTTAATCAACTGTATTCGTGACAGGTATGTTGGTTCCAAGATGTTCTATTCATTATTAGTAAATAATCGATGGTTTAAATTTGAAATTGATACAGGGGCAGTTGTGACGATTGTTGGTTTGGCGAATGCAGAAAAGGTGTTGGGGAAAATGGAAATTATAAATAGTAAGTCTAAATTTTACAACTATGACACTCAACAAATTGATTGTATTGGCTATACATGGGTACGTGTTTCTGCTGGAGGCAATTCAACCTTGCTTAAACTGTACATTGCACGTGGAAACCGATCTGCATTGCTGGGAAGGGACTGGCTTAGAAAAATCAAGCTTAATTGGGGCAAAATAATACAGCAACACCTTTCAGTAAGCAATATAAGTGAAAACCCCACAAATAAGGAAAACGAAGTCGAAAAGCAATTGCGTGTCATTGTGAGTAAATATCCGACGCTGTTTTCGAACACTGTTGGACAAATTAAGCAGTTCCAAGCCAGGTTGCACGTACGGGAAGAAGCAGTACCACAATTCATAAAAGCACGTAGGGTGCCGTTTGCGTTGGCAGATGCCCTAGAAAAGGAATTACAACAACAAGTAGATGATGGTATTTTGGTGAAAGTTAACTACAGTGAATGGGCCACTCCTATCGTGGCTGTCAAGAAAAAAAATAATTCGGTTCGAATATGCGGTGATTATAAAGTCACAATAAACCCTGCACTAAAAGTGGATGAACACCCATTGCCAACAATAGATGAATTATTCGCGGCAATGTCTGGTGGAAAAAAATTTACTAAAATAGATCTCTCGCAAGCCTATCTTCAGCTAGAAGTACACCCAGATGATAGAAAATTTTTAACGTTAAATACCCATAAGGGGTTGTATCAACCCACACGAATGATGTTTGGAATTGCGAGTGCTCCGGCTATTTGGCAGAGGTTTATGGAACAATTACTGTCAAATATACCAGGAGTTACAGTATTTCTTGATGATATCAAAATAACTGCGGAGACAGATGAAGATCATTTGCGCAGGATAGATGAAGTTTTTAAAAGACTTAATGAGCATAACATGCGAGTAAACTTTTCAAAATCTAATTTTATGAAACCTTCGATTGAGTATTGCGGTTTCTTAATTGATAAAGATGGAATACATAAAATTAAATCCAAAGTTAAAGCAATCCAAGATCTAAGAACGCCCAGTAATAGGGATGAAGTACGGGCACTGGTAGGGTTGATCAACTACTATGGACGATTTTTCAGAAACTTAAGCACGGTTTTATATCCAATAAACCGTTTGTTGCAAAAAAAACGTGGAATTCAATTGGTGTAAAGAATGCGAAAAATCACTACAAGAAGTTAAAAAGCAGATGCAGTCGGATATAATTTTAACACACTTTGATCCCAAACTGCCACTAGTATTGGCAGTCGATGCGAGCCCGTATGGAGTCGGCGCCGTATTAAGTCATCAAATGCAGGATGGAAAAGAGAGACCGATTCAGTTCGTTTCACAGACACTATCCAAAGTACAACAAAAATACAGCCAGATAGACAAAGAGGCGCTCGCAATAGTGTTTGGCGTTCGGCGGTTCTACCAATACCTTTTTGGTAGAAAATTTACTCTGGTAACCGATAACAAGCCAGTCGCACAGATATTTTCTCCCAAAAAGGGGTTGCCACTGCTTTCAACGTCTCGTATGCAACATTATGCGATATTTTTGGAATCTTTTAATTTCGACATTAGAGTCAAAGCGTCTAAAGACAACGGTAATGCTGACGCAATGTCACGTCTAACAGATCAGACAATTATTGGTGATGCAGATAGTGTAAACGCAATTGAAATGAATCTCATTGACAACGATAATGATGACATAAATATTGTTGAACTTGGAATGATAGAAAATTTACCAGTGACAGTAACAGAATTGAGTGAGATTACAGAAGCAGACCAAGAAACAAAGGTATTGCGTGATTGTTTAAAAGTGGGCCGCCAGTGTGAACGTCAACACCGATTCAACATCGAGCAAACAGAGTTCGGGTTACAGCAAGGTTGTCTACTTAGAGGTATTCGGGTGTACATACCTAAAGTTCTGCGACAACGAGTCCTTAATGAATTACATGCCGCACACTTTGGAATGACAAAGATGAAAACACTAGCTAGAGCTTATTGTTGGTGGCCATTACTAGACCGTGATATTGAACACCTAGTAGCAAATTGTTTACAGTGCCAATCGGTGCGCCCTGAAGCCCTCAAAAGTCACGCCTGCTCATTTGTGGAATACACCAACTAAAGTGTTTGAAAGGGTACACGTCGATTTTGCAGGGCCATTTAAAGGTGAATATTTATTTATTTTGGTCGACGCGTCCAGTAAGTGGCCAGAAGTTCACATTATTTCCGATATTACTGCTAAATCTACTATCAGAATTTGCAGAGAAATATTCGCTACCTTTGGACTTCCAAATATTTTTGTTACCGATCACGGAACACAATTTAAGTCGGACGAATTTCAGTGTTTTTTAAAATCCAATGGAATTAACACAAAATGGGAGCGCCCTATCATCCAGCCACAAACGGCCAAGCGGAACGTTTCGTGCAAACTATAAAGAACAAGTTAAACGCTGTAAACTGCAAACCATCAGAAATGAGAAAAGAAATTACAAACATTCTACTTGCTTACAGAAGATCAGTACATCCAGTGACCGGAAAATCGCCATCACACCTTATGTTGGGACGGCAAATAAGAACCAAATTAGACCTCATGCTACCAGTTGAAGAACAACATTCTATACATAAACCGGAAACATCAAGACATTTTGCCGTAGGAGAAAGAGTGGCTGCCCGTGACTACATGACAAAAGAAAAATGGAAATTTGGTTTAATCTCAAAAACGTTTGGTAAATTGCACTACGAGATTACACTCGATGACGGTAGAGTATGGAAACGCCATGTAGATCAAATGCGGCGAATTGGTAACTGCCTTGAAACAACGAGCTTATGAAAACTGCAACCGTACAAAACCGAACACCAGCTACGACAAACGTACCCTTACTGCCTACACAAATGCTAGTCAGACCAACAATCGAAACAGAGACCCTGGTAAATGAACCACCAACGAACCAATATGCTAATTCGTCTAATCCAACATCACCGGTGGTAACGAATCTCCTTCCAGAACCTCCGATCAGCACCAAAACAACTATCACGACTCCTGAAAATATCCAGTCACCCGAATCTGTGCGAAGATCATCACGCACTAGAAAGGAGCCTGAGCGGTTGAAAGATTATCTTAAGCATTAACAAAATAATTATCCGGGGAAGAGCTGTCATATCTTGTTACAATAGTATCTTTAGACCTAATGTATTAAATCTGGCAACCCTCTATACATTTTATACTAATTAGAAAATTAAATAAAATTCAGTCTGAATGAGAATACAAAGAATACCACACGTGTTTCAATATTGCCATTTCGAAAAACAATACCCGTTGATCGGATTTAATTTGATAAGCTAAAGTGTTCCACATTTTCACAGCACAAGCAAAGAACAATCTCGAAGATGATAAATAATTGTAAGCCAAAGTGTTAATATTGGTCGTACGACTTGATCTGGAAATATCAAATAAATAAAAAATCAAAAAAGTGGGCATGTTCCAAACGATTTTTTTAAATTTGAAAGAGAAACAGTTATATTTTTAATGTTCTGCTAATTTTAGCAGTTTTTTCTGAAACGTCATTTTTAACTAATTTTTGATAGCTATGTTACAGGTTTATTTCTATGAGTGTACTTCTCTTTTTAAACAAAACACAAATAATTTTTCGAAAGCTTTTGCTGTGTTAATCAAACTAGGGAACGGAGTATTCCCCTCCCCTTATACGCATGCATACGCCTAAATGAATTTATTTTTTGAAATTTTACGAAATTTTCATTTATACACTTTCTCGGGTTTTGAAAAATAAGCTAATTTAGTTTTCCATAGAAATAGCTTCATGTTTTAATAAATATGGCCAATTAAAAATACACCGGTCAGATGTGGGCTTGCTGGTTAGAGGGTTAAGGCCTTTTGGATAGTTTTTTATTGATGGTTCACTTTAGCAATCACGTTCGCTAAAGTGAGTCCTTCGAGTTGTTTTTAAAATCGTTATATTACTTTTTGATATTGAACATGGCCAAAAAAATATTCATATAAATCACAAATAGAAACCAAAGTTTTATATTTTTCCATGCTTTTCAACCTTTTTATCCACACTATAATTTTAAATTAAATATTAACTAAATTTTAGCAAAAATTAATTATCACGCACAATGTTTTGAAAATAAGCTTAAAATATTTACTTAAAAACTTTATCTTCTTAAGCTCTTATGTACTTACTATATATTTTGCAGAAAATTTGTTAAAATTTCCACATAAATTTCTATCATGATCTGGTTGTAGTTAAACAAGTAATCCGCTTTGTCAAAAAAAAAAAAATAATTTTGCTTTAATAATTAACTAAACAATTTCAAACAAGATAGACAACACAAAAGCAAAGTAAATATATTGGTCACAATTAAACCCTTTTTTTTTTGTAAAAGTAAAGGAAAACAAAATTATTTTTACGTTTACAGCTTTTTTTTGCTATTGTTTAATTTAAGTTTCAGTCATTGTTAATGCCAAAAGTCCCTGTCGTCTTTGCCATTAATTGCAAGCAAAATTATCCCATTAATTCCTAAACTTGTGATGTACAAATGCTGAATGTTGTGAGAAATAGAAAGTTATCGAAATAACTTTCTATTTTTCCTCCTGCATTAAGGCCTAAAAGAAATGTCAAATCATTTGAAAAGTCATAGATACTTATTTCCGTAAAATAAGTCGTATGAAATTTTTCTTATTAATCCAACATCCATACTGGTAAGATCGCCTTCCATAAATTGGTTAAAATAAAGTATTCCAAATAGTAATTTCTACTTTGTCTTGTTTTTCTTTCTTTCATTTGGTACTAATTTGGAATATTTTGTACTGAGCACAAGATCATATCAAGATTTTGTTTAGGCTCAGAGTCCACTTTCCATCAACCATCCAGGAGTAATTTAAATACATCATCCCCCCTAATTGTGACGAAAACATTTGGTCCTTCGAACCGGATTTGGAAACACTCTGAGAGTTCAATCAAAGAAGATCTTACCAGCGACTCTTTTGTTCTACAATAACAGCAACAACAACAAATCCAGCATTTTAACAAAGCAACAGGTTCGTTTGATTTTTGCTTTTTCTTTTATTTAATGTAAGTTTGATAGTGCAATAGAAAAAGGAAAGACATCGCGGAATATTTTTTCCTTCACGTGATTAAATCCGAAAGTTCAAAATTTAAAGAAATTAAAGGGCTTACACTATTAAGAAAAAATAAAAGTGAAATAATAATTAATATGGTGTGAAATTAAAAAGAATTTATTGATTAAATTTAAATATTGGAGAAAGGAAATTTTTCAAAAAACGAAAACGAAACGAAAGGTTAAATGCAAAAGAAGAAGAGGAAAGTAATTATTAATCTGCCAAGTTAAATAGGCCAAGGAGAAGGAAGAGTTGCATCATAATATCTATGGATTAGAGTTCACAATTTAATTTGGTGAGTCACTGAATTTTATATATTACAAATGGTCCAGGAACATATATGATGCTATTTTTTTGTTAATTTTGGATATACTTTTTGTCATTTATTTCCCTTTTCGTTCCTTTTACATGCGTCGATCATATTGCATCATTCTGCCTTTTGGGTTCATGCATGCATGATCTCATGAGTATGTGACGATTTTTTTTCCCCCTTTTACAGAATTTCAACATATTTTTATTACATACAGGCATATGTCAAAAGTGTTTTTTACTTTAACTAACTCTTATTTTTAATATTTTCCATAAGAGTTAAAATTCTTTCAAGAGTGTCTTCTTTTAACTAACTGTCTCTTATTCTTGATTTTTTTCCGTAATTTCTTTTTTAAAGAGTATTTTCCTTCAATAATCTCTTTTTTAATATTCTCTTCCTCAAAAGCTTTAATTGTTTGAAGTATAAGAGTGCTTTACTTTTAACTATCTCTTTTATTTTGAATTGGTAATTAAGAGCTTAGAAAATTACACTTACACTTATTTCTTTAAGGCACTCTTAACTTTCACACAATTATTTTTTGAGACACCAACACTATCTCAAGTTTTTTTTCCCTTTCATTGAACTGGAAAGTCGTTGGGTAGCTCTTAGGAGAAGTTGTAAAGTTGAACTCTTTTCTTGTCACTCTTGTATTTGGCTTTGTAAAATAAATTACGGCATATAGTAATACCCCAACAAACAATTGGCATTTTGCAGGCCGTTCTTCAGCTGTGTTAATTTAAGCAAAAGAAATTTTTCCTTAGTAATTATTGGCCACACATTTTCGCTATTTATGTTCGTAATTGTGTGGAATATTAATTAAGCAAAGCTAAATTTAAAAATTGTACGAAACATATTTTTTTATGAGAACTTAATAATAATTATTTATATGTCTGGCGAAATTGCTTTAAGATATTCGTAATTGCAACAAAAAATATTATATCGGCTGTTTCCAAATTTGTCCGTTTCGATAATTCTGTATTGGCGCTTTTGTATCGTTGCCCCCGTTTGATTCTTTATTTTGCATGTTGGGTATTCCACCATGCGAATGTTCTTGCATATGAATATTTGATTCCAACATTTGTACACTCGGATTAAAATGTTAGTAGTTGTGTGCTAGTTTTTTTATTACAGAATATAATAGGAACACATTTGTTTTCTATACTTGCAAATTACAACACCTTTTACTGCATTTTGTTGCTGCTTGTGGTTTGATGTTTTGTTAGCCTTTTTTACCCGAAGTGATAAAAATTGTCTAAACGGTTTTACTGCTATTATTTTCCTACGACGAACGGGTTATTACGTCAGTAGTATTTGTGCCTTTTTTGTCCAGGAAGCCTTTGATTTGCCAGTGAAATTACAGTTTTTTTTTTTTTAAGTTTTTACCGCTAAAGTGCTACTATAAAATAACTCCTATTTTATAAGTCGTCCTTAAAAATACATTAAAAACCATTTGTTAATAAATGAAATTTTTATACAGGTCATAAGTAAAGAATACACCACAAATTTACATTTTATTTAGAGATGGAAAAAAAAGTAGATTTTTTTTCAGTCCGGAATTTAAAAAATCGAAATAATGGTTATTGTTAATTATTATCAAAAATAGAGAATATTTATATGTTTTGTTTGAAAACAAAAATAAATCTACAGTGTGATTTTACATTAAATTCATAACTCAACTTACTCATATTGGATTTGTTTTGATTTTTTACTCACGTGAAACTTTGGGTGTAAACCTATTTGTTTTCCTTCGCAGCTGTTTTTATTAAAATTTGTTGCTTTAGTCTAATCTCTGAGAGCCAAATAACGGAAATTTCCATTGAAATCTGAGCGAAGAGTCAGATTTCCAAAAAAATCTTCCAAATATTCCATTTTTTTTCGAATTTTTCCAGGTTCATTGGACTTTTGTATTACAGATACTTTTTTAAAAAAAGTATCTGCATGATTTTGAAAAACAGCTGATGCGATCAAATTAAAGAAATTATTCGTTCAAAATACAAATAATCAAATATCACTTTTTATTGCAAATTTCATACAAATATTCAAACGAAATCTCGTTACACTCACAAAAAGTACACCGAGGAAAATTTAATGATAGTTTAACAGATTTTTGTTTTTAATTAATTAATTGCTTCATATATATCCAGCTAAATTGTGGAATTATTTTTTTTTACATTCATTTACATTTTTTTTACACCCGAGGAAAATTGTCCGTTGGAAATTTTAACAGTTTCACAAATCTGTGACTACAAAATGTTGTTTGCTTAATTTTTTTTCTACACTCAAAAAATTGTAAAGAAAATCCTATAGAACGAATGTTAAAAAAATTATACTAACTTTTAGTGAATTTTTTTTTTTGTTCAAACTGAGTTTTTTTTAACAAAATTATTAGTTAAACTACTTTTGTTATGTTACTTTGCTAACATATATTTACTAACATTCAGCAAAATTTGATTTTGGCAAATCAATTTAACATAGCTTTGAGCTTAGTGTCAGCAAAACTTTTTTTGTTGAATTTACTAATTTTTGCTGAAAATCAGCGACCTAATTTTTAGCAACTTGCTTTTCAAGGCAATTTGTAACTTCTTTTTTTTGTTAATTTTGTGATTTTTTTTGGGTGTGCTCCGTACCCAAAATTAATAAAATTTCTTTTGGCCTTGGGTTTTGGTTTGTACCCAAGATTTTTGTTCTGTAGAATTCCCGAGCAAATTTTTTGAATTTTTTTTTCTAAATAAAAATTTACAAAAAAGAACTTAAAATGTCTTTAGAACATTTTATTCGGTTGACTGATAGTTTAGTAGAATTCGAAGCGAATTTGAACGACAACAAGTATCCAGTCAATTCCATTCCTGCGATTAATTTGCATAAGGATGAATTAAAGTCCAATTGGGGTCGCATAAAATCCGCGTATGAAAAGTTGCTAATTGAGATGGAAAGCGGTCAGGTTACCGAAAAAGCCCCCTCCAAAAGGGCTGCCAAGGGGGTGGAGGACGAAACCGTCGGTCTGGAATCAATTAAAATTAAATATAATGGCACGTATATAACTTATTGCAATTGCATTGCAAAGTTATCCGATTTCGCTGATGCTCTGAAATCTGAGTCAGTTTCTAACTCTTCAAATAGTCCCGCAACTACGGAGTTACTGGAATCCTCTTCTGGGAATTCAAATTTAAATAATCTTCATTTGCCTCCATGCGATATAAAGCAATTTTCCGGGGACTATTCAGCCTGGCCCACATTCCGTGACCTTTTCGAAGCTGTTTATATACGAAATTCTAGACTCAGTCCCATTGAGAAGCTCCTCCATCTGTCAAATAAAACTTCAGGGGAAGCTCGTGAAATTGTCGCTAAAGCCCCTTTAACCAATAAGGGTTTTGATGAGGCTTGGAAGAGCCTTTGCTCCCGCTTCGATAATGAAAGGGTCCTAGTGCACCAACAGATAAGGACTCTTTTAAACCTTCCATCCATTGATTCTGAATCAGGAACCAAACTGAGACACCTTCAACGAGATATTAACGCAGTTATTACTGCTCTACGTTTATATGGTATAGACGTTGTTAGTTGGGAAGTTCTTTTCGTCCTCATTTGTAATGACCGATTGCCAGAGGCTACTTTGAACTTATGGGAACAGAGCATAAGTGATAAGACAAAACTTCAAAAGTGGTCTACCATGGATGCTTTTTTGACAGATCGCTGCAGAACCTTAGAGTCTGTTGCCGAGTCCCGTAATTCCCATAAGATAAATCCTACAAATTCAAAGCCGAAGAGTGCTCCTCGAACTGCAAGTTCTTCAAAAAATTTGAAAACTTTTCAAACTTCGGTCAAGGATCCTAAATGTCCTCTCTGTTCAAAGGAGTTTCACACAATTCGTAAGTGTCATCGGTTCCTAAAGATGGATCAATCTCAGAGACTTTGTGAGATTAAGAAACAGAACTTATGCATTAACTGTTTCTCTAGCGCGCATACTGTGAAAAATTGCAGCAGCAAGCATAGCTGTTTTAAATGTCAGAAACGCCACAATACTTTGCTTCATAAAGATTTAAATTCTAACTCTCCTAAGCCAACTAGCTCCAGTAACACCAATTCTCCTCTGAATCCAGACTCGCCTCCATTCGCTTCCACTTCTCGTTCCACAAATATACAGTCCACAAAAAATTCAGCAGGTGGGGTGGTTCAGAGTTTTTTTACTCGTAACTCTAGGGGTGTTTTGCTAGGTACTGCTTTAGTTGACATTTGCCATCTGGGTAAACGATATCAGGCACGCGCTCTTATTGATCCTGCTTCAGAAGGATCATTTATTTCTGAAAGTTTTTCTAAACTTATTAGGCTTCCAAAAAGGCGAACAAAACCGTGGGACGTTTCGGGTCTTGGTGATTTTGTTTCTGCATCTACACAGCGAGAGTGCACTTTTATTTTAGGGTCGCCATATGATGACACTATTGAAATACCAGTTGATGCCTTAATTGTCCAACAGGTAACTGATAAGCTTCCTTCCCAGCCCATTCCCGAGTCTTACTTTTCGGATATTCCACAAATTCAGCTGGCTGATCCTAAGTTTTACAATGGTTCAAAAGTAGACTTATTATTAGGTGGAGAGGTTTTCCCATCATTAATGCGATCAGCCACTAAGCACGGGGTTTGTAAATCCTTGATTGCTCAGGAAACTGTATTCGGGTGGATTCTGACTGGTCCCGTTCCTATTGATTGCTGTAACTCAGACTTCCCTATGGCATCGTATATGTGTAAAATCTCTTTAGA
Organism: Delia radicum; assembly: GCA_021234595.1. Lineage (NCBI taxonomy): Eukaryota > Metazoa > Arthropoda > Insecta > Diptera > Anthomyiidae > Delia > Delia radicum. The sequence goes on along the minus strand of CM037854.1, from coordinate 111,199,486 downwards.
CAAAGAGATTTCACGCTTTTGGGAGGTGGAGGATCTTCCACGGAAGAACTTTTTATCCCCATTCGATCAATTTTGTGAGGATTTATATGTAAAAACAACGAAAAGAGATGAACGTGGCAGGTATACTGTATCTTTGCCTTTCAAGGAGGGCTATCCTGAAAAGTTGATGTTAGGTCAGTCCAGGACTAGTTCAATGGCACAGTTTTTTAGAAATGAAGCTAGATTACTCCATTCTCCTTTATTTAAGGAGGAATATGATAAAGTTGTTAATGAATATGTTCATCTGAATCATATGTTTAAAGTTTCTCCTCCTGACCTTTCTAGACCTCCTCTTCATTACTATTTGCCTCACCATGCAGTTATAAAACCTGAAAGCACATCGACAAAAGTTCGTGTGGTTTTTAATGCTTCGTCTCGATCTTCCAATGGGTTAAGTCTTAATGATATACTCCATATAGGCCCTATTCTTCAAAATGACTTAACTCTTCTAATACTTAAATGGCGTTTTTTCCGGTACGTGTTCAATGCTGACATCGAAAAGATGTACAGGCAAATATTAGTCAATCCAGAACACACTCCGTTTCAGAGAATTTTGTTTCGAAAAGACCCAAGTGAAATTGTCCAGGATTATGAACTGAAGACGGTCACCTTCGGAGTCAATTGTGCTCCATACCTGGCAATCCGCACAATCATCCAGCTGGCCAATGACATCCAGTCCACTTACCCACTCGCCAGCGATATTCTTCGTAATTCAATGTACGTTGACGATGCTTTAGCTGGCGCTCATTCCATTTCCGAAGCAATAGAAGCTAGAAACGAGCTAATACTTGCTCTTGAGTCCGCGGGATTTTCATTGAGAAAGTGGACAGCAAACTCAAAGGACATCCTGGTAGAACTGCCTCCTGAACATTTATTGAATGAAGACTTTCTGGAGTTCGACGACAGCAGCACGGCTAAAACACTAGGCATCCGTTGGAACGCGCTATCGGATACATTTTATTTTGCAGCAAAACCTTTTCCGCAATCATTGAATTTCACTAAAAGAGAAGTTTTGTCCCAGATCGCCAAATTGTTTGATCCTGCCGGCTGGCTGTCTCCGTGCGTTATTCAGGCAAAAATGATTATGCAACGAATATGGGTAGAAGGCACAAATTGGGATGATATCATCTCTCCAGAGTCTCTTTCTCAATGGAAGACTTTCCAATTAAACTACGCATATATAAATGACATTCGCATTCCTCGCTGGATTGATTTTACTCCAACTGCAGAAGTCCAATTCCATGGGTTCTGTGACGCTTCCGAAAAAGCATACGCCGCTGCTCTTTATATCCGAATAGTATACAAGAATTCCATATCAACTCACTTGGTGTCTTCGAAAACAAAAGTAGCTCCTGTTAAGACCTTGTCGATTCCGCGACTAGAGCTTTGTGGAGCTGTTCTCCTTGCAGAAATGATTGATAGTCTTCTTCCAAGATTAGGCGTTAAAACATATTCAGTTTTTTGTTGGACTGATTCCACAATTGTCCTTTCTTGGCTTGCTAAGCCCCCTTGTTCTTGGTTAGCATTTGTCGCAAATAGGGTATCAAAAATTATACAAATAATTGATCCTCAACACTGGTACCACGTAACTTCCGAAAATAATCCTGCGGACTTGGCAAGCCGTGGTGTTCCGGCACAGGATTTAATCGATAACAAACTATGGTGGTGTGGCCCAAAATGGCTTCAAAGTTCGGACATTTCACCTCCTAGTTTTGAGGAGAAAATTGTCGGTGAAACTGATTTAGAGAAAAAGTCAATTAAAGTCCATTTTACCTATTTTAGTCAATATGATGACGTGCTTGAACGATTTTCTTCCTATTCAAGGGCAATGCGAGTTTTGTCCTATGTATATAGATTTTTTTACCGCACCCATCCTAAATATCGGTCTAATTTCACCAGAGAATCCACTGTGATAACAAGTTCCGAGATTCTAGCGGTTCGCGATCGGCTCATAACCGTGTGTCAAAAGGTTTGGTATCCAAATGAATACAAATCACTTTCTTCTCAGCAAACTGTAGCGTCTTCCAGTTCTCTTTTGAATTTAAACCCATTCCTAGATCAAGAAGGGCTTATCCGCTCTTGTGGTAGACTAGAATCTTCTCCAGGGCTATCTTTCAATGAAAGATATCCAATTATCGTGCCATATGCTTGTCAATTTTCCAGGCTGCTGGTTCAATTTGTCCACGATATTAGCCTTCATGGCGGAAACCAGCTTGTTCTTCGAATTATAAGGTCAACTTATTGGATTCCCAAAGTAAAGAACCTAATTAAGGCTACTATCAATAAGTGTAAGCCATGTCTTCTCTACAAAAAAAGGTGCCAGAAACAAATTATGGCTGCGTTACCGCCGGAAAGATCCGAAATTTCTCGTCCTTTTACCCACACAGGATTAGATTTTGCAGGTCCTTTTGACATTAAAAGTTATTCAGGTAGATCATGTCGTATTTCCAAGGGCTATGTTTGCGTGTTCGTGTGTTTTTCCACTAAAGCTATACACCTTGAAGCCACCTCAGATTTGTCCACCCCCGCCTTCCTAGCTGCCTTTAATCGTTTTGTGTCACGCCGTGGCTGCCCCCTGCATTTGCACTCTGACAATGGCACAACGTTCGTCGGCGCTTCAAAAATTATCGCTAGGGAATTCATTCAGACGTCTCATCAGGCAATAACGGCAGACTACGCCCATCAGAATATAACCTGGCACTTTATACCACCAGGGGCTCCACATATGGGGGGTTTGTGGGAAGCTGGGGTAAAAAGCTTCAAGTCACACTTTCGTAAAATTTCTGGTAACTTTAAGTACACATTTGAGGAGTTTTCAACACTGTTATCTAGAATCGAGGCTTGTTTGAACTCTCGCCCTTTATCTCCTATGTCACAGGACCCTTCCGACTTCTCTGCACTAACTCCGGGACATTTTCTCATTGGTTCACCGATATTAGCCCCTGTAGATCCACAGATAAACGAGTCTCTTATGTCTGTCAGAAATCGTTGGCAAAGACTTAAGTTGGTACATCAAAATTTCTGTTCTAGATGGAAAACCGAGTACCTTAAGGAACTCCAAAAGCGGACAAAATGGCAAAAGCCAGAAGAGAACCTTAAAGAGGACTCACTCGTCGTTATTAAAGATGAAAACCTTCCTCCGAATTCTTGGCGTCTTGGCAGGATAGAGAAAGTTCATGTAGGGCCTGATAATCGTGTAAGAGTCGCCGATATTCTCACCCAAAGGGGAACTATTAAACGACCCATTACTAAATTGGTAGTTTTATCAGCCGAAATTTAAATATTTTGCACTTTCTTTTAGATCATAATGCCTAAAAAATCATCCAGAGGACAAGATAGTCAACCACCACGTCGTCGCAAAAGCCCATCCAATCTTCCACGTAAATACAACTCATTTTTGTGTCGTATTTGTAAACGGCCTCATCCTCTTAGAACGTGTAGGAAATTCTTGGCAATGAACATTACTGAACGTATCCGTGCTGTCAGCACTCACAAGTATTGTTCAAATTGTCTCGCTCATGACCATTCCCAGGGCGTTTGTTTCACTAAACATGGTTGCAAAAACTGCAAGAAATTTCACCACACCCTTCTGCACATCAATCCGAGGTTACTTAAAACCACTACGAATTCTTCGAAACGTTCCCGTTCAAAGTCTCCGCCGTCGACATCCAAAAATGCACGTCCTAGGAACCCTTCGCCTTCCGCACCTTCTACATCGAAGTCATCTCTCACGGCCCTCTTGCGGCAAAACACTATAATTCTGCTTCCAACCGTTCTCGTTAAAATAGAGACGACTAATTCGCATGCACGTTGTCTGCTTGATTCTGGTTCTGTTACTAGCCGAATATCTAAGAGACTTGTCGAAAAACTTGATCTGGTGACTCTGACCTTGCAGGACGAAACTATTTGTCCATTGACATTGAAGTCAAGGTTCGACTCAAGCTCCAAAATTCAGGGAGCCTTTAGGGTTGACAACCGTCTTACTACCCAAACTCCTGCTCAGTCGTTGCCAGAGTCGTTTAAGAAAAACTTTCGAGATCTCTTTCTGGCTGACGCAAAGTTTTATGAGACCGCCGGCATTGATGTAGTCATAGGTGTCGACCTCTATTCCAAGATTCTCTGTGAAGGAGTAATTTCAAAGACTGGTTTGCCAACTGCTCAGAGCACTATCTTTGGTTGGACTATCTATGGACCTTGTTCCAATTGAAGAAGTAAATATATATTTCTTACTATTTGCACGCACTACCAAACTTATATAAAGCAAAATCAAACTTATCTATTTATTTCCTCACAATTATGTATTATTCAAATTTAACATGTAATTTAAGCTATCATTTTAATTTTATTCCTATTTCAATAAGAGCAAAATGAATTCAAAATCCATGAATTACTAATAAAATTGTTCCTTTTCATTATATAATCTAAGTTCTACCATAAAATTTTTATCTATGACATTTCAATTCGGCTTTATTGCACATATACTGCAAGGCGGGCGGTAATGTTAATGCCAAAAGTCCCTGTCGTCTTTGCCATTAATTGCAAGCAAAATTATCCCATTAATTCCTAAACTTGTGATGTACAAATGCTGAATGTTGTGAGAAATAGAAAGTTATCGAAATAACTTTCTATTTTTCCTCCTGCATTAAGGCCTAAAAGAAATGTCAAATCATTTGAAAAGTCATAGATACTTATTTCCGTAAAATAAGTCGTATGAAATTTTTCTTATTAATCCAACATCCATACTGGTAAGATCGCCTTCCATAAATTGGTTAAAATAAAGTATTCCAAATAGTAATTTCTACTTTGTCTTGTTTTTCTTTCTTTCATTTGGTACTAATTTGGAATATTTTGTACTGAGCACAAGATCATATCAAGATTTTGTTTAGGCTCAGAGTCCACTTTCCATCAACCATCCAGGAGTAATTTAAATACATCATCCCCCCTAATTGTGACGAAAACAGTCATGCCAAAAACTTAATTATAACAAACAAAACAACAGCCAACAGGCATAAGACATAATACAGTCAACAAGATATAACAGCAACTAGGCTTAACTGAAAAATGGCAAAAAGCTGAAATGCGAAAAGGTCCGTTATTTGAAATTTAATTACAATTAAAAAGATACACAGAAAAAAATATTGTCAACAAAAAAATCAAACACAGATTTCGTCTGACAATTTGATGTCCACAAAATTTCTAGTTTTCATAAAACAAAATAATTAAAAAAATAAAAATTGTCAAAATTTAAAAAAAAATGGTTTAGGTTTAAAATCGCCAAATTAGATAAAAAAAATGGGGAACATATAAAATAAAAATTGACATATTATTGACAATAATTGAAAACGGTTTTCCAATTTTGCCGTTTAGTTTTTTTTTGTTTTTTTTTTTTATTTTGGGAATATATTTTAATATCAGCAAAAATAATTTTTCCATATTTTTTTAAAATTTTGGCAATATTTTTCAATTTTGTAGTTTTTTTATATGCTATAAATTTGTGTACAATTTTTGTGACTTTTTTAAATTTTGTAATATTTGTCGATTTTTTCCAATTTTTGTGATTTTTTTTTTTTAATGTTAGCGATTTTTCCACCAAATTGTTGACGATTGATTTTTATTTTAGCGATTTTTTTCAATTTAATTTAGACAATCATTTTCTAATTTTTGATAATTTTTTGTATTTATTTAGTTTTGGGATTTTTTTTTTTGTTTGCCAATTTTAAGAATTTTTGGCATTTTTTAAACTTAACGATTTTAGAAAATAGTTTTTATCGTCTTTTTTTTTTTCAATTGTAGATATTTTTTAAATTAAAAAAAATCAATTTAGCTTTTTTTGTAAATTTTTAGGTTTTTTTACGTTTTGATGATTTTTTTTTTTTAAATTTTTGTAATTTATTTTAATTCTGCCGGTTTTTTTTTCTAATTTTTGTGATTTGTTTTCTAAATCTTAACGATTTTCTTTCCTAATTTTTAACAATTTTTTGCACATTTTAATTAAATTTCTAATAGTTGTTATCTACTAAAAATTTGTTTGAAATTAAAAATAATATTCAATTAATAGATATGATTTAGACCTAAATTGAAAGTAAAATCAATTAAATATTTCCAAATTATTTTAATTAATACAACAATTTCCATAATATGGCCGAAACAAACTTTTAAGTGAATCAACACATATTTTGAAACTCGATTTCAGTGTTTTGTGTGTAGTTAAAAATCTCAAAAATTATAATTTTGAAATCTCACTTTTCTCAAAGGCTTACAATTTTTGTATTTTTTTTTTTTTTTTTAGTCGGTTGAGATTCTAACCTTCCGCACAATGAACGAAGATATCGTTTTTAAAAATTTGCTCAAATACAACTCTCATATATGGGCAGGGGCTTCAGTGTCTATTCTGAAGCTTCTGGACCGTGTTCAGGGGAGGGCGGTGAAGCTTATCAATGACAGTAGTGTATCCAACTCTATTGATTCATTGGAGCATCGTCGGAATGTGGGTTGTGTGACACTTTTCTATCAATATTACCATGGGAGGTGCTTATCTGAGATAAGTGAACTTATTCCTCGAGCCCGAGTTTTTATTCGTAATACTCACTTATCTAGTAGAGCACATCCGTTTGTAGTTGATTGTCCTGTGTTTCGCACAACGCATTACAGAGAAAATTTGTTTTTAGTCGAACGATTCGTATGTGGAACAAACTTCCCGCAGAAGTCTTCCCTGCTACTTATAATTTAGAAAAATTAAAATCAAATATCCACAAACACTACTCCCTCTTTCCTCCCTCCCATACCCTATTTTCCTGCTCAATACAATGCACTGCATGAGTAGGGGGCATCCCCTGAGTATTGGTTAAAATTGAAAAAAAAAAATACACTTAGGACAACGTTTCTCCAATTTTTGTATCCCTTCCAAAAAATAGGATTTTCAAGGTCCATAAAATAGGCATTTTTTTGGCCATATGGGGTTGTCTTTTTTTAAATCCTCGTTAAATCGGTCCAATAAGTTATTTTTCCCTTTTGAAGGTAATCGGTGTGGATTATCCCGCGTGCATCCCAAAAAACTGTTGCTATTACCTTATTGGCCATGATTACGTTTATGGTCAATTGACAGCAAAAGCGGCACCCATCTTGCAGACAGCTTTCTTAAACCCAACTGATCATTTAAAATCGAAACCACACTGCCATATGAAATGCCTATGTCATTAACAATCTCACGCGCTTTTACTCTTCGATCGGACAACACCATATCGTGAATTTTTTCGACATTTTCGGGTGTATTGACCTCAATTGGCCGTCCAGAACTTTTTTAATTTTTAAAAAAATCCACGAGGTTGTATTTTTTAAACAGCTATTAAACGCAAAGTAAATGGCGGAACTTGCTCAAAATTTGGGAGTAGTCTATTAACAGGTGATACTTGGTGGAAGCAGTGTTGTATTTCATATAACAACGAGGGAAGTTCGAAAACTCACGGACTTATTGATCCGCTCTCGAATCTTGCAGTAAAACTGTTAAAAAAAACTTTTTTTTTATAAAATTTTGAATAAATTAAAATGATCTAAAATTTTAAAAAGTTATTTTAACAAAACAATAACAATTTTGTACACTGAGACAATTATATGCATATCAGTCAATATATCAATATCTTATCAATGAGTTTTTACATTATATCTATGAAGTGTCACTGGAATTCGTAAATTAAAATTTTCATTAAATTAATGCAGTTTTTACATAAAATTATACGAAAAATTTGATTTTATTTATAAAAAATATAATTTTATTTATTTAAAATGTCACACGCCTACTTAAAAAATTTCATCAAAAATAGTTTCATAAAAATTATGAAACTTTTTCATAAACTTTCATTTACTTAGAGAAAAAAACTTCAATACATTTGTGAACACTTTAATTAATACTTTTAAAAGACAATTCTCTCTGCATATATCTTTGTAAAATATATTAAATGCTTAAAATTTTTCTGCCCACTCTTTTATGTATTGAGTGGCCATTATATTGTATACACAGCATAAGAGCTTTTAAGCTGATTAGAGTAGCAACTTTGAGAAATTAATTTTTTTTTATATTAATTTTCAACAATTATGCTGTAAGGTCCTTTTACTTGTTCCGAAATTTTTTTCTCATGACAGTTTGCTAAATTTTTTTAGCATTTTGGATGATGACTGTGTAAATTATTGTTTGTAGAGCAATTAACCTGCGAACACTAAAAACTTATTGCTGTTATTATATCTTTTTTATAAGAATGTCTCTTATTTCTATTCTCCTTTTTATAAGTCATAAGATTAGAAAAAAGAAAATTAAGAAAGTTTGATTGTAGTAAAAGGGTTTTAAGAAAAAAAAATAGTCATCAAGTATAAGAGGACATAAAAAGTAATTGTCTGATAAGCAGTAGCAACCAAGAAAAAAAATACAAAGGAAAACAAGAGAAGAACAAGAATTAGCAAGGAAGGTATCTCGGTGGTCATCTGACGAAATGTTAAAATATGAATGTTTAATAGAGGGAGATAAATAATGAAAACGATCTGTTTTTTTTTTTTTAGTGGGTCAATCTTACGTCTGCATGTTTTCGATATTCAGCAGTTTGCAAAATTTATTAAATTTTTTTTCTCATTTTAACAATTGTTCTGCAAGGATCCTCCCAGTAAAAATGTTGCTGACTACAGACTTTTGTTTTTTGAGTGTATTAGTTAAAACGGTGGGATAAAATAGCAGGTTTGTTTGTATGGTAAAATATTTAAAATTTCTAAAATTCAAATAAATTTTAAAATAAAGTTAAAGTACTAGACAAAATAAAAATTTCTATACCGTTACTGCTGACGATTTGGTTACGGAGCTGAAAAGCATTTAAAATGTTGTAGATAAAGCTGAAAAAAGCGCTTCGGAAAAAAATTGGCTTCGGAAAAAAACATGCAAGTAAAGATTGCCAAGTCAAAATTATATGAAGAGCATTTTAAATCTGCAGTTAGTTCGAAAAAGAAATGGAAATCAATTAATCAATCATTTATAAATATACCAATGGCAACTCCTGATACTAATTTTTACACAGAAATTTTTGCCCACCATAGCACACATAATATTAATATTCCTGCACCAAATGACATTAATATCAGTGACAGTAACAATTCCGAAAATCAAATATTACACTGCTTTGACTTTAAAGCTACTACACAGGAAGATGTTCTTGAACCTATTCTGAGTATTAAATCTGAATCTGCTGGTCATGACGGAACTCACCCAAAATTCATAAAACTAATTCTACCATACATTCTGCCTCATATAACTCATCTGTTTAACACAATTTTAATAACATCCACATTCCCTTATATGTGGAAACATGCAAAAATTATTCCCACACCAAAATCTAATCATGAATATCGGCCAATTGCAATCTTGTCATACTTGTCAAAAGTCTTTGAACGCTTACACAAAAAGTAAATATCTACACTATAACTCCTTGCTTACTGATAAACAATCTGGCTCTAGACCACAACATAGTTGTGTTTCTGCTTTATTAGAGGTCTCTGAGGAATTAAGAATTAATGTTGATGAGAAAAGAATATGTTTTCTAGTTTTACTGGATCACTCAAAGGCGTTTGACAATGTGGAACACTCTATTCTTTGCCTTAAACTTAAACATATGTGCAATTATTCACCAACTGCGGTAAAATTAGTATCTTCATATTTACAAGATAGATCCCAGCAGTTTACTATGGTAATGACAAATCAAATAGTTGTTTAGTATCGAGAGGGGTACCACAGGGTTCTATACTTGGTCCACTTTTATATTCCATATAGTCAAATCATTTACCTTCTCAACTAAAGCACTGTGGAATACAAATGTATGCGAATGAAGTACAATTGTATATCAGTTGCCAACCATCCGATACCACAGAATGCATTAGTAAGCTAAACGAGGACCTAGACAGAATAAACTCATGGGCTTCAAGGAATGGTATTTGCTTAAACGCTAGGAAAACTAAAGCTACACTGATAATAATCCATGCGTAAAATTACAAAAAAATGTCAAAATAACCAAATTTTTTGTAAAATACACGAAAATTTGTACATTTTACGAAATTTTTTGTAGTTTTGACAATAATTTCGTATTTTTATGCATGTATTATTATGAGTGTATGGTAATTGGTAAGAGCAAACTGATCCCCACATCTTTTCCGCCAATCCAAATAAACAATTCGAGTATAGAAATAGTGGAATCAGCTAAAAATCTTGGTGTTATATTTAATTCTAGATTTGACTGGTCTAACCACATTAATGCAATATGTGGTGGAACGTTCTCTATGTTACGCAATCTGTGGATGACCCAATATTACACTCCGTTTTAAATACGTATGTTATTGGCAAAGACATAGCTATCTAATGGATTCCTTTTGTGATCCAAAGTAAATATTTCATGAGCACATTAATAAAATATTTATATATACCTTTTAATACCATATACAGCAATATTTAATCTATATGAGTTTGCGGTTGAGATTCGTTCAACTAAATAAAAAAGACATAGCTTTTGTTAGAAAATTGTAGTTTTAAATATATTTGTAGTTGTGACCTAAACCAATATTTTGGATAATATTCTTGATTCTTGATTTTTATTGTTGAGTTTTCAGCATTTTTTCTTGTTGATTTATATGGTCCCATTTTTTTTCTAAAGAATGTACATTTTTTTTTTACATTTTATTAAGCGGTAAATATTGAGAATGTTGTATTACTATACATTGGTAGTGTAAAGTATTAATTTTAAGTTTTTGGAACGATTGGATCTACTGATCATTACCATAATTAATTTATTAATTCAGATTAGTTGGTTTTATCAGTTATTGAAGTATTACAGCACACATTTGATTCTATTAGAAAATTATTAATAATAAGAATATATTTATTAACTGTTTTAAATGAAAAAAATTAAAAATCGTTACAAAATTTTGCTGTTAGGCAAACGATTTTTCATATTTTCAACTGATTTCCAACTAATTTAATCTGTGTTAGTATAAATAGACAATGAAACAGACATATTATTGCAAATAGAACTAATTCGTGAAGTTACTTTTTATATTGCTGACTTTGTAACTCGAAAGTAGAAAATATTTACACACAAACATTTTTATTAATGTCAGACGAAATCTGTGTTTGCCAACAAAATTGGAGATGTGGTCGAGTTAAAGCACCAAATGAGGCAAAACAATACTTTGGAAGGAAAATTGATAATTTCAAAAAGTTTATAGGAGCTTTAATTATTAAGTTTGATATAATTTTTATTAAAAAATAAAAATTATGTTTTTTTCGACCTTTAATTGTGCAATGAAAATTATACAAGTTCGAGGCCATACTCTATATTTCTTTATTAGGATATTGTCCTAACAAATAATCTATAGAGTTTTTTGTTTTCAAATTTATTATTTGACCCTTTCAGGAATGTGTTGATAGGTCTACTTCGGGAATTTTCTAGGCTCCCATCATCAGAACACTTTTTGAAAGCGGTAACAATCCCATCAAACATTCAGTTTACTAGTTTACTCACTACATGAGAACTAATATATGAGCTTGAAGTTAAAGATTATAACCATTGATCAAAAAATAAATTAAAAACTTTTTTTTTATGTGCAGGGGCCACCTCTGGTGGATATTCAATACACGTTTTTGTTTTTTTCTTCCTTTTTATTTTTTGTTTCGTTTATAAACAAAACATGGGAAGTAACTAGACTGTACTTTGTCTTTTATACAAGTTTGACATAATTTTTATTATAAAATAAAAATTATGTTTTTCGACCTTTAATTGTGCAATGAAAATGAAAATTATAATAATAATAATCTATGGAGTTTTTGTTTTCAAACTCTATAGATTATTTGCTGGGACAATATCCTAATAAAGAAATATGGAGTATGACCACGAACTTGAATAATTTTCATTTTCATAGCTATAATTATTTTTAATTAAGAGTTAGTTTTTGTACGTAAATATAATAATTGAATGAGGTCCTGTACAATACTTTATGCCGTTCTAAAACACCAACCATGCAACATTTTTTAAGGCGTCTAAATTTTTACAAATCAAGAAAAATATGTTATTTTTAAAATTGAACTGATTATAAATGTTTAAAACATAACTTTATATTTTAAGATTATTCGCCATATTTTGTAACGAATCGTAAAAAATCATATTGGCAAACACTACATAGTATTGTCTTAGTTTGTGGTGTCAGGTTTGTTTCTATTGTTTTTGTGTTAATAATATTAATATTTCAAAAAGGTTAATTTGTTTCGTTCCCTTAAATGTGCGCAAATTTAATAATGAATTTTAAGTCTACTACTTAATTTAAAATTTTTCTTGTAATTTTGGAGTTTTTGGAGATAACTTTTGATTTGTTTGGGTATAATTAAAAAATTAACCTGGCAAGCCTGCTTTACAATAGAAATTGGTTTATCAAAAAAATAACCTAAATATATACTACTCTTATTTTGTTAGTTAGCTTTATGGATACACTAGGCGTATGATGAATATGAAACCAAAAAAATATTGCTCATACGTCATGGTGTTTATATGATATGTTTAATTTGATAAGAGGGCAATCGAACGAATGAACGAATTTTCTCTGTAATGTGCTGCAATCTATTACAAACGGATGTACTCTGCCAGATAAACGAGTATTCCGAATGAAAACACTGGCCAGTAGGAAGAGTTCACTTATCTCAGCAGAACCCACATTCCTACGATGCTCCAATGAGTCAATAGAGCTGTATAACTTACTATCATTGATGAGCGCCGACGTAATCCTTTGTACACAGTTCAGTAGCTCCCAAAATAGACTTCAAAGCTCCAGCCATATATGGGAGTTGTATTACATCTTCGATCGGATATGGGTGGCATAAATAGTGAGTAAGTCGGATTAATTAAACTGATTAAAATTTGCCAAACTAATTACAACTTGTCCGAGAAAATTCTGTCTGTATATATCTTTTGTAAAATATACTGCCTTCTTGAAATTTTCCTGCCCACTCTAGTGCAAATTGAGTGGCCATTTTATTGTATACTTCAAAAAACACGGCATAAGAGCTTTTAAGCTGATTAGAGCAGCAACTTTGAGAAATTATATTTTTTTTTTTATTTTAATTTCCAACAATTATGCTATAAGGTCCTTTTATTTGTTTCGTGATTTTTTTTTTCATAATATGTTGCTTATTTTTTAGCAGTCTTGATGATGACTGTGTAAATTATTGTTTGTAGCGTAATTAACCTGAGAACACTAAGGACTTATTGCTGTTGTTTTTATATATTTTTTTATAAGAATGTATCTTTTCTCTTTTCTCCTTTTTATACGTCATAAGATTAGGGAAAAGCAAATTAAAAAAGGTTGATTGTTGAAAAAGGGTTCAAAGAAAATAAAAAAACATTACTTTCCAAACCCCCCGGGGGCGGCAATATGGCTCCCCAGAGCGGGGTACTTTTTGCATAAAAAATTTTGAGTGCTCGACATTTTTTTGTTCTCTAACGATTTAAAAAAAATTAACATATTTCGAATTTGCTAGTAGAGACTAATATGCTTGCATGTGTATGTTGTCTTTAATAGTTTCCGAGCTATTCCCATTTGAAATTTTGAAATTCCAAATTTGGCCCGACTAAGGTCCAGTGTTATGTGAATAGCGGGATGAAATCGGGACCAATTTCTTTTTTAATATATTGGTTATTTAAGTAAATAAATTCTTGAATATATAATAAAAAACTGAATGCAATATCTTGTTCCACTCAAAGACTACATTCGTGTATATAGAAATTAAAAAAATTTAATTTTTGCAATATTTTCCCCAAAAAGTAACAACAGCCTTTTACCTTCTGATAAGTATTTTCAACTTTATATATATATATATATATTTATTCAATTCTATACACAAGACTAATAGCCTCTTATTGCAGTACAGAACATATAAAGTTTGTATTTTCCGAAAGGTCTTTTTATATAAAAGCGAGTTGAGTTAAAAAAAAATGTTTTGATTTCTACATACTTTAAACCCCAGCGGCTTCTAAATTTGACACATTTTTAAGGCAAATATTAATTTCAACACACTGTTAAAAATTGTACACGTCTCCAATTGGTTAGCAGAAGCGGTTGTAGATATTCCAACATATACGTAATTTAAATTCCCGATTTAAATAAAAAGATGGTTGCAAATTTTTATTTTTGGGAATTGTGGGATTCCTTTATGAAACTCATAAGTTCGGACATAAATTTCGCATTCTTGACTTAAAAGTCTATTTAAATCCAAAAAATCATTGGGTTATGTCTATTACAATAATAAATATTTTATTAAGTAGTGAAAAATTACATTTTAACAAAACCTGAAAGTTTTACCTTTTTAATGTGTGTACATTTGTGCAAAAACCTTGTCGAGTAGTGTAACTTAAAGGTAAATTGTATTTGTTTTTATTATAAATTTTCTCTTCATAATATCTTAAATACGTTTTTGAGAAAAAAGACCTTGTAAAAGTGGCTTTATAACATTTTTTGTTAATCTATATTCGATAAACAAATTCAATGGGTTTTCTGCGGCTTTTGGTCTAATCTAGCAATTTTTGTTGAAAAATAATTGATATCAGTATAAATAGGAAGGTGGCAACCTGCAATTCTTCAAAGGTAGGTCCATGCATTCTGATGGAGATTTGGAATTATTAATTTAGCTTGGATTGTGTAAATTGAATGAAAAATAAACACAGAAAATATATGAATTTCGATAAAAACTTCAAGTTTATCAGTACAGGACAAAAAACACAATTTAGATTTTTTAAATTTTAAACAATAGTAATTAGGGTCCGACCGAAGACTTCGGTCAGAAAATTCTTTTTGTAGGTATTCTGTATTTTAAAGCATTGCGTACAAATTTACCAAATGGAAAAATGTTTATTGGTCTTATTAGGTGCGAGGAAAGAAAAGTCCGAAGTTAAGCAATCAATTCAATAATCGGCATCCAAACAATCGGCCAAATCGGAAAACTTTAGCCGCCTATTATAAAATTTTGTAGCTAAATTTTGGCTTTTACCTTAAATTTTTTACTCAAAAGCGATTTTAAACGGCTGAATAAATATGTTTTCCACATTGTCTCCAAATATCAAAAATTAAGTAAATATATTGTTTTCGCCAAAGTCTTCGGTCGGCCACTAATAGTAATTTAAACTTTGTTCAGCTAGAACTGTGTTATTGCGCCTATTTGCTCCAGAAGTAGTTTAAAAATGTTAACTACAGTAGTTGCGTCGATTCCAATCGGAATTTAGAGTAATATACCGCTGGAATGCTAAAATACAAGGGGGTGGCAACCTTCAAGCACTGACAACCTGCAAGCCTTTTTATGAAAAGAAAATACTTTTAAGAAATAGTAAAAATATCATTTCCAAAACATATTTTCAAAACGAAATAGAATTTTAGAGTGAGATAGTTAAAGAATCAAAGAATGTTTTGTGTAGTTCGCCAGAGTACCCAAAATACGGGGGTGGAGCAATAAGTCCTTGACTTTTCGACTACTGTCAAATTTTGAGCAAGTTCCGTCGTCTACTTTGCGTTTAACAGCTGTTTAAAAAATACAACCTCGTGGATTTTTCTAAAAATAGAAAAAAGGGAATTTCGAGTGTTCATTAAACATTATTTGTTGCGAAAAAAAACCGTCAATCAAACCAATGAAAAGTTTGATAAATACTATGGGGACTCTGCACCATCGATTTCAATGGTAAAAAAGTGGTTTATTGACTTTCGTTATGATCGTACAAGTACAAATGACGCTGAACGTTCTGGGCTGCCAATTGAGGTCAATACACCCTAAAATGTCGAAAAAATCCACGATATGGTTTTGGCTAATCGAAGAGTAAAACTGCGTGAGATTGTTGATGCCATAAGCATTTTAAATGATCAGTTGGGTTTAAGAAAGCTGTCTGCAAAATGGGTGCCGTGTTTGCTCTGAATTGACCATAAACGTAATCGTGTGACAACTTTAAAGGATTGTTTGGAGTTGTTCAACCGCAATTCGAATAATTTTTGCACCGTTTCGTAACTATGGATGAAACATGAATCCATACAACACTCCGGAGACCAAGCAGCAGTCTAAAGAATGGGTTTCTCTGGGTGAACCGGCTCCGAAGAAGGCCAGGGTAAGTTTGTCGCCCAATAAGGTGATGGCAACAGCTTTTTGGGATGCATCCGGTATAATACACATCGATTACCTTCGACCCCTTATGGTCAAGAAACAAGTTCTTTTTCAAAAGATTTTTTATTCTCCGGATTTAGCCCCCAGTGACTATTGAAAAGAAATTAAGCTCTAACGATGAAATTATTGTCTGTGGACCAGGTTTCCAACGGGCCTTACCCATGGGTATATACCCCTCCATTTTTCAGGCAGACATTTTTGCTATCTGTGTCTGCGCGGAGGAGTGTCTACGAAGGGGTACTATTAGATCTCGCATGTAGATTCTTTCTGACAGTCAGGCGGCATTAAGGGCTTTAATGTCCTATGAGGTGTTATCTGGTCTGGTCATGGAATGCATTCTGGCTCTTAACCGACTTGGCGGGCACAACTCGCTTACCTTAAGGTGGGTTCCTGGTCACGAGGGGCATGAAGGCAACGAGAGGGCAGATTGTCTTGCTAATTGCGGTTCCTGAAGGCCATTTATTGGCCCTGAACCATTCTGTGGTATACCTTTGGGGTATGTTAGGGAGAAGCCCGGGTCGTGGAGGGAATCAGAATTCTCTCTCTATTGGATAAACTCTCTTGGCCAACGACAGGCTAAGAGATTAATCTCTTTTTCCAGTGCAGGATCGAGGAGACTCTTGTCCCTCGGGAGGGGTGACTTGAGTACCCTGGTGTCTTACCTGACTGGACACTGCAATCTAAGATACCCACTGCGCAAAGGGGGTCTTTCGGACACGGATGAGTGTAGGTTTTGCGAACATCGGAGCATGTTCTTTGCGAATGTCCGAGGCTTTGTGAAAGGCGTGCCAAGTTTCTAGGCGATCGCTTTGTCTCCCCTTTGGACATTATGAAGGTTTTGCCTAATAGGATTATTGGTAACTTTAGGCAGCACAAAAGACCTAAGTTGGTCGCGGTGCATAGTGCCATATAATCTATTCTATTCTATTGATCAAACAAATGCCTTTTTCATGGACCTCGAAAAATGCTATTTTTTGGAAGGGATACAAAAATTGTAGAAACGTTTCATTGAGCTAAAAGGAGATTATGTTGAAAAACAATTTTTTTTTTGCAAAAAAAAAACTGTGTTTATTTCAAAAATTCACGGACTTATTGATCCGCCCTCGTGTATCATAATCTATTTTACATATTGTTCTAAATTAAGTAAAATTAAATTTTAAACTGCACGTTGTAATCAAAATTGTTCATGACCTAGAATATATCAGTGTCACAAACAGAATAATCCACTAATTTGTAGCTATACCTTTTGTATGTTGGGCTTTAAAAACATTGTAAAAAAAATAAATATGTTTTTTTTTATTCAAGAATTTTCTTAGAAAATAAAGTAGTTTTAAAAATAATATCAACACATTTTTCATTAAGTCAGTTCCTCTTCGTTTTACTTTTCAAACATAATACCCATCAAGTAGATGACCATCGTTTATTCTTTCCTCCTTTAACACTTGTACTTTAAAGATTCTAAGTCGACTTAATTAGTTTTTTTTTTATCATTAGAACATAATGTTTAAGACAAAATTATAAGAATATACAGCAGAAATAATATATGTCAGTTGAATTAAAAAAAATGCTGCATAGAAAGAAGTCTAAATAGAAAGATAAAAATGTCACTAGTTTTTTCTCCTTTTCCAGGGATAAAAGCAAAAATATGAAAATAAATTGTTCTTGACAGTTATATTTAGTAGAAAAGTGATTAACGTTTTCTGTAGACAGTTTTTTCATCCTTACTAATATAAATTAACTCATTTTCCTGTTAAATGTTAAAAAAAAGAATAATAAAATAAATTTCTTGCAATTACTTAAAGGGCATAAAAAGAAAGAGAATAATTTAAAATTGTTGAAGAAAAAATACTGAAATTTTAAAAAATATTTTATTTACAGATAACGTCTCTTTTTTTAGGTTAATTGTTAATAGTTAAATTTTAAATTAAAATATTTAAAAATAATTCTCTTAATCCTTGTTGATACTAAATATGATATCTATTATATTTTTTCCTTTCCTTTCCTTCTCAAATTTCAATTTATTATAAATTTTGTTTTCTTATATTACAAAATAACTTATATTAAATATATATGTTAACATTTATGGTCCCATTGAAATATTTAAACCACTTTATAAAGGGCAAACATTTGTCTTAAGTAAATACATATTTACAAAAGATCTTCAACTCATTCAAAGTTTTCTTGGCTCTTTTATATATTATAAGACAAGTCTTTAAAAATATAACATTTTCATAACTCAACTTGTGTCGTGTGTGTTAAGTGACACTTTTAAACAAATTTTTTGAAGGATATTTTCTCTATTTTATGGATAAAAAAATAGAAAATTTTCTTAAAATAACACAAAATAAATCTTTCAATTTGAAAAGAAAGCATACAGAGAAACGAATAAGTTTTGTGAACTGCCGAATAAAATAAAATAAAATTTAGCTAATATTGCCGAATAATTTTGGGAATAATTAGATAAAGCGATTATGCGTTTCTAGACTTTATCATTGGGCATTAATTTTTAAAAAAAAGTTTTTCAAACCCTATAGTCTATTGTGCAGTCATATATAGATCGGCCATTGTGCGGTCTTATATATATCGGCCATTCCACAATACGAGTAGATCGGCAAAAATTTAACCTTGAGTATTCCCTTTTAAATTTTATTTTGCACAAGGCAATTTTATGGAGCTGCATAGATATTGGCATTTTTATTTTCTCGGAGTTCGAAAAAAACACGGTTTTATCCGCAATTCTACTTTTTTGAAAAATTAATATAAGAAAAAAGTGTGTAAGTTGGAACATTCGTAGTTTCTTTAATATAAAAATGGATCATTATCGTTTTAAAATTAATTTAAATGGTACACTTCTCAACTTTTGTGGTGCGGACTTCATTGTTTTAGCGTCAAACGGAATTGCATTTTCATACGATTTATTTAGAAAATGCATTTTTCTAAAATTTTGCCACTTTCGATTTAAAAAAGAATTGCATATTTGCAAATTATTTAATTTTTACCAAGAAGTTGCGGATTAAATTTTATGGGTACCGGTGCCTAACTATTTTTTGAAAAAAAGCTTGTAGCACTTTTATATAGAAAAAGAAACAACACTTTGTTATCTTTTTATATTTTTCAGATTAACTTATTAAGATTAAATTTAAAAATTTAGTACAGTTTAACTAGATTTTTGTTTTTATATACATCGAGATTATATTTATGTAATTTTTAATTTATAACGAGCTATCCACCTCCGTAAATTTTGCAAAAATAAAGCAATTCAAACATATTAGCTAGGTTGGTATTAGTATTTCGGTCTGGCTAAAGATCTCATTAGAACCTGAAATTTTAGAAAGCTAGAACCTCCACAATATGTGCAGTAGGGTGATAACTTTTTGCATTTTTTTGCAAATATCAAATCTCCCCAGACAAAATCGTGTAGGGCATGGACAAATATTAAGAACTGCGTTTTTAGTTTTTCGCTATCGTTAAAAAAGGTTCCGCACCAAACGCGTTAAAGTTTTAAATCAAACAAAGTTAAAAAAAAAACTTTTTTTGATGCCTCAACGTCTGACCATCACATCTATATAATTAAGGCATGCTGATATCAATAGTAAAGTCCGTTTTCGAGTCAATGGAATAGTTTTCTTCCAAATTTGCTTACTTACATATGTATAAACCATATTTAAAAAAAATTGTTATTAAAAAAAAATTAAAATAAACATATTAAAGGCATTTTAGAAATCGCTGTCGGTGCGCAAGGTTTTTTTACCAAATTGAACTGAAATAGTTTTTTTATCATTAATACAATATTTGCCATTAGAAAACCCCTGGGGAGAATGTTGTCCAAAAAAAGTTATCACCCTAATGTGCAGCTTTTACAAAAATCCTATTAGTCATCAATTTAGCTCCAAGTTTGTTTTCTTAGTAATAAAATACGGGGCTAGGGTATTTTCCTAACAGCATCATGACGTGACTAAACTTTAAATACAAAAAATGTTTTATTTAGTTCTTACTCTGGCTCAAGTAATATATTTTACAGTTTTATCAGTTTTTTGTTTTTATATACATCGAGATTATTTTTACGTTATTTTCAATTTATAACGAGCTTTCAACCTCCGTATATTTACAAAAATAAAGCAAATCAAACATATTAGCTAGGTTGATACTAGTATTTCGATCTGGCTAAAGATCTCATCAGAACCCGAAGTTTTAGAAAAGTTAGAGCCTCCATAATAGGCAGAACTTTAACAAAAAACCTATTAATAATCAATTTTGCTCCATTCTAGTCTTCTTAGTAATCAAGCACGTGGTTAGGTGTTTTCCTAACGAGCATCATGACGTTACTAAACTTTGAAGACCAAAAATGTTCTATTTATATAAAAAATTTTTAGTTCGTACTCTGGCTCAAGTAATATTTTTTACAGTTATATTCAGTTATTTGTTTTTATATACATCGAGATTATTTTTGTTTTATTTTTAATTTATAACGAGCTTTCAACCTCCGTATGTTTAAAAACAAAGCAAATCAAACATATTAGCTAGGTTGATACCAGTATTTCGCTATGGCTAATGATCTCATCAGAACCCGAAGTTTAATAAAAGAGCTTAGGTAGAGCTTCAACAAAAAACACAATTATCAGAATTTTTCTTTTTAATAGATCAAGGGGCCCTTTAACTGTCTCTTTTTTAATAACAGTACATTTAATTTTTAAGATTGTGTCTGTATGTGAAATACAAAGTAATGTTTAACCCTTTCAAGCCAACGTTTGCTATCGAATAGATTTTTTTGATGAATATTAAAGAAAATTCGAATATTCAAAATTACACACTTTTTTAATAATTCTAATTTTTAAAAACACCTAAATCACGCATAAAACTCTGCCTCCATTTAATTTCTGAATGCAAAATTTAATTGAAGTCGGAAAACCTAAGGTAAAAATTGCTTTTTTTTACCAGTTTTCGGTGAAATGCCCGATTTTTTTTTATAACGTTTGTAACCGATCGAAAAAAATTATCGTGCGCTTTAAGCTATATACATAGAAAAATAAAGTGCCAACCGCATTTAATATCCTACTTTGGTGGCTACAACCTATAAATTCGCTTAGTACAACCATATTCAAATTTAATTTCTAAATTTGTGGGTGCTGCAATTAAAATTCAGTTGTTTAATCGAAGTTTGTTTCGAAAACCAATAGGAGGATTTGAGTAAAACATTCACAATTTACCTTAATTTTTACATTTAAATTTTTTCCCGCGCATTAGTGTGAGTAAAATATTGATTTACTCAGTTGAGCGAGTTAGAAAATAATGCTCGTGAGTGATTGTGCGTGAGCTAGATTTTTATCTCGTGTGCGTGAGTCAAAATTAATTTTCGGCCCATTTATAGTTGTAAGGTCCGATTTCAGTCGTCGTAGTGAAATTTGAGTAGAAAAATAGCTACAAATTTCTCTTCGTGTATGTAAATATTATTAATCAGAATGAATGGCGTAGTCGATATCTGTCTATTCAACCGTCTGTTAACCCTATAACTGGCAAACGATGTTTTGCAACGAAATTCATACCATGTGTTCCACTCGGAAAACAAATAATAAGTTCTTCAACAAAATTTTTTATCATTGCCTAATTTAGGCGATATGAGCCAAAATATTTTGGGGTGCATTTTGGGAACTAAAGCATATAAAGGAGAACTTTTGGTCGAAAAATATTTCTCTTACCAAGATATAACCACGCTCAAAAAACTATTTTTTTTCTGCTCCTATTTAAAAATATATATCGCGATTTTCGCTTTTTAAAAAAATCTAAATTAGGCGAAAAAGTATCTAAACTTCAATTTATTTTGCTCAAACTGCAATGCTTTGCTATTAATACTTAGTGTCTTCTTTCAGCAAAATTTCATAAAAATGCGTATATTAGTTTATAAGTTAAGACGGTGTCCTTTAGAGGAATCCTGATAAAATCCTGTTAGTCCGTGGACTAAAGTAAGGCCTTATTATTTTTTTAAAAATAATATTTATTTTTTAAATAACTACTTTTTGAAATTTAACGAAATTTTTTTTTGAAGCTTTCTTCCTTCCAAACCGTGGACGGCACACGAAAAATTTCTTAGCAAAATATTTAGCAAATTTAGTTTTCTGTCGGAATATATTAATTTCTAAGTATAAAACGCTTATTTGACGCGTTTGTGGTAAATTTTATGAAGACTGCCCTGAAGCAGCCTTATTCGTTATACGGTTAATATTGCGACTATAAAAAAGTAACTTTTCTAGTTTTTTGTCAAGTTGGTCACTGAAAATATTATTAACAGGAGCAAAATCAATTGTCAGGTGTAAAAGTTATAAGAGAAAATGTAAAGTCAACTCGGAATTATTAATGCAAATTGTTATTAATTCACAGTTATTCAAAGCATTTAAAAAGCGCTTATAAACATGCAAAATTTTTTGAAAAAAATTTTTGTTTCTTCAAATTGCTGCTTTGCTATATAGTTTTCAGAGACATTTTATTTCGGATCTTTTTTTCTTTTAATATCTGTCCTTGAGAAATATATTAATTGAAAGAACGCAATATTTATTCGTAATACCAAATTCACTGTTTTCCATATTATTTCATGGATTTGTTTTTTGATAAACTTTTTTTTCCTTAAATTTGTTTCCAAATTTTTATTTTTTTTTTATCTCAATTAGGAAATGCATCCCGGAACTCCCAGGAAACATAGCCCGCAATCGTTGGAATTTACAAAATTATTAATGAAAAATGCTCTTTTTTCTACTAATATAACCAACATTTTCGCGGATTTCAGAAGATTAATTTGTTACTTTAAATTGACTAAAATTCATCTCAAATACAACTAAGATTTTTTTAATTTAACAGATTTATTTTTAATCGAGCCTTTTCGGCATTTCATAAGCAGCTAACTTTGGTGAATATTTCACAATTGTTCACACCGGAAAAAAATTTGCTATTTGCCAACTGTATTCGGCTAATACGACTCTAATTCAGTTATTACTAATTTCAGACAGTTTGCACAACTTTATATTAGTTTTCACAACAAAGTTCGGTTAATTCAACAGAATTTTAGTTGCAACATCCAACATTTTCAGAAATCGAATGTTAATATCGTTGTACTTACTGAATTTATAAGTTGTTACCATTAATATGCACTTTTCAATTCGGTTGGTACTTTTTTCTCTGTGTGCGATGGCCATATCAAACCTTGTAGTTTTCCGTGGGACCCAAAATAAGCTCATAAGTCCCTTCAGTCCTTCAAAAGTTATTAAGTTTTCTTTAATAAAAAAACAAATTTTTTTTTAACCAAACTTTTTAAGATCCAGAGAATTGATTAATATTTTCTTTTTAAAGTTCCTATTACTGTTATCACTTAAATATGTCTTAAATTTGTAATTTTAAAGGAAAAAATTAATTACAAACAAGTTATAGTATGATTTTAAATGATTCTAAAATGTGGGCGCTGTGATGTAATGGTTAGCGCGTTGGACTGTTACAAAGATGGTCCCGGGTTCGATTCCCGGTGACGGCAATATCAATTTAGAAAAATTATATATATGAGTTTTCTCTCCCTAATATGTATCACAGATCCCACCTTCGGTGTTTCCATAGCAATTAACCCCGCCGAAGTAAAATAATGAATCAGGGCTATAAACCAAAAAGCTTCAATAAGTTCGCCAACTCTCCATCAGGTGGCGAGCAACAACTGTTCTTAGACTTATCATTACGCGCAATAACAGTGTTGCTATGTTTGAAGCCCTTCATCTTTCCCCACCTTTCATCTCCCCACTATCCAATTTAAAAAGAATGCAACACATTTAATAAATAGGAAGAATTTCCTGAGTATTGCTTCTCTTTAAAAAAAAAGGTAAATATATTTTTATTAATTCACTTCATCAGATTTTATTTGGATTTGATTATTTATTTGATTTATTTGGAAACAAAAAATAAATATACTGATACATTTTTGGGGAAACTTTTCAAATTCTAACATAAGACGTTTTTGGAATAATACTATCAACGTCTAAATTTCTTTAATTTTTGAAAAATCTCTTAAAAATAGTTCTTTTACTTACTCGGTAGTTAAGGGGTTTCATAGAGTCGCTAA
Source organism: Delia radicum (assembly GCA_021234595.1). Taxonomy (NCBI): domain Eukaryota; kingdom Metazoa; phylum Arthropoda; class Insecta; order Diptera; family Anthomyiidae; genus Delia; species Delia radicum. The sequence goes on along the minus strand of CM037854.1, from coordinate 111,175,142 downwards.
TCATGTGATTTCGGGGGAAATCTTAATTTCGTTAATTTAGCTTCGGTGACATACTCCAGTAACTACGGTCATACATTCCAATAACGATGACGACAATAGCAAAGTTGCTCTTTTTGTTTGTATAAAATAAAAAAAAATTTAAAAAGAAAAATGTCAACATGATGGCCCCAAAAGTATTCGCGTTTTGCTATAAAAAATATATTATTATATACTGTTCTTTTTAAATTTTTTTTTTCATATTTTGTTTAAGTTGGCGACGTTAACGATGACATTTGCTTTATGTTTTGTTTCAGTTTTTTTTTTTTGTTGCTCCTATGTATGTTTTTTAGTTTGGCTGGAGAGTCCTTAAGGAATTAATGTCAACAAATATTTTATTGTAGTATGTCTGATGTTGTTGGTGCTTTAAAAGAAGATGTGAATGTATGTGCTAGCATTGAGCCTTATATTTCACAAATGCTCTTTCACTTGACTTCAAGTACATATGCAAACCTGGCCCCTGAGTTTTTAAATGTCTCTTTATATTGTTTGTTTCAAATTTTCCGTATAAACAGAAAAACAATCAAAATAAAGCACGATGAGTATGAACAATATACAAAATAATATATATGTATATGAATGGGCTGATACAAGATTCAACTTTAGTATACTAAGGATACATTTTAAAGACTTTAGAAATTCTAGAGATCGTAATTAAAAAATTTTTAGGTAAATTGCTATAAAAACTCAATCAATTAGAACATTTATTTTAAAATCTCTTTTTTGATTTTAAAAATATATTTTTTAATTTGTTAATTTTTCAAACGTTTTTTTTATCATATCGGTTCGAAATTACAAACATCACTTTGTTGGTGTCGACTCTTAACTTTCATCACCCATGATTTGATACATTCTAAAATATGCATGTAGAATTATCGGTTGAAGCTATCAAATTTTTACCATCTCTAAAGAAAATAAACAAAAACCACAAAAAACCCTTAAAAACCCATAAAAAATTTTAATTTATTAATTATATTGCAATTAAATGATTTTTTTACTAGTCTTGCATGTACTAAATATGAAATGAAGAAAATAAATGATATTTTTCCCAATGCAAAAATCTTGGCAGACAAAGAGACAAAGGTTGTTCAACCTTTATCTTGTTATTCTGCCAGAAATGATTAATTTGCACTGTTATTGTTGAAATAGTTTAATAATTGAAAAATAGTTAAAAACTCAAAGAATTTTAATGTATTATTAGAAAAATCAAGCATTTTCTTATCAAACAACCAACAAAAGGGATGAAAACGCGCGTCGAATGCGTATTATATAATAAATCGATGATCACCAAACAACATATGTTTTCCTCACATCACTAGCGTATTATAGAATAGCAACGTAGCGTATTTATGGTGAAGGTGACTACAGAAATAGACACGATTTAGTATATTGAACTTTTCTTCCAAAGCAGCAAAAAATTTTATTATTCTTTTAAATTTTATAAAATACATGGCTCCCTAGTATTCCATACATTAAATAAACTTGTAAGTATTCAAGTTTATTTACATTTTAAAAACATAAACTTTTCATCTTCTTAAACACTTCAATTCTTAGATTATTCTTGAAACTTATTATTTTTAAAACAATATGTTTTTTTTATTTGTTTTATTTTTATAGTTTTGTAGTTATTAGCTTAGCATTCAGTTATTTTACTTGTGGTAAAAAATAATTTGTTTAGTTTCTTTTCAATACGAGTATTTAATAACTATTTACAAAACTTGTTAAAAAATATTTGTTTATATACTGTAGTACTAATGAGTGTTTTATAATTATTAAAAAACATTTAAGCAAATAAACTCTTTTAAAGTATGAAGTAAGGGAATGTTTGCTAATATGGCATGTTCTCTAAAGTAGAAATTTCGTTGTTTTCCTGTTGTTTTATGAAGATTTTCAATACTGTCAACTGTCTTTCGCTTTTAAAGTATGAAGTAAGGGAATGTTTGCTAATGTGGCATGTTCTCTAAAGTAGAAATTTCGTTTGTTTTCCTGTTGTTTTATGAAGATTTCAATACTGTCAACTGTCTTTCGCGTTAATTTACGCTGTCACTATTCTAAAAAAGTTTCAACCCAAAGCACATGTTTTTATTGTTTGTATTGTGTCATTGCAAAAAACGCAACATAAGGTATAATTTTTTATTAATATATAAAGTAAATCCAAACACGTTTTTAAAAAATTTGAAAGTCGCATTTTTGCAAACGGTAAGAATTTTATTTACAATTTCAATAAAACTAGTTAATTTTTTAAAAAACATATAATAAATAAAACTAGTTAATTTTTTAAAAACATATAATAAATAAAAAATGTGATATATTAAGTTTTAACAATGTCCGCTAAAATTGACCTTTAATATACGTAGTACCTATTTTTTTGATTTTTTCTACGTTTGGTATTCTTTAAATGGTTTACGCATTAATTGAACTATTTTCGTCTATTTTGACCAATTGTCTAAAATATCTCGCAAAAAAAAACTATGGTTTGCTTACCGCAATTAAAAAAGTTAGCATTACATATGCTAACTCCTGAACATGTAGAGTACCATCATACAAATTCAAAATATATTCGTAAGTTTCAATAAATAACAACAAATGTAAATTAATCTTAATCAATATTTTATTAGCTTTACTGTACTGTCGCAGAAAATTTATTTCATTGAATTCACAAGTGGCCGTGCACTGCCGGCGGTACACACAGCACTCTAATCAAAGTAAAGTGTGTACTGCCGGCAGTGCACATGGCACTTAATGTGTTAAGTAGTTTTAAAACCACACAAAAAAATTTGAATGAACAAAATTAAAATAATTTAGAACGGTTGAGCTTAAGAAGAAGAATAGACGTTTTTTTCTACAAATTATAAACACTATTAAATTTATATCCGACTAGTTTTTGTCTTTTTATGAACAGGCGTCACCAGTGATTTTTTTTAATAACAGAGATCATGAGATACAGCCTGATACACGCACAAATAGCCAAAAATAACACTTGACGTAAGGAAAGTCGCACATATATCCCTTATGCTCTAACTTTTTTAAAATTTCTAAATAAATGAACTGGCACCCCACACACCGGAAAACGTTTCATTTTTGATTTATAACTAAAATATATACCCGAGTAAAACTAATATTATATAGTCTTATCCAGTTTTATAAATTTAATATAGTTAAGTTTGACATCATGTATAGTAGATTACATTTTTAAAATAAAATTTAATATAAATTCAAATTTTCGTAGATTTTACTAAATTTTCTAAAAATTGTGTATGCTTTTAGAGAGATTTTATTTTAGATCCACTTTAGAGCACATGTTTGCTTATGTGGAACTTTTGAGATCTTTTTTTTTGGTAAATTGTAATATAATTTTTCATTTTAGCTACCACAAGAAAATGATCTGCAGCAAACAAAAAATAATCAGCGGTTGGCATGTAAGCAGCTGTATTTGGATTTAGAATATTCCACATAGCTTTTTTATACACCCCCAGGTGTGAGTAACATTCCCTTACTAAGAATAACAAATAATCTGTTTGAATATATTATCTATATTTTTGGTTATTGGGTGATCCAAAACTTTTACTATTTATGTTTTTTTTGCTTACAAAGTCGATGAAAGTGAAAACATCGAACAACATCAAAATATTTGTCAGCATAGTTTGCTTTATATGAGATCTATTGGTTAATACAGTAAAGGGCTAAAATTTAAATATTTTTTTTGTTCTACTATACGTATATGTAATATTAATAATCCTGTTAATAATACGCATGCATACGAACTTTAGGATGTCTTTTTAAAATCGATTTAACATTTTCGTTCATTACATCTCCACGTTTTATTACAAATGGTTCCTAGTGGAGAATTAATATTTATTTTAAGTGCGCCCTGGTAGGCTAGTTGGTAGCATGCTGGCTTATCAGTGCGGGGGTCGTGGGTTCGATTCCCACCAGAGGCACTGGTCTGTTTTCGCTACAACGCACCGCAGGCCATAGTAGCTAGTGCTCGGTTCTGGTAATAGGATATAATTTGTAATTATATGATTATTAATTAATAAAAAAAAAATATATAAAAATAATAAATATTTATTTTAAAAAAGTGTATTTTTATTAAAAATTCACAAAATGTTTGTTTGTGATATATGTATAAGTTGTAAAGAAAGAAAACAATAAATTAAAAAAAAAAAAATAATTCGTGTTTCTGTGTGGAATAAAGGGGAGCATGAATGTCTTGCAACACTTATTTTTGTATAACAAAATTTTGTTTTGCTTTTATAATATTAAATCGTGAAAATTATAAAAAATATATACAAAATTAATGTGTTCCATGAAAAAAAAAACTGTTTTAAGTCAAGTAGTCTGTTTTGTGCTATTTTAAGTATAAAAATCGTCAAAACTGGCATCACAGCACGCAAGAGAACATTTTGCAAAACATGCGCCCCTTTAGTGTGGAGCGACATTTTAAAAAAATGTATTCATTTGTCAAAAGTTGAACAAAATTTTAAGGTTTTCATCACAGTTTGTATAATTTTCTTTTTGCGAAATATGGTTTATCAACCATTAATACGTATTCCAATGCAAATAATTTTGTTAAATTTTATCGTTTTCTGTCCCAAAACTAAAATTAAAAGACGGCTTTTGTTGAACATATATTTTTATTTTAAGTAATTCAATAACATTTAAATGGTAGGCTTGTGTATTTTGCAATGAAACTAATGCTTATCAACCAAAATTTAAACAGTTCTACTACCTTATATATTAAGAATATTCCAAAGTTATATTATTGATATGTTAAGTTGAAAAAAAAATTTTTAATAGCGAAATGTTAACACATAAATTACAAACACAGAAGAAGGGTATATATGGCAAAATATATGAAACCGTACGATTTCGGATTTTAAAAATTTTTAATTAGTAGCACACAATATTTTTAGATTTTAAATACATAAGAAATCAATAATTTGTTCGAGTGAATCAATTTTTTTGAGTACTAAAAAAGTTACAAAGCAAATAACTGCAAAAGATTTCGCTTATAAAATTTTTAAAATTTTTTTTTCGGGGATGCGACCACACAGTTTCAAATAACCTTTCCGTTCTAAGCACGAAATACTTTCCAAATTTTTCCAAAACATTTGGTTTCTTGCGTAAATTGAGGTCAAATTGAAGGCAAATTCAACTTTAAATTGAATTACACATGCGCGGTTTAAAGAATTACGGTGTCAAGTCTTATTTAAATTATTGGTGTTAGCATAATTATTATTATATGTAAATACTAAATCGATAGGATTATATTTTTTGTCTCTATATCAATTTGTTCTCCAAAATAGATAAAAAGTAAAAAAAAAAATGCAGCACAAAATTTACTGGCACATCTGCGGCTTAAATAATTATGGTGTCAAATATGTCTTGAACGGTAAACATTAAAATTACTGTTATTATGTGAAAACGCTAAATGGATCGGATGAATTTTGTATTCTCTACAACATTTATTTCTCCAAAAACCGCTAAAAATTATAAATATCACTCATACGTCGCATGCCCCCTTAAGTATGCAACAGCAAGTTTAAAAAATGCAACACATACAACCGTATAAAAAAACAAAAAATTTTGGTTTGCACCAATAACACTCGTCGTATACGCAATACTAATTATACACACACAAAAATATTTTCCAAGTAATTATGAGCATTTCAACTAATACAGTTTCTTTACTAAAGTTATGCGAGAACAAGTAACATTTTACCAAGTTTTTATATGTTTCTACTTAATTATTGAATAATTTGCGTGAAAAAACATTTATTAGTTGAAATTCTCCAAGTTACTTGGCAATGATTTTTTTGGCTGTACGAAATATTTATATATCAATCATTCGTTTGAGTTTGATTTATTTTTTTCTAATTTCCGTTTATTACGTATGAAACACATGTTTATAAGACAAGAATAATAGATTGTTACAATTATTTTATCCAAAAAGCTTAATAAGGAAACTATATAGATTATTTTATAATGGGAATTGATAATTAATGTTCAAAATCATTATTTATAATTTTATTTTTATTGTGCCCTTGTCTTTATTCTTCAGGTAATATGGTTTTTACGTAACATAACCTAAATGTTTCGTAGACAAAAAGTTATAACTGGACATAGAGTATCAAATGTGGAAGTGTTTGTCAAAGTGTATATAATAAGTGGGCACATATGATAAATCTCGAAGACATTTTCTGGCGAACTCCCGAAATTGTAATTTTAATTAAGGGCCATTTGCGAATATCTTTTATTGGATACAAATATGATAAAAACCAGACTGGATATTTCGAAGAATCCATAAAAATCAGAATACTACCAAAACTAATCAAATAAACCATAAAAATAAAAAAAAAAATATACATACAATACATACAAAATTCTCATATCAAACATGAGGTACCATGCAATGTAAAATGTAATAGGAAATCAATCAACTAGAATATATTGTGTTTCAATATCAGTATACATGCCGGATTTCCAATTCGTTCCCAGTAATGGTTACATTAGCAAATGGACTGGCAACACTGCCAAATACAAAGCTTTAAGATTTAAAGTTGTTGGCTAAACTTTTAAGAAATGACGGAGATAGCTCATATTGTTTGGGTAATCAACTAAAAAAGAAAAAACAGCACCATTTTCAGTAAGATGGTTGATATATATATATATATATATATATATATATATATATATATCTAATCAAACTATGAGTTTTTGTGCGTGTTTAGAATGAGGCTGAAGATGACTAAAATGATGCTGAATATGACCTAGTCGCTTAATTCGAAAGTGCGGCACTCCCCCAAGAGCTGATCCCCACAAGATTTTTTTCATCTTCTCTAACATTTATTAACAATTAGTACATTATATTTGTAATAATAGTGACATTTTAATTATAATCTCAAACCTGACAATTCAAAATGAAATTCAATTTTAAAAGATCAACAATACATACAAAATTCTTAAACCAAACATACAGGTACCATGCAATGTAAAATCTGATTGTAAAACAATCAACTAGATTCTGTTGTGTTTAAATATTAGTATACATGCCGGATTCCCAAGTCGTTCCTAGTAATGTTAACAATAGCAGTTGGACTAACAACCCTGCAAAATAAAGGCTTTGCGATTTAATGCTGTTGGCTAAACTTGGAAGAAAAGACGAAAATTACTAATATTGTTCGAGTATCAATTAACGTCACCGATTATTTGTTATTATTTGATATATATATATATATATATGAAATAATAAGGGTCCGCCATCTAACGTTTTTTTCCGATGCCGATTTTGCCAAAAAAATCATCTTTTCAGATGAAGCTCATACTGCATGGCCAGCCGAGGCAGCCATTTGAATGAAATTATTTTCCATTATTAACCGGAAGGATTGTACTTTCAAATAAAAAAAGAATTTGAGAAAATTTTCAGTAGTTTTTTTTATAGCATTTTCAAAAAAAAAAAGTTATATGGCGGACCCTTTATATACCTTGAATTTCTTGTAGGAGGTGGATTAAAATGAGGCTGAAGAAGACCAAGTCACTTAGGTCGAAAATGCGGCACTCCATCTAGCGCTCATCCCTACATGATTTTTGTTCATCTTCTCTTACATTTATTAACAATAAGTGTTTTCTATTTGTAGTAGTAACAATTAATTATGATCTCAAACCTGACAATTAAAAATGAAAAAAAAAAAAATATTTATGCATGTATTATAATTATGCATGTATTATAATTATGACACGGTGAGAGTTAATGGTAAATGCTAAGTGGGAGTGTGGTGTGCAAATGTTTCGACTATTTTCGTGTGTAAAGCCTATGTTTGGAAATATGTGATGATTTTCACCCAGGATATTTGTTTTCTGCCTTCAAAATTGTTCGCTGCTCACAAATAAATTATCAAATAGATTTCTATAAATAAAATAATGTTTATGGCACAACAGGAAAACCTCTGCATTATATAACACAATAAAAAATATATATTAAACTAAAAGTATTTTTTAAAGCTATTTTCGTGGAAAATAATCTAAATTATGTATAAAATTTTTCTACTTCTTTTACTATTTATATTTTTTTTTCTTAGAACATTATATTCAGCAAAAAAAATTCATCTTATTTTTATGTTAAACAGAGTAAGAAAAGTAACTAAAAGAAAAATAATAATACAATGTAATTTAAAACTTTTTTCCTTAGGGAAATTTTTTTTGCTCAAGCGAAAATATAGTTTTTTTTATTTCAAAGTTAATTTAAATATAATTTCATGCAATTTTTCACAATACCATTTAAATTTAATTTATTTTTTTTTTTGCTACTTTAGTTATATTAAATTTTGCATAAATCAAATAAGAAATGTCTTACAGTATTTTAAAAACGTTGATGTGTCAAGTAAAGTTGAACGATTGAAATATGTTTTTAACATACACCGGAAAATGTTTTATTTTTGGTTTTTAACAAAAAAAAAAATTTTTTTAAAATTTAAAATGTTTTTTCTACTGTACAAAAAACAAAACAAATATTTTTATTTCCAAATATACAAAAAAAAAACTTTAATAAAAAATGAACTAAAAATTATTGTTAAATAACAATTTGAAAATAGTACAAAAAAGTACAAATCTTTTTTCAACATTTGTATTATCACGATGTAAATAAACTTGCATAAAAACATGAATATAATGAAGGCTAGTGAAGTAAATTGCGGAAAAATCGTATGAATTGTTGTATCAACAAAACTGCTAAGTTGTGGTACAAAACAAGTTATCACAAAAAACGACACAGTCTCTAGACTACAAACATTTGAAAGCAGCTTTTAAAAAGCTGACAAATAATTGCGGTTTGCCAAAAAATGCTTCATGGTGTAACAAGTGAATTATTAAACGCATCTGCGGTTTACATTCTGCTAACATAAATATTAAAAATATACGTATTTTTATTTTAATTTTTTAATTTTTAATAATTACTTTTTTGATTTAAAATAATTCAAAAGCGGTAGTAATATGCATGATTCTAATTTGATTTAAAAATTTTAAAATCAAACCCGTTATTTTTAAATATCCGCGATTTGTCAAATATTTTTAACTGTGGATATTTACACATTATACTAAAAAATGGATTATGGGCTAATCTTGCAAAATTATGATGACATTACAAATTTGTAACAAATCGCGAATTTTTCATATGGCGCCGCCATATAAAATAACATTTCTAAGATTTATTTGACCAAGTTTGATATACTTTTTATTAAAAAGTAAAAATTATGTTTTGTCGACCTTTAACAAATAAGTTTTCAATTTATTTTTTGATCAATGGTTATAATCTTTAACTTCAAGCTCATATATTAGTTCTCATGTAGTGAGTAAACTAGTTTATATGAATGTTTGATGTTTGGCATTGGATTGTTACCACTTTCAAAACGTGTTCTGATGATGGGAACCTAGAAAATTCTCAAATAGATATATCAACACATTCCTGAAAGGGTCAAATAGTAAATTTGAAAACAAAAAGATTCTCTAACGAAATTAAGAACTAAAATTGGCAAATCTAAAAATTCTAAAATTATTTTTTAACAGAATTGGAACCGTTTTATTTTTTCTACTTACCCAAATATCCAGAACTTCCATGTTTATATTAAGTGATGCCTACAAATAAATGAAAAATAAGAACCAGTCTTTAATATTTGTGTCTTTGGCAATACTATGTAATTAAAATAATTGTTAAGAGATAAATAAAAATTCTAATTACACTATAAAGCACTAAATAAGACCTCGCGTTGCAACACATAATATCTATATAATTTCGACACGATGAACAACAATCTGGCAAAAAATTTGAAATATCATGGTAAGTTTCCGAGATATTGAAATATTTAAAATTTTCATTGTACACCCTGGTTTTGAGCAGGTGTGCTTGAATACCATGGAATCTAAATTTCACTCAGGGAAAAAAGTTTCATCATATTTATGAAATTGTTTCCTAAATATTTTGTCATAAATTTTTTTAGAAACTCTTCATTTATGAAAACTTCATAAATATGATACAAAATGAATTCCTTTCTCACAAAATTATTTACTAAAATGTATGTAGTTTTTGATTGATAAATTAAAATATAAACTAAAAGTAATATTTGATGGCAAACATCACTGCGTGAGCCGATATATTGATATTGAAATAACATTGAAATTAAGTGTCTTCATGTGAAATTTATTTAGACAATTGCTTGCTATCATTTTATTAAATGTGGAGACGAGTGGTCATATTACATACTGCAACTGTGTGCTAAAGTAATATTATAACGGCTTGCAAATAACGCTTTCAAAACTATATAAATAAAGATATTTCTAACAAACCCTTCATCAAGGACATGAAGGTAAAATTTAAATTCTGAAAAGTTGCGGCAAATCGGAAAACTTTAGCCATCTCCGATAAAAAATAAAGTTGGCAACAGTGATGAAAAAGCTACAATGTCAATAGAAGACTAAAACACATTTAAAGTTAAAACAAAAGCATAACTTTAACTTTGAATCGCGTACCATATTTACCTTCAAAAGTAATTTTTTCGCTTATTATATATAAAGCATGACAGCAGTGGCTTAAAAATAAGGTATTAATGAAAATCGGATCTTTAGCGGTTAGTTAAAAATATATGGATGATTAAGGACGACTTTCGATTTTCTTTTCATATTTTAAAATGAGATATTTACACAACCGGTAGAGCAAACAACCCAAAACTTGTACGATGACATACCTGTATGACACTTGCCTTCCATACCAACTTGCCTTCCAAAACAGAAGGGGGTAGAGGTCGAAAATTAGATATTTGTTGATGGTTTTATGCGGAATGAGTCAATTTCCTCTTCAAAATGAAAACAAAAAAAAATTATATGAAATAAAATTTGATTCCTAGAATGCGTTAAGTATCTGAAAATTGTATATCTTGTTTTTTTTTTTAAATGGTTCAGATAGGTGAAATAATAAACAGGGTGTTCAATGAGAATCAAAAAGACAATATATCTCGAAAATAACAGGGCGATTATAAAAAGTTTGCAATATTTGTGATCAGGAGAGGTAATTGCAAAAATTTAAATTTGTCTAATAGTGCTATCCTATTAAATTTAATATTTGCTGTATTTGTCATTATCTGCCTGTATTGTTTGACAAATTAACCGCTAATGAGTATTTGAGCGATAAGATTGTTCTAACTAACCATTTGTTAAATTATATGCATACAAAACTATTCAAATTATTTAACACCGATTGCTACAAATTAAACTATAATTAATTAACAAAATAATTAATAAACTCCCCCAGATAAACCACACATAAACAAATACATAAATGTGATAACAACAAAAAAGTAAAATGAACAACTACTCCCACCGTATTTATTACAAACCACCACTACCACAATAATAGAACAAAAAAAATATACACACAAGAACAAGGACCTACTAATTGAAAATGCTAACATGTTAATTGTACAGCTAGAGATGGGTACGTGAGCAGAATTTTGCGTAGTTCACGTGAATCATGTGTGAGTGAAATTCAATTATACTTAAGTGAACGTGAGTGAAAAAAAATCCTTGTAAGCATTATTTTGAATTTTGAAAAAAGTTTTTTTTACTTTTAATAAAAATTTACTTTAACTTTTTTCACCGAATTAACAGCTTTGGGCTTTTAAATGAAAACTAAATGTAAAAATTATATATTCAAAACAGGTTTGAGGTAAAAATTCGCGAGTTACCTTCACTTTTACCTTTTATTTTTCCACGGTAAGATTTAATTTCGTGAATTCGCGTGAAACATGCGCGAGTGTGAGTAAAATCTAATTTATTCACGTGAGTCTGAGTAGAAAAAAATTTTCGTGAGTGATTATGCGGGAGTATAATTTGTTATATCGTGAGTGAGTGTGAGTCAAAATTCGCTCACGTGTCTATCTCTAGTACAGCCGTTGACCAATATTAACAGCTACAATGTAAATATACAATATTAAACAACTTTATATACACACACATACAACAATATTAAATAAATACACATACTTATGTACACTATGTTGCTACGTGTTTGTTTAGACAACTTAACATTGGTTAGTGTTTATACATTGTCATTTGTAAACCTCAATTAAAACAACATGAAACAAAATTACATGGATGGGTTTTTATCAAATTTGCAAAGCAGTTCAAGTTAGTAACGTTTTCTTTTTTATTCTTGCATGTCTTTTTTCATGAAGAGAAAATTGAAAATTGACATGCAAAGAAAATTTTGTCTATAAAGAAAACATCACATGTCATTTAAGAAAAGAAGGCGTGTGAATAGTTAAGGGAAAAGGGGAATTTGTAATTTTTTATTAACCCTGCATTTTATTTTTAGGGATACAATCAAATTTATGAGCATCTGTCAGGCCCATTTAATTTAACCTAAATAAAGTTTGTAACCTATATATAACATACCATATATGGACATTTTTCATTACCATTGAAATTTCATTACTATTAGTTGATACTAATTAAAATGAAAAAATTTCATTACCATTTAATGAAATTGTAGATTAGATCAGAAGGCGCTATGCACCGCGACCAATTTAGGTCTTTTGTGCTGCCTAAAGTTACCTACAGATTCAAGCTACCTATAAAGCCAATTATCCTATTAGGCAAAATATTCGCGATGTCGGAAGGCGAAATGAAGCGATCACCTAGAAACCTAAGTCTCCTATCACAAAGCCTGGGACATTCGCAGAGAACATGCTCCGAGGTCTCAGACACCATCTCGCAAAACCTACACATATCCGTGTCCGATTGACCCTTCTTGTGCAGATGGTATCTGAGATTACAGTGTCCAGTTAAGTACGACGCCAGGGTCCTCAAACCCCCCTTTCAAGCGACAAGAGTCGCCTCGGCACCCTACTGGAAAAAGAGATCAATCTTTTAGCCTGGCGCTGACCAGGAGAGTTTCCCAGTAACCAGAGAATTCAGACTCTCTCCATGCACTGAGCCTTTCCCTAACATACCCCGCAGGTATTCCACAGAATGGTTAAGGACCAATAAAGGGTTTTCGGGCCCCGCGGTTGGCAAGACAATCTGCCCTCTCGTTGCCCTCATGCCCCTCATGACCAGGAATCCGCCCCAAGGTTAGAGAGTTGCCCCTACCGAGCCTATTGAGAGTCTGAATGCATTCCGTGACCAACCCGGACGACACCTCAGTGCAGCCTGACTGTCAGAAAGAATGTAGATGCGAGATCTGCGAGTTCCCCTTCGCAGGCATTTCCCTGCACAGACACAGATGGCCCAAATCTCCGCCTGAAAAATGGACATATATTTTCCAATAGGTAAAGCACGCTGGAAGCCTGGTCTAAAGACGCCCGCACCCGTGTTCCCATTCGACTGCTTAGAGCCATCAGTGAACCACACCTGAGAACCATCTTCCGGTTCCCAGGATTGATTGGTCCACATGTCTCTGTCAAACAATAACACATAAAAATATCTATCAAAGATACACTCTGTCCGCAACCTTAGAAATCGGGTCATCTATTAAGATTCGCGCGATCCCCATTTGACCCCTTAGGTCGCCCCCCTCATGCCTTCGAATTCACTAAGTCTAGAGGAACCCATACTGGCAACCTCCATTTAATGAAATTGTAATATTTTCAATTAGAAAAATCATCATTAATGATAATGATATCATACTAATGCTTAAAAAACAAACTAATTGATGAAAAAGCATTTGTTTACAGAAAGATCCTGGGTTGGAAACAGGGTTGGAAATTAACACTACATAATTTTTTCTTAGAGATATCATTGCATGGATGGATGGAATTCGAAGCGATATGGTATAAAATTATCAATGAGTGGAATTGTAATATTGGGAACGAACATTGATGCGACGGAGAATGAGTGGAATTCAAATAATAAACATAAAGGACGATATAGAATGGAACGGATAACAAGTGAATTTGGAATATTACTTACAGTTAACGAAATTGTAGTGAACTGGGAACGAACTTTGTTTTATCGGAGTATCCAAATTGATAATATAAGTAAAAAAGATATATAAATCACCCTGTGGCCGCTTTGTTAAAAATTAATGCTAGTGATCTTTTCCGAACGTAGCCTATTTGTATAACCTGGGTGTTTTAATTCTCCTAGTAAGCACTATCTCGTTTAGTTTCGGAGATGCCAGCCATTAAAAAAGCGACATTATATAAAATGACTAGTATCTCGTAAACTAAGTGAGATATCTTAAAGCAGACAAAAATTTTGTAAACTTGGCTTTAATAATACGTACCGATAATACAAATGTGTTAAGGGTTCCGGTTTCACTTGTTCTCCTTTTTATTCCAATGTTGCCTTCCATTATCGGAGTGTATAAATTTATATTTTCATGTAAGTATATGGAGAAAAACAAATAATTACGAAAACTGTGGTTGCTTCATGAAAAATTAATCCCTCCGAATCGTTCCCGTTAACAGGGTGTATTAATACTCCTCTATCTGCTTTGCCCTATCTCGTGTAGTTTCGGAGATACCGGCCATTCTGAAAAATGCCATTTTATAAAATGGGTAGTAGTATTTCTCAGTGAGATATCGAAAAACGGATAAAATTTTTTAAATTATTTTTCTGATTCATTATTAATGGCAATTGAACTGAAAACAATTTTCATTAATTAATGAAAATAAATCATCAAATCATAATTATTAATTAAAAAAATGATATTGAAAATAATTTCATTAAAATTGATATCAATGCAATGGTAATGGAATTATAACTTTATTACTCCCATGTATGTAACATACTTAGTAAAATTGCATACTAAGCAAAAGGTCAACTGAAGTCTCGGCTTCAGATTCCTATATCTAAAGTACTTAAGGAAAAGCGAAATTTTAGCACACTCTAATAATGGAAATATGCCAGATCTACTAGAGATACCGAGGGATCCATTATTATTAAACAGCCAGAGGATAGCGTTCACTCGAATAAACGACAGGTATTGTAACAATATAGACAGGGAACGAAATGGAATGGAGAGGAGAACGAAATGTATGTTACCCTACTCAATAAAAACCATCTGAACTTTTTTGTTTTTTTTGCTTAAAAAAAACAGAAAATAAGTAGATATATATTTGATGAATTTCATATCAAAACCGATATGCATTGAACCCGACCCTCCCAGATTTTGATGAAATTGTGCATACAGCTACATTTTACCCAAACACAACCTCAATTTTAGAAATTGCATTTTTGAAAATATTTGGGCGTTCCCAAATTTGGTTGGAATTTATCGGGATCAAGGACAAAAACTCGATTTTTGAAGGTTTTATATGTAATGAGCAGGCACGTAGCTAGGGGGGGCTTGGGGGCTAGAGCCCCCCCCCCCCCGAAATGATTTGACAAATTTAAAAACTTAATACAATTCGTTAGAAAGTATCAATGTTATTGATAAATTTATTATGAAAATATTTATTTTTGACTTGGATCAAATAGAAAATAGTTTTATATGGTTCAAATCTTAAAATTTCGTAAGAAAACATCGCCTGCAAATGGGCGGCTATCATTGTTAGAGTTGATTTTCGACAAAAAGCAATAAATAAAATCATTTCATAAGAGAAGTCTTTGACTTAAAATATAATCAAAGTTTGAGGCTTAAATTTGTTTCAAAAAATTAAAAAAATATATGAGATATCGTAATATATATCGTAAAAAAAATTCTGAAAACTATGTTACCAGATGCGTGCGTAGCAAACCAAATTTAAATAAAAAGATTGCACTGTAAGTAAAGTAACGACTTTTACGGCACAAGTAAACTTAATTTTGAGTCTTAGTGGTATATCCATTTTAAAAGATTATGTCAAAATACACAGAAAAAATTATTGTCAAAAAAATTGCAATTAAACTATTGTTCGATTTCAAACTTACTTTCAATTAACTGTTTAATTGAAAATGAATTTGGTATAAAAAAATTTTCAGTTTATATAACGTATAATAACAACATTGAAACAAACACAAAAATTTTAAAAAATCGCCAAAATTAAAAAAAAAAAAAAACGTGTAAGTAGAAAATTCGCGTTTCTTTAATTTTGGTGATTTTTTTTTAAATTTTTTCGAATTTTGGCGTTTATTTTGGGAGTTTTTTCATTTTCTGCAATTTTGAGGATTGTTTTTTAAATTTTGGCAATTTTTTTTCAAATTTTGCGATTTTTTCAAATGGTCTCGATTTTTTTAAATTTTTGCCAATTTTTTACAATTTTGGTGATTTTTTTAAAATTTTGTAATTTTTCCCAATAGTAAACAATATTCAATTAAATTCTTAATAGATGTGAATAAAACTATATGTAATTGAAAATAATATTAATTAAAAAGATACAAATTATTTTAGTTGTTACTACAATTGCATCAACACGGCCGAATTCAGTTAAACTTTTGCTGAATCAACAAATATTTTATTTAAAACTCAATTTTAGTTTTTTCTGTGTAGACATGTTTAATTTTTAGTTTGCATTGTCTCAAAGAATTTTTTGATTATATTTTAAGTCAAAGATTATATTTTAAGTCAAAGACTCAAACTTTGATCGATATGCATAATGTGTTAACGTGGTCCAATGTGACTCAAATTTTCTCAATTTTTTTTTTTAGACTAAATGTAAACAAATTTCTATCGGCGCTCCTTGTAATGCGACATTTTAAAATCAAGCAGCTAAACCAGTCTTTGTGTTATAACGATGTTGTTTTTTTTTTAGACATTTTAAAGGGTTTTTATTTAAAAAATTGATTAAAGACAATTTAAAAAGCGTTTAAAATTGTCCAAAATATAAATCAAAGTGAATTGGAAATACATAATTTATAAAACCTATGCGATGTCAGGTATATTTTCAAATTTTCCAATTTTATATTTTTTCTATATTATTATTTCTTTTAGACTACAATCACGCTTGCTTGTAAAATTTACGATTTTTTTAATAATGAAGTATAGCCCCCAATCTTAAAAAAAGTCGGATATATGAAAAAGTGTAAAAAAAATAGTGAATAATTTGTTAAAATAATTCAAATAAGTGGCAGCCGGGGTAAACGACATAGTGTCAAAATGGTTTTCAAAATGTGTGTTTTCTCGAGCATTTTAACGCTGTTTTTAAATAAATCTAAATTTCCTAAACTTTAAACATATTTTCATACAGAGATGTGTTAAGTTTCACCACCAATTTTAAAAATAGATACGTTTTCACATATTTTTTCTGCTTCATCACCTATCCGAATTAATTAATTTCAAAGGGAACCCATCGGAAAAGCTTGCTTGTAAGTTTCAGGCAGATTATATATTATATTTAGATTAGATTATAGTGGCACTATGCACCGCGACCAGAAAGTGGTATTTTGTGCTGCGTATATATATATTATATTTGGTTTTAATTTGTTTTTTGGACGGTTATAAATCTTTAATTTCCCGAGTTAAAACGTTTGCATAAATTAATACACTTATAAGGTTTTGTCTGCCAGTGCATTTAACCGGACATAATTATATAAATTCATATATAAAATTAATTTCGTAGAAAAAATTTAATATGATGTCATATATAGTTGCGTATTATTGTATATTGCATTTAGAAAACGCTAAAACTAATCCAATTAATAACTACGTTATATTTATATACCTAGACATTGCAAAATAATATATATTTTGATATTATATCATATTTTAAAAAACACAATTTTATTTTAGATAAAATTGTATATTACCCCATGCAGAGTCACACTAGAAAATTTGTCAATTATATTTTGGATGTAAATATGTACTACATCAATACAATAGTACAATTAAGTGCATTTTTTAGACAAAATTCGCAAAATAATGAACACAATATGAGAAATGAAAAATGCATTTTAAGGAAATGCACTTTATGCGGGTGGTTTTTTGTTTCAAAATGACCTGAGAAAGCGATTTCTATTATTAATACATGATTGCCCATTACGTGTAGGTAAAAATTTAGCAAACAAAAAAAAAAAAAAAAAAAAAGCTCTTACTCTAGTGTGCAAAAGAAAAAAAATATATAATCAAAATAAAAAATCGAAAAGCCCCCGCCCCCGAAACAAATTCCTAGCTACGTGCCTGGTAATGAGTACATTATTTTTTGTATTGAGTAATTATTTTTGGTATTAAAGTAATGCCGAGGTTAAGCTGGTGACATTACTGATAGCTAAACAAATATTGACATATCATTACTGTTTCTACGCTGTTATATAACACGTTTCATCATACACCATGATGAATTTTTAGAATATCTAAGATGGAAAATATTCAACAAATATTTCTCCAAAACCAATAAAATATAATAGGTGAATTTTTAGATTCGATAGAGAAGCATAAAAATATTTTATGAACATAGATGTAAACAAAAAAATGTTTGAGATAAATTGATTTATTATAACACTAAAATTTAAATTTTTTTTTAATTCTCCATAAAACAAATATTAATATACTAGAATTTCTGGAATTTTCCAAAGTTTATCTGAAATTGTTGCTTTTTCAAATAGTGGCGATTTCATAACTCGGTTTACCAAATCCGATAGTTTATATGCATGAAAGTATTCAAAATTCTCTTACAGTTGATTTTGTCTGTTGTATGATTGTCTCGGTTTGAGTTAAGCCAATCATCATTTTCTTAGATTTGTATATGTTATATTGTCGAAAATAGAGATGGTAAAACTTTATTTTAAAATATATAACAATGATTAATAGTTCGGTTCAACATTTGCGCCTATGTTTAGCGTAGAAGGACTCGTAAGTGGTTAGTTTATGTGTCAATTTATATGATAAAGTATTTTAAATTGTTAAGTTGTCTCAATATGAAAAACTTTTTCCTACAAAGTGTATACTGTGACAGCGAATCTATCCGGCTTTCCTCAGGTTTTGACTTATATCATCACATCTAGTTTGTAAATATTAATATTTCGTATTATTAATTTTTTGAAACATGGAGCCAAAATTAATTTTCTGAGCCCAACATTTTGAGCTGGCTCCTTTTGAAAGACTTTAAAACACAACTCTGTTTAATATAATACTGTCTTGCTAACTTAATATTCAAATAATTTTTTTACCTCAATATTGTTGTCTCTCTTATGAACAACTACTCCAATTCTGACATGTTAACAAGAAATAGTAAAAATAACTGGTAGAAGAAAATGGGCGAAACTTTCAATTCAAGCCCCAAACTACTTTGATGCGAACGTGTTGACTGACCTAACATTACTATTGTGTAAAATGAACTTATAAGTAAACAATAGAAAAAAAATATTAAAATAGCAACCACGAGAAATGTGTTAGATTTCATTTGGACATTTTCAAATGCTTATTTTTTCATTTTATCACCTATTTTTTCGTTTTTTTTTCAAGTGTGGGTTTTTCTGGACAATGCCAATACACTGAGAGAATTGTTTGCATGTTATTAATGCATTTTTTGCATTAGAACTATGAATTTTCACTGGAAATTGTCCATTGAAACTTATCATTAAATGCAGTTTTTCATAGAATTTAATAGAAAATTTCATATTATTTATTAAAAACTATATATGACTAATCAAAAAGTTTCATTAAAAAGAGTTTCATTTAAACCATGAAAGGTTTTCGTGAAGTTTAAGAAATTTTTAATTTACATTGTAAAGAAAACTTGGGCAGGAATGAAATCCGGATAGGGACACGCCTACATCAGATTGCTTTTCACAATTTGTTAAATAAGTTTTGGGACTTTAGCACATTTAATTACTATAAACTTCATTAGTTTAGTGAACAAATTTCATTAAAACTCGTCCAAGTAATTCTCTATGTGTAGTTTCTTCATTTGCTGAAATTCTTTTTTTGCTTCTATTTCTTGATAGTGTCTGTTCATGTTATGGTTACATCAACGCTTGGCTGTTTGGTTAGTCGGTTTGTGTTAGTTACTTGGCTGTTTGTTCGGTTGTCTTGTGTGGTTTGTATAGTACTGCTCTGCTGAATCATCTGTTCACACGCAATGTCATGTCCAAACTGCTGACAGCGTAGGAAATGAAAATGTGCAAATGTAACAAAGTACAGAGAATTTTTGTATACGGTTATTTTCTACCAAAGTAGGCAGTATTTTAATAAAACACGTTTCCTTCAGAGAAGATCTTTGAATGTAAAAATTTTAAATATGCTAAATGAAAAAATATATTAGAAAATAAATATAAATCTTCCTATTCTATTTTTTTTTCTCCGAAATTACCTCTAATTTGCAGCAAGTTTCTGTCCTGAGGGGATTGGGCAGTATGTCATGCGGGAGATACTTGCTTTACCTTTAGTCCATATGGGAATTACTAAAAATGCCATCTTAGCGAAAGTCTTCTCGCTAGGAGGAGCTTACATGCCAAAGTTCAAGTTCCCAACATAAGAGATTTAGCAGGTCATACATTTTAAGACTGTAGTAACTTTTATATTCTGGGTCAACCGCTCTGCCATCTGAACTATATCGATAGATAACAACATAAATTACTTGCTTGCTCCAAATGTCATTACGTTTTAACTTATAAATAAAATCAAAAATACACTAGTAGTATTACATAGGTAAAACACACAAAAAATGTTGTTCAGTTTACGAAAGTTTTGGTTATTTTGACATTACGAAAATTTTTTAATATACATACATAAATTATATTTTGTTTCAAAAACAAATCTTATTTGTAAAGGGATTTTTTGTTTTGACTTAAAAAAAAAAACACATAAAATTTAGAGAAATGCACGAAATTTGTGTTTGAGTCAATAGAGCGATCTATATAATTCAATATTTAAAGATGATTTTTTATAAACATTGACCGCGGCTACGCTTCAAATGATTCATAAGCTGGGTCAAATTTTGGCATAATTTCTAAAACATATCGGCCGGTATCTCACGAATAAATTCTTCAATATTGCCCTCCAGTGCGTTGCGGGCTTGTCCCTAGAGACATGAGCCTTAACAAAGCCCCACAAAAAATAGTCTACAGGCGTTAAATCGCACGATCTAGGCAGCCAATTGAACGGCCACAAACGTGAAATTAACTGTTCACCGAACTTACCTCTCAATTGGGACATTGTTTCGCGTGCTGTATTTCATGTGGTACCGTCTTGTTGAAACCACATGTCACCCAAGTCCAGTTATTCCATGTTGGGCAAAAAAAAATTGTAATCATCGAACGGTAGTGCTCGCCATTCACAGTAACGTTCCCGCCTTCGTCGTCTTTGAAAAAGTTTTTAATAAAACTAAGTAAAAGTTGCAAAAATTTCAATTCGAATATTAGATTAATATGGAAAAAGGATATAGACCAATTTATTTTCGAAAGCATATTGGAAAATCGTGATTTTGTACGGTATTTGTTATCCCATTTTGGCGAAAATTGGACCGTATTACCAGAAGAACATTATTTATAAGTTAGAAAGGCAGCAAGGACATCAATGAATTTTTATTAAGAAATTGAAGGATAAAATATAAATGCATCAGTCTTTAGACGATTATTTTTGTCAGTAATATAGTTTTAGCAATAAAATGAGTTTGATGAAATAATGCTTTACTCATAATTCTTTTTTAACCCCTTGACGATCACATGCAATTATAGTGCTCAATAGTTTTTATAATATATCTTTAAAGTTGTTTTTATTTTGGATACATGTCCTTTTTGATGTACCTACTTTAAATACAAATAGCATTTACATTAACGGTATTTTTTGGAAATTTTAAAAATAAAAATACAACTTTAGAATGTCATCTTTGAACTTTGTCAATAAAATATTTGTTTTACTATTGCATTTCAAAAGTTGTGCTAAACAAGAAAAAGATCTATAAAATTAATTAGAAAAAAATATTGAAAAAAATAATATAGTACTGAAAATTTAACTTTTAAGGTAATTTTTTTTTTAGATAAAAACGCAGAAAAATTGTCAAAATTTTTCCCAAGTATATGTAAATGTACTAGTTCTAGTAAATTATGTAAAAAAAAACGCGATTCCGTAAATATGGACTGCATGACCTTATTCGCCTCCACTGTTCTTATGTATACAATTGCAGTAAAGCTAATGTTTATTTAGCAAAAATGAAACATGTATTATACCTAATGTGTTAAGAATATACCGTGTTCCACGTTTTTTACGTCTCCTGAAAACTTTGGTTTTTTCGATTTTATACTCTTGTTCGAGTGAGACATTCAAAAACTTTTAATTTTTATCGAAAATATTAAAATCCAAATTATAACAAAAAAGTATTTTATTTAAAATTATTCCAGAAGCATAAACATGGATTAGTTAAATCAGTTCTCCGGTATTTATCTTGAATTCCATTTTTATTTTAAAACTAAAAAATTATTTTTATCTTTATTCCCTGATTTGAAGAGAAGCATAATAAAATTTGAATTTTAAGTCCAAATTTCTTCATAATAGCAAATCTATAGTAAAACTGATAAACACCATGATGTACACACAGAAAAAAAATTAGCTATTTGCCAACTGAAATGCGGTTACTATAATGCAAATTCGGTTATTACGAATTTCAGTCGGTTGGTAAAACTGAACTTTAGTTTTCACAACAATACTTGGTAATTTCAATTGAATTTAATTGCTAGACGCATAATATTCAGGAATCTAATAAAAATATCATTGTACTAAATGAATTTATAAGTTGTTACCATTAATATACAATTTTCAATTCGGTTGGCACTTTATTTTTCTGTGTGTATGAGCACTATTTCTTTAATATAATATTCATCATACGCCTTTTATTATGCCAATAGTATGTGGCTTTGAAAAGCCAATCGATAGTTGTTATTTATAAAAAATCACTAAGATTTAATAAATATCGCCAATTGCCAAAATTTTCCAAAATTAGAAAATCGCCAAATTTAAAAAAAAAAAACTCTTAAATTGAAAGAAATCGCTAAAGTTTGGAAAAATAATTTAAAAAGTTCGTTGATATTTGGCATAATATCATAAAATATAAATTTTTGGCGATATTTAATAATTTTAACAATTTATTTAAATTTTTGCAATTGTTTTTATTTGGAACATTTCCATTTTATTTTAACGACATATTTTTCGATGGTCTCCGATTATATTCCTGTTTTTAAATCACCGACTTTATTTTGTGTCGTTAAAAATTTCATAATTTGTTTATTTATTAATTTGATAAAAATAAAAATATGTTTTTATGTTAATCTAAGACTTACTCGCCATTATAATGTGAAAGAAAATATTTAAATTAAAAAAAAATAAAAGTACTGGAATCAAATTAACCCATGTTGACTTGGAATTAAAAAACAAATAAATCCATTTTGGATTTAGCTCAATTTAATTCCTGTATTTGTAGTTTTGCATTATTTTAATTTTTTCTTCCCACTATACTAGACAGCAAGTGTTAGACTTTGACAAAAAAACATGTATTTTTTCGAATAAAAAGTCAAATTATGGATTTTTTAACGAAACAAAATGAATCCAAAAATAAATCAGATGCTTAAAAAACAGTTCGTTAAAAAATTCAAATTATGGATTTTTTAACGAAACAAAATGAATCCAAAAACAGTAATTTTGTTCAAATTTGGTGAGTATGTATGCCAGTGAACGCACATTTATAAAACTATTTCTAAAACGTCACAACTTTTGTTGTGTGAAAAGTATAGAAAAATTCTTTGTGCAAAGTTACAATAAAAATGTTGGTGTTCAAAAATTTTATTAAAAGAAATTTGAAAAAATGGATTTTTTTTTATATAAACAAATATCTTAAAAAAATATGTAGTAGGTCAACAGAATTTAATTGATTATGGTAAACAAAGTTAAAAAAAAAAATTTTGCAGAGACATGCTAT
Source organism: Delia radicum (assembly GCA_021234595.1). Classification (NCBI taxonomy): domain Eukaryota; kingdom Metazoa; phylum Arthropoda; class Insecta; order Diptera; family Anthomyiidae; genus Delia; species Delia radicum. The sequence goes on along the minus strand of CM037854.1, from coordinate 111,151,287 downwards.
ACATTTTTTTAAATATTTCTAAATATTGTCGAGATTCCTTTTTGAAATTTTCAGGGTGTTTCGAACACGTGCTTAGCTATTTGCAGTAAACAAATATTTTTAAATATTTATTTTTATATTTTTTTTTATAAAATTTCGGAACCCCAAAGTTTTTACTTTTCCTATAAAAAAAAAATATTTGTTTCAATATCTTTTACACAACAAAAGTTATGGACTTTTGAATGATGTTCTTACCACTAGTTTTGCGATAGTTCAAGGATTAAGGATTGGGACGGTTTTGAAATAAAAAAAATATTTAGCAATATCGTAGACTATCGAAAAATAATTAGTTGAAATGAAATGGAAATGCTCTTTGTATTTTTTTTTTTTGCATTTTTGGCTTTCTGTTTGTTGTCATTTTGAATTAAACATTTAATGGATATAATTAAACTTTTAATTTATAGTATGTTTAAAATCAAACTAAATTTTAATTTATATTGTATGGACAATATTTTTTCCAGTGTTATGGAGTTTTCTAAGGCAAGTAGTTATTAAATTCTCGGACATACTAAATTTTGATTTTTAAAATCACTTTTGGTTTGAATTATTGCAGTTCTGAAAACGAATTTTGGTTCTGTTTAATAAAACATCACATATAATAGAACTAACAATACATTTTTTAAGTTTAGTTACCACTGCTCAGTTACTTCTGTGACATGTCACCACGAATTATTTACTTCTCTGGTTACCGCGTTAATGGTCTTGCTGTGCGGCATTTTTTTAATTTCGGGTAGGGTTTTTATACATTTGTCTGCTACATTTATAAATAGATCAAAATAATTCGGAATATCAATTTTAACCCTATTAAAACACTGTAAGTTATATCTTTAACGTGTTTTAAACATGTTAAATGAAATCCATTTCCAAACAAAAAAAAAAAAAAATATGTCATTTAAGTTTACTCCTTAACTGCCAAAGTACATGTGTAAGTTCGGAATTCTTAGCAATTCGTCTTTTCAATGTAAATACAATTCAGTTCACATAAATTTACTTACAAAAAAAAAAAAACGTGCACTATATATTATCTCTTATATTATATATGTATCTCTTGTGCGGTCAAAATAAATGTTAAATGTTTTGTAATATTTCGCGTACTACTTTATACCTTAACTACAATGTCCTTCCGGTATATAAAAGTAACATCTCACGTACATTTGTTAATATGTAACTACAAGCAATGACAGACACAGCCATTGTACCCAAATAAAAAAGTCAGTTAAAGCTACAGAAAAATCTGCAAGTTTACGGAAAAAATTAACTAATTTTAGGCCTGCAGACCGTTTAGCTAATTTTAGCAAAATATACAAACAAAGTAAGTAAAGTCAAAGTTTTAAGAAAAATTAATAAAATTTGGTAAAATTTTAGTAAGTCGAGTGTTTTTACTAAAAATTTGTATTTGCTTTTTTTTAATTATAATTCCTTTTTTTATACTATTGCAATTACAAGAATTATTCAAAATAAAAAAAAAATTGTTCTCAACTACGAAAAAAGGAATTTAGTAAAAATGTTTGCTAATTTTAGCAAGCATTAAAAATTAGTTAAATATTTTGCTTAAATCTGCTACGAAAATTAGTAAACCATTTTGTATTTTGTAAAGAAAACACTAAAAGAGAATAGTAAAAATGTTTTCTTAACCTTCATCTCACCCTCAAAAACTTACGTTGTTTAGCCTCGTGTGTGGCTTTCCACACATACGGTATGTCTACATATTTTGCATTTGCAACATAATTTTTTTGTAGTCAAAATCATGGTTTACCATCAATAACATATTTATTTTTATATTTTGTTAAGTATTAAATAAATAAGTTTTTCTTCAATACATTTTACACAAACATTTCGGTTATGAGTATGTTAACATACACCCTTTTGGCAGAAACAACACATTGTTTGGTATACATAGTTCTTAGTTTTCGACTTCCTGCTATAACAAATGTGACATCTAGCTTTTCCTTCGATGTTCGGAGGAACACTTTTGGAGCTTTTTGGAGGAACGTCGAATGATAGTGATGAGTTGTCCCGAGATTCTGAACTGTCACGGAACAGCGAAGATGTAGACTGGGCTATTAAGCTTCTCCGGTCGCCCATTGATTCATTTATTGAATTGTTGCTAATTGCAAAAAGCAAAGATGCCGCTGATTCGGTTCGTGGCACGCCTTTTCTCATTGTCATGTATGATTTTGCAAGTGATATTCCAAGCTCACGCACGAAAACACGACGCATTGTTGATTTGTTGGTTTGCCAATTTGGTTTCACATCTTTAAATATAATCAACGCGTTTAATGCTGAGATGTCGACCATATTTGCGAAAACTGCCAACTTCCATCGATTCGTCTTTCTTTTAGAACTGTAACAAGACAACATTTTGTCAACAGTATCAACGCCACCTATAAGATATAAAATTTAAAGCTCGTGATCAATGAAAACAAAATAAGTCTTTAAACGAACCTTTGGTTTTATTATAATATTGAATTATTTTTGGCAACTTTTTTCGGTCGGATTCTACATCATTTGAAGCATGCATTGTACTTTGCTGTACTACGTAATTTTCTTTTCTGCCGATGTATGATACAAGTGTTGTATTTTCGGTGCATGCAAATGTTGATTGGAACAGGGGAGCTTTTTTGCATTCTAAAGGATTTGGTGGAATGCTTCTTTTATTTTTGCGCATTGTACCGACCATTATTAGCTCTTGGGATAACAACTTTTGACCAAATTCGTACGATGAGAAAAAGTTGTCCATTGTTATATTATGACCCTTCAGTCCACGAACCAAATCCAAAACTACACGCTCACCTTGTTTTTTCAGCTAAACCACCAACTGGCTTACCTAAATACGGTTGGATTTGCCAAACGTAACAAGTTTCAGAGCAAACTAATAGCCAAAATTGTATTCCATATCGGTTAGGCTTAGAAGGCATATACTGTCGAAAATTGCATCTTCCACGAAAACCAATCAATTGCTCGTCAATAGTAACACACTCAGACGGGTTGAAAAAATCATCCAATAGCTCAGACCATTTGTCGAATATTTCACGAATTGGAGCAAATTTGTCTGTAGGGCTTATTTGACGTCTGCTCATAACGTTATCGAACCGAATAACACTATTCATGTATTGAAATGTTTTCTTAGACGTTATCGCTCTAAATGTGGGACGTCCATATTCACCATCAAATAAATCCAACATTGTTTCATTTTTTGATCTAAATTATTACAATTATAACTAAACCATTACATTTATTTGAAGCATACACAAATAATATACCTGTATACTCCAGCCAAAATAAGAACTCCGATATATGTACGTAACAAGTTTGAGTCGATTTCGATATAGCTGTCGCCGCATTGCGCCTTTGCATATACGTTTGACCATTTCAAAATAACATTCTCAATTGGCGGTGGAAAAAATAACATTAAAGCAACTTTAATGTCATCGACACGTACTCTTGCACATCTTGTTGTGCCTGGGCGCAAATTGAAGACATTTTCGTTCCGTAATCTTCCAACACGATCGTGAACTGGTTGGGGATTTCATACTGTACCGTCTTTTGAGACAAATAATGTATCCACCGTTCTATCTTCGGATGATATTTCTATTACGTCGACATCTGCGCTTTCTTCCAATTCGGAATCATCTTCACTTTCTATCGATTCACCGTTTTCTTCCGGCAAGTAATTTTCATGACTATCAGAAAAATCTTCATCATCAGAAGCATTTAAAATAAGTTCAAGCTCTTCGTTGGTAAGATATTTTGGTCTAGCCATGTTGTCCGAATCAACGAAAAATAAATCACTTCACAAAATGTAGACAAATTTCCGCACTCTCTTCAATTGAACCGTTCACGCTCAAACAAACAGCACACTGACTTACTTTCGTATGTACGTAGTTTTGTTAGAATATCAAAAGAAATCCACATTTGATGAAACAAATGTGCATAGACGGGGAAGAACATGTTTACATTTTATAATACAGTTTGTAAGAATATCAAAAGAAATGCACATTTGACGACAAAAACTTATGTGCTTAGGTTAAAATTCATTGATATTACATATGTGTAATATCAGGGTAAGCAACGTCACTTTTTAAATATCTCGTTATAAAAAAAAAAAAATTGAATCAATTAATGTGTTTTCTGTGCTAAATTGATGCGGAAGGAAATGTCAAGGAATTTCATGATCATCGCTCAATTTTTTTTTTTTTAAATGTATAAAAAAGTTTAATTTTGTGTGGTTTTCCACACAAGAGTGAGATGAAGGATAAATATGATATTGTACTAAAAATTAGTACAAAAACTGTAAATTCAAAAACGTTTAATTAATTTCTTTACTAACATTTTTGTTTAAGTGTAGAAATATTAGTAAGGGAATTATTCTTAATTTAAAATTTGATGCTGCGTATTGTTATCACCGATAATTTAATTTTAGTAGGTCTAAAATGTTTTTTAAAAAAAATTTTAATTTTGTTAATTTGTTAAAGAGATATATTCCACAGAGCTCGCATATTCTAAGATGATTTGCACATGTCGGTAGGATGTCAGATGAATGTCTATCGTAAAGAGTGCTGGAAGCCAGAACGGCCGGTAGAAGGGGCTGAGGTAAAAGAAGAGTAACGTGACAAGATACGATCAACAGAAGCTTAGTAGAACGTAAAATCTAACCCACCAGCTAGAACAACAGCACAAAATATAGAAAATTTGAGAAGACTTTGCAAAATACCTCTACAGTGAAAGGTAGAAAAGGTCTGAAATAAGTAAATAGTTTAGAAAAATAAATATTTTTCAAATTTACGTTTAAAGTTCTACAAAATTTGATTTTGTATTTATTTACATTTATAAGTACATCCCTAATTTACATAAACAGCTACGGACAGAAACATACAAAGACAATTTAACTTCATACTGCTACAAGTACTGCCAACAACACTCAAGAGTTTCTTTCTTTCTACATAACTTACCTACACTATAAAGGATGGCAAAAGGAAAGAAACAAAAATTCTTTTGATAAAATTTTTTTTCAAACATATTTTTTGTTTTAGTAAAATAAATATTTGTATGCATCAGCTGTACTATTGGAAAATTTCTCTATCATATTCAATGAACTAACATTAGTACGGGAGACTACAAAAAAACATCTATTTCTATTATTGCTTTTACTCTGTGTGGGAAAACCTCAATTTTAATTTTTACTTTATCGAAAGGTATTTAATGAACATGATTTAATTAACTGAAACCTTCTTGTTCTACATTTTTCAATATATTTGAAAAAAAAAAAAAAAAATTTTTTTTTTGTATGTTTGTAAAGAATGTAATATTATTGAAAAATTAATTAAAAATACCTCATAGTGTCAATTCAATAAAATTCAATATATTTTTTTTGTAAAATAAAAAATGTGTGTGTGTGTTTTTGCAAACCTGCTGTGTACTCTTTGGCTGTAAAATATTTTATATATTTCAGCATATTTTACAATTAATATATGGGAAATTCAAAATCACTTTTAAATGAAAGAAAACCTTACACACAGAGATTCAGTCAGTGCAACGATATTTACAATAGATTTCTTAAGATTTTGAGTGTTGCATCTAAAATTTAGTTGAATTAACCTAACTTTGTTGTGAAAACTAATGTTAAGTTGTGCCAGCCATCTGAAATTCGTAATAGCCGAATTTGAGTAATAGTAACAAAATTTAAGTTGGCAAATAGCTAAATTCTTCTCTATGTTTAAGAATTTGAGGGTTTTTGGTATAAAAAATTTAATTTTTAAAAAATTATTTTCTCAAAAATTTTTATTAAAAAACAAACCCTTGGACTACAGGTAAATCAAATTGCTAAAGCGATTTTGAATTTTTCTTATGGCGTTTTCTTTTGTGACAAAAATGTCATTTTTTTTTGTGCTTTGCCCTCAAATTTAATTTTTTGTGTTCTTTTCTAAAATAAGGTGAACACCCTGAGAGGGTGCCGTGTTTCTTTCTAGAAATGTTGCCATAAAAAGGGCAAAAAGTGCAATTTTAGCGCCCTCAAATTAGTTACAGGATTGTTTTTACCCTGTTTTTTCCGATTTATCAATCTAATGTGTTGTAATGTAAAGTAACGTGTTAATGTGTTAATTTGGCAGGATCGCCATGTAATGTAATGTTACGTGTATTACTAAGGTTCCCTATAGCCCAATTCTATATTTTAATAGCTGTGTGGGGGTCAGCTTATAAATAGGCGTTCAAAAGAACTACCAAAATATTTGAGTCTTCAAAAAAGTAAAAACACAGTGACTTGTGTAGTTTTGGAACTCTAAAATTGAAGTCTGTTTTATTTACAAATTTACATGTCTTATATACTATTCTTACAATCTAACTTATTGTCTAGTATTGAGTGATTTTAGGAATCACTCAATTTATTTTTATTCTTAATTACTTTTATTCATTGTTTTCTTATCGTCAACATACGGTCATCAGATATTTGAGTGCAAGTAAAAGAATGCGGTCATAGGTGTCGCTAGACTGTTACTTGATGCCACTTGTATGGTATTCACTCTACAGTATTTGAGACGGTATGTTGGGAAATCAATATTAGTGGTTGGTATGCAGTGTACGCTTAAGGAGTACACTACACCCTTACCCTTAAGAGAAAAATTATAAAAGTATTTAATTTTTCTATATTTTTGGTTAACTTATGAATAATTTTATAATGTATATTAATGTATTATATATATATATTTGTTTTTAATATTAGTTCTTATATAACTTTGTTTTTATTAATGATAAGTTTTTATTATTCATTAGTTCTTAATGCTATATAGGGTTTTAATTGATTATTATGTATTTCTTTTCTTTTCCATTGTAATCTATTATTGTATTTACACCATTATTCCTAATTATTTTGTAAGGTCCTTTATATGGACTTTGGTTCTTTTTTCCTATTTCCTACTTTGACTAAAACTAAGTCTCCTATATTTAAGTTTAATTTATTGTTGTATCTATTTTCTAATATTCTTTTCTCTTTTGTTCTAATTGTTAATTCTTTAGCTCTGTTTAAAGAATATTGTAATTTACGTTTTAGCTCTATGGCATAATCATCGTAATTATATATTTTAGTTTCTTTTGTGTCATATATTTCAGATGGCAAACATGGTAGTCTTCCATATACAAGTTCAAATGGCGTGTAGCCAGTGTCTATATGGGGTGCCGTGTTGTAGGCAAAAGTAAAATATGGAATCCATTTATCCCATTCGTAATCAGTTGCTGATGTTAGCAAGAATTCATTTAAGACTCTATGATTTCTTTCTAATGACCCAATTGTCTCATGGTGGTAAGGTGTCGAAAAGGTCTGTTTAATTTCAAGTAGTGAACATATATTACGTAAAAGTTCGTTTGCAAATTCTGTACCGTTGTCTGATTTCAGTACTTTGCATTTACCAAATTTTAGAATTAGGTGTTCAACTATTGTTTTTGCGGTTGTCAGTGCATCTTTCGTCGCCATGGGGTGTGCAATAACGAATTTTGTTAGTTCGCATTGTATGGTCAAAATATATCTGTATTCGTTCGAAATTCGAAGAGGTCCTACTGTGTCAATTGATACTATTTCAAAACTGTTACTTGGAATGTTTGTCAATGTAAGTGGTTCCTTAATGTGTTTAGTTTGCTTGTTCTTGTTGCATTTGTCACAATATTTTACAAATTGCTTTACCATCTTATTCATGTTTTTCCAGATGTAGCGTTGTTTTAGTTTTATAATTGTCTTTCTTATTCCTAAGTGCCCTGCATGTGTGGCATTGTGGAATTCGTCGATTAGTTTGTATTTTAGAATTTCTTCTTTTGGGCTTATTATATATTAATATTTTTAGTTGAGGATCCTTGTTATTTATTTTTATCTTTGCATATGCTTCTATCAATTCCTTTTTACTGTAATTTTCAAATATTTTATCTTCACTTGCAAGTGCTAATTCTTTTATATTCTCTTTATTCATTTTTGATATCAGTTTCTTCAGTATCGAATCTAGTTTCGCTGAATTTTCACCGTATCTTGCTAGCTTTGTATTATTTATAATTTGGGTACGTAATTTCTTCTTAGTCAAAACTGGTTTTGATGAATTATCGTTACGACCTATGTGCACAATATTGTTTTCAATAAATATATCTTTCTCATTTATTTCTTCAATTGTATTAAATTGCAGTTTCTTCATATTTTTTATGTCATTAACGGATATGCATTCCCATATTTGAAGTTGATCAGACTTCTGAGAATCACATTTTTCCATGTCGTTCTTTCCTATATGTCTTTTATTCTTGTTTTCCTCATTTTCTTTATTTTTTATTATGTTTTCCTCATTGCGCTTTTTATTGTTCATTGCCCTTGTTATAACTAATGTTCTTTTTTCTTTGTCGACGTTTTCTAACGGTATCATCTGTTTTAGTATGTCTGAGTTTGAGTAACTACCTATTGCTGTCCTTACACCTGAGGTCAATTTGTCGTGGTAGACATATTGCAAGAAATCTGTTTTTGCTGCGTCAGTCAGAGTCTTTTCGATGAGTTCTGCTGTTATTAGGAAACTTTCTAGTTCTTCATAATTTCCAGCAAAAATTGGGAGTGCCTTAGAAGTTAATTCTAAACTAAATGCTGCCATTTTGGTGTCTAAACTTTTAGTATTTGGTATTAAATATTCTTTGATTTTTCTATAAATTGTATTAAATTCTAACTTTAATGCTACTATCTCTTTTTCTTCTCTTTCTTCACTTTGAGCTGTCAGAAATTCTTTTCTTATATTGTCTATAGATTCTAACTTTACTTGTACAGTTTTTTCTGAGTATGTCCTTCCTGGACTTTTCTTTAAATTTGATAGTATGTCTTTTAATTCTGTTAGATATTCTTCCATTTATACTTCTGTTATTATAATTTTTGGTTATATTTATATATATATATTTTATTTTTTAAAAATTTATATACTAGGTATAAGATCAAAGTAATCAGTAATAAGGATATTATTTTTTGGAAAGCATTTAAAATATATATTTTTATAAAATTGTTAATTTCAAAAGATTTTTTATATATTTTTCTTAACAAAAATATGAAGAGTAGAAATTAAGATGATGAAAATAATATTCATATTTAAAATTTTTGTAATTGATTTCTTAATTTATTTATTAAAGCACTTTAAAGGCAATATATATAATTTTTTTTTTTTTTTTTTTTTTTTTTTTAGCAAGATTTAAGTAGTATTTTGTTTTAGATTTCTACATATTTAGTTTATAAATTAATTGAGGATTTATCCCTTTGAGAACCAAGCTGAATGCAAAAAGTTCTTAATTTTTTTAAGTTTAAGGTAAAATAATTTAAAAATTAATTCACTTTCTTTATAGTCTAATAAAAGTTCTTTACTGAAACATTCCGAATTTATTTGGTGTTCTGTGATCCCCATATTTGCTTCCATTTTAATAGCAAATGATCTTGGATTAAAGTAATTGTTGTTGTTTTTTATTATTTAATTAAAATAAAGAGGCCAAAATATCTTCATTATTATAGTTATTGCTAGAACCGGTTGAGGATGGAGTATTTAATTCGGGCTGAGGATAAGATAAAATGTCCAAAGGATCAACATCCGAAAGGAGATTCAAATCATTGGCGGCATCTGTGCTTTTCATATTAGAAGGATCAAACTTTTTAATTCAGCATTTAAATCACCCTCATTGAGATTCACCAAATGTATTGGTTTAGCAGGATCGCCATGTAATGTAAAGTAACGTGTTAATGTGTTAATTTGGCAGGATCGCCATGTAATGTAATGTTACGTGTATTACTAAGGTTCCCTATAGCCCAATTCTATATTTTAATAGCTGTGTGGGGGTCAGCTTATAAATAGGCGTTCAAAAGAACTGCCAAAATATTTGAGTCTTCAAAAAAGTAAAAACACAGTGACTTGTGTAGTTTTGGAACTCTAAAATTGAAGTCTGTTTTATTTACAAATTTACATGTCTTATATACTATTCTTACAATCTAACTTATTGTCTAGTATTGAGTGATTTTAGGAATCACTCAATTTATTTTTATTCTTAATTACTTTTATTCATTGTTTTCTTATCGTCAACATACGGTCATCAGATATTTGAGTGCAAGTAAAAGAATGCGGTCATAGGTGTCGCTAGACTGTTACTTGATGCCACTTGGATGGTATTCACTCTACAGTATTTGAGACGGTATGTTGGGAAATCAATATTAGTGGTTGGTATGCAGTGTACGCTTAAGGAGTACACTACAGTGTATATATTATAAAGTTGTTTGCGAGAAAACTCTCTCCTTGGTAGCCGAAGGGTAGTGTGCTGGCTTCTGATGGGTTCAAACCGTCATTGGACCACTATTTTTTTTTTTTTTTTTAAATTAGGAGTTTTATATTCATTTTTTTTTTAAGTTATAATATTTTATTTTTTCTGTTTGCAAGTATTTAATAATTTTGACCTAAAATTCATAAAAAAAAACAAAATTATAATAAAAATTATATAAAAAAAATATCAAGCTAACTTAAAACTTAATTAAAAAAATAGTTATTAAAAAAAATTCTTTCATGTTGGCTGAGATTCGACGTTGTGGTGTAATGGTTAGCGCGTTGGACTGTTACACAGATGGTCCCGGGTTCGATGCCCGGTGACGACAACATCAATTTAGAAAAATAATATGTATGAGTTTTCTATCACTTATATGTATCTCTGCGCCCACCATCGGTGTTCCCATAGCACTTAACCCACCGAAGTAAAATAATGAAACAGGGCTATGAAACAAAAAGTTTCAATAAATTCGCCAACTCTACATCAGGTGGCTAGCAGCAACTCTTCTAAGACTTATCATCTCGCACAATTCCAGTGTTGCCATGTTTGAAGCCCTTCATCTTTCACACCACCTTTCATCTCTCCACTATCCCATTTCCAAAGAAAGCAACACATTAAATAATAGGAAGAATTTCCTGAGTTTTGCTTCTCTTTAAACAAAAAAAAAAACAATTAAGCACTTTATTGGGGCGAGAGTGAAATGTTTGCACTTTAAAATGCAAAACTTTTTTCCAGAAAAGAAAACACCATTAATTTTCGTGCCCCTAACACACTTAGCTTTCTCCCTAATTTCGATTGGCAAATATGGATAAAAAGATTTTTTTAACATTTGATGACAATTATGATGAAAAACAACATTTTTAAAACCACCAATACAAATAATATTAAACGAGTGAAATAAATTTTTAGAAATAGTTATTTTGTTTTACATTTTTAAAATATTTTCACCAGTCACTGTAAACTTGTGCATTTTGTTTTATAAACATCAGCAGCAAAAACAAATTTTCTAAAACTAATATTAATATTTAAATTTTTATTTTAAATGAAATTGGTTTATTTTTTTTAATTAATGATAATTATTTTTTTTCCCAAAAAATAAGAGGCAAAATAAATTTCATCATGACCTGAAAAAAAATATATTTAAAATCCCTTTTATTTTTGCTCGAAACTTCAAAAGTTAAGAAACAAGAAATTTTTTGAAAAGCTATTCGCGAAGCATCAAATTGGACATTTAAATTAGTTCTCCGACTTTTAGTTCTAATTGCATTTTATTTCAAAATCAAGCTGTGAGAAGTGGTCGTGTTTTCTAATTTGCTAAAACAGTGATATTTGAGAGAAACATTTTTGTTCTTTGATTTTGATTTTGCTGACTCATTTTGGTAAGTTTGGTGAATGTAAATTCTATAGCACGTTGTAACAACATTTTTTTAGAAGAATGGCTTTCCAGCGTCGTAGATTTTTAAACTGAATGAAGAAGAAATATTGCAATTTCTTGCTGCGGAAAATAGCGAAGATGAAGACGATTTGTGTCTAGATGAAGAAGACCAGATTTTTCTTGAAGGTGATGTTGATGCAGGTGCAGCATTTTGTGAAATCGATGATAATGCGGTTGAGAGAACAGAACAAGTTGTTGAGATAACGGAACAAGCTCCTCGTATTCCAGAAAATTACAAGAAAAACACGACAGAAAAAAGTGAATCAAATTTTAGATGGAGAAATTCATACACTGCAAACGTATTCACTAACAGTGACTATGAGTTTGGAAAATTGCAAATCTGCGATGTTGGGGACCCCAACTGTAATCTATCACCATTTCAGATCTTTTTACTGACTACGAACTTTGATGTTTTGATAGAATTTATAGTTCATGAATCCTGTAGATATGCTAAACAAAATGGAAGAGTTTTTGATGTTACTGCTGACGAAATAAAAGCATTTCTTCGAATCAATCTGGTAATAACATATCACGTTTTACCATCCATTCGTGATTATTGGTCAACAGAACCTGATATGCTTGTACCCTTCATAAGTAATGTAATGACAAGAAAAAGATTTGAAGATATCCGTCAAAATTCGCACTTCAGCAATAACCATGAAGAAGGAAACAGGAATGATCGGGCTTTTAAGATCAGACCGGTCAGAAGTCATTTCAACAAAGCATTTCAAAATGCAATGAACAACACATACAAACAGGCTATCGATGAACACATGATCAAATTCAAAGGTCATAATGCTATGAAGCAGTATATGAAGAACAAACCAATTAAATGGGGATTTAAGATGTGGTGTAGATGTGACTCTGCTTCCGGATATCTTTTTGACTTTGATCTATACACTGGAAGAAAAGAGTATGGAACTGAATATGGACTTGGGGAATCAGTCGTGCTTCAGTTGATAGAAAAACTCACAGGTTTGGGCTCTGAGGTCTACATTGATATTTCTTTAACTCGCCTTTGTTACAATATGAGTTGAAAAAACGTCAAATAAAGTCCTGTGGAACAGTAAAAAGCACCGAAAAAATATTCCAAAAAATGTGCTCTCGGTAAGAATATGAAGCGAGGAGACATTTACACATCAAGTTTTGAGGGCATATCCTTAGTGAAGTGGATGGACAACAGTGCTGTGACTCTTCTCACAAATTTTCTTTCGCCAGTGGAGACAGACACCGTCTCAGCTGGTAGTGCTGAGAAAATCAACGTAAAATGCCCGAAAGATATTATGCATTACAACAAAAATATGGGTGGAGTAGATTTAATGGATCAGCGCCAGTCCTTTTATGAACTAGACCGCAAATCGAAAATAAGATATTAATTTTGACTTACTTGATATAAGCGTAAACAATTCCTACGTTATTTGCACCGAATGTAAAGCAAAAAATCTTGTTGAAGGGACTCAACTTAACTCCCTTGAGCTTAGAGATTGGTGGCCAGAAATTTAATAGCTGGCCATTCTTCGCGTCAGAGAGAATTTCCAATATTCCAGCTATCAAAAATCACTGTCAGCAAGAGACCAGCTTCTTCGCACTCTATGCTCAAAGCCAATGTAAGAAAGAAGGCGCAAAAATTAATGTAGAAAATCGCACTAATAACTATGTATTGTAATGAATGCAGTGTGCATCTATGTTTTACTACTAACCGTAATTGTGTCGCAGAACATCATAATTAACAATAAATTATCTCGAAATTAAGCATAAATTTTTATTAAAAGCGTATTATAACATTAAAAATGTAACTTATATTGAAAAACGTATGTATAATAAAAAAAGACATTTTGCCTCCCTTAAAGACCACTGGGACACATGTGTCTCATAAAAAAACTCGTATACGAAAAATTTTTTTTCACTTTTTTTAATGGTTTTGCTTTAGTAGGATTCTGACAAGCTTATTTCATATAAAAATGATAAAGGGGAAAGTCCCCAGAAGCTTATGGTCCTGAAAGGGTTAACAATTCTTACAAATTTTCCGTTCGTTTACTTTTTTGTAAATTTGTCTTAAGGCCTCATTAGTTGTTACTTTCTGTTGCCGTTCTGTGTCGTTCTGTTCTGTAGGTAATATTTGTAATTACTTTTTCTGTGAGAGGAATCAAAATGAACAATTACAAATGAAACAACAAAAATATATTAAAAAAAAATATGTTAAGAGTTTTGTTTTTGGATGTAAAAAAATAAATTGTGTCGTGAAAAACATTTTTGAGGTAACAAAACTATTTTTGAGGTGAAAAAAAAAAAATTTTGTGGAGAAAAAGTATTTGCGGTGAATTTTAAATATTATACACCTTTTAGCGTCTGGTGGAAAAATATGACATTATATTTTATACACCAGACACTACAATGAATTCTAATAATATACAGTCCATTATACACCAATTTGTATGGAAAATTTAGAGATACTTTAACATTGTCACTCATTACTTTTGGACCGCTGGACCGATTTTGCTCATTTTCAATACCAAACTTTTCGGAAAAATGTACATAAAGCTATGTAAAAACGAGCAGTGCGTACTAAGAAAATTAGCCGATATTGATTTAAAAAATTTTTAAAATTTTGAGATTTTTTCTTAAATTCAGCAAATTTTTAATATTTTTTGAATGTGCTGTATTGTATATTATCTTGCTGTATTGAATTACATTTCTCACAGTTTTTTGCGAATTCAATCCTTGTGATTTATAGCAAGCAAATTCAATTTCACATTTTTATAAGATTTTTATTATTTACTTTTTTAAAAATCAAAATTAGTTAATAATAATTATAACCCTTAGAGATTGAATTCAATAATTGGTTTAATCGATTAATAAAACTCTAATATAATCATCTGTAATCAGTCGCACTCAGTGAAATCATTTGATTAAATTCACGGCGTTTGGTTCCGAATTAATTCATTGTTCATATGGACTGCAAATCGAATTAATAATTATTGAATTTTAAAGGGACCAAGAAATTTATACATAGAAAAATTTGTAAATCGTACTAAATGAGTCATATTAGTATCATGGTACATCTGAGGTTCAAATAGTACCATAAAAAGTACTATTTTTTTTTTTTTTTTTTTTTTATTTTAGTTAATGTACTTATAATTAATATAATTACATTACTTACTCCCATTGGAGCTTCTTGCAACATAAAAAGTACTATAGTACCAACTTTATCATCCCTGATTCAAATATTGAGAAAAATATTTCACAACAAACCAATACATACGCACTTTAGGCTGTCACTTAACGTTGAATTCTATTTTCAATAGATTTGTCCGCAACAGAACAGAACGACAGAGTGAAAACTAACTACACATATAGACTTTCAATTGAACAGAAACAAAACAGCTGAATCGTAACAGAACAGAACGTACAAACTAATTCTGCCTTAAATCAAAACATTTTTGTGCATACTCGATTAAAAAAAAAAAAAAAAAAAATCAAAATCAAACAACAAGATACACAAAATGTCTAGAAGACATTACTTATTAAATTTCGTACACCGAGATACGTTTACGTTTACGCTTGGCTAATTCACCCTTAATTCTGCCTTTACTCTCTGTAATTTTGTTATAAATAATAAAAACTATTTTGTGATTTTTTACAATATTAGTAAATACTGATTATAAATAAAAGTTAAAGTCTCGGGAACAACTAAATGCAGCAGTTTAAATATCCCGCCATTGACAATTAGTTATTAAATCGTATTCGCAATAACTAATTGCAAATTGACCCGCATATTTCATCAAATATGGTGCACAACACAGGTTCGTTTCAATTTTTATTTTATTTACAATTTAAAAATTACTTTATTGTTTTAAATTACACAGCTCAACAAAATCAGAAAAAGTTGATACATCGGGGATGCGACGTATCATTTTTAAAAGACTTGGCTATAATTAAAAAAATATTTGCAAATAAAATTTTTTGTAACAAATTTAATTTTTTTGATAAATTTTCAACAAAAAGTACGAAATGGAAAAAACAGCCGCTAATCTTTTAGAACATAGTGTGAACAAAGCTTTGTAATTTAATGTATTACACGTTTCGAAGTGTGCGATAATATTCACTATGCATGTGTTTATTTCTCATTTTTCACGATATCGTTAATAAAAAATCTACAATGAAAAGTAGAAACAAAATTTTAATATATACCTTTAGAAAACATCCCTAGTTACATAATTTATAAAAAACAAGCGTACTATCTCTTTTAGTTTAAGATAAAAATTGCTTAAACTATTAAATATTTATATATTTTTATGCCTTACAAATATGGAATCTGTTACAAATCTTTATTAATAAAATTCAGATGAACACATTTAAGTATATTTAACACATATTTGCTCGTCAATACCAACAAAGTTTTTGTTAATTGAAGTTTGTTTTTCTAAAAAATAATGATTTTAAATGATGCTTATTCAAAATTCTATTTTTATATGTTCTCTATATTAAATTCCTACAAAATTATTTGAAAAAAAAAGTTATAAAAATTGTAATTAAGATTTAATTTAATTTATTTTATTTATCTCTTAATGTTCAGTGCAAAGAATTAATCTTATATGAAAGCATTGAATTACAGGAGTAGTTGCAATGAATATAGTTCAAATTAAATACAATTACAAATTTAAATTCTAACACAAAATTAAAATAATTTAGAAAAGATAAATTGTTCTATCAAGACCTTTAATAAAAATTTAATAATAAAAAGCAATTTTTTTTTTTATTATATAATAAATAAAATATGAAAGTAATAAAAGGTTTTATAAAAAGTTTACTATAACATTTTTAAATATTTTAGACAAAAAAAAGTTACAAGAAAGATTATTTGTAATAATCAAATATAAAGTTTTTGAATTGCGTTGCGCTGCGGACTACTTGTGAAGGGGAAGATAATTCAAAATACTAATGGTATAACTGAAAAAATGTTGATCCGAAAAATGGGTCCTGTGCGGTATTGAATTGTCTGAAAATATTGATGTAAAATTCATGGGTTTTTTTGATTTAATGAATTAAGTGCGATACAGACGGAAATCATGTGCCAAATTTTTGCAAATTTGATGAACGGGATTTATAATACTCACAAAATAGTAAAATAAGTCAAGTTATCACTCTAATTGCAAGGATATCCCAAATCCTTCGCAAACAATTGATATGGTTCCTCAACCACAAAGTCCATACTTAGAAATCATATTAAAAATTTTTTGTAGTATAAGAAAAAATAAAATATTTTGAAGAAAAAACATTGTTTTTGGTAAGAGTTAAAAAAACGAAAAAACTAAAGTATTTGAAATGTTTGCTATAATTCATAATTGTTCTTTTTTTTATTTTAGTGCATTATTTAAACGACTTAACTACAAAATATATTCCTATAGTATTCACACAAATCTTGGTCCAAAAATGTATAGTCCAACCACATCTATAGCGAAATGGATAAACACCATGACGCATGAGTAATATTTGATTTGTATCATATTCATCATACGCCCAGTACGCAGAAAATACATTAATTACTGAACTTATATCTTTGAATTTTTTTTTTTTTGTGTTTTAAAAACAAATTCTCTAAGAAGTCTTTAACTCATCTCTATAATCAGTTGGTAAAATTAAAAAAAAAAAATCTGTATATTTCATAGTTTTAATTTTAAGAATATTTAAATAAATTCTAAAAGTATGTAATTTTGAAGAGACGTATATTTGAAAATTGTTATTGAATTTCTCCGATTAAAAAAGCATTGGACTCTGCGGTTATATTCTATGCAATAAAAAAACATTTTAAAATAATGGATTTTTAATGAAAAAGCAGTTTTAAAATACACCTTTAAAATTGTTCTTATGCTTCAAAATGTTTTGAAAATTTATAAATCGGAAATCTTAAATTTTTTTTATATAAAAATTTATTTTGAATTTTCTGTGACAGCAATGAAATAAATAATTTTTCAATTTTTTTGGACAGAATCCTTATTAATTATTTTCATTATGAACGCAGTCACAAAAACTGGCAATATTTTTGCAATGTTTAAATGTATGCGAAAACCAATACGTCATTCGTAACGCAATAATTTTTTAAATTTCCCTGATTAAAAATGTAAAAGATTAAGTTTTTTTTGCGAAAAAGAAAACCACAAATAAAAAATTTTTTATATCCCACACCTAGTACAAAAGTGACTCAACTCAAAATTTTTAATTTTTCAGAAATCGAAAAAAAAAAAAAATATTTGCAACATCATACCAATTGAAACATAAAGAAAGACATAACTGTTTTTTAGCAACAGTTAACAACAACAAAATACGCTGATATTTTTTTATAGATACACAAGTGTATTGTGCATAGTTTAAGCATATAAAACCGAAAAATTAAAATTTTGAGTTGAGTCACTTTTGAACTGGGTGTGCGATATAATTTTTTTTAATTGCTACATAAAAAAAAAAAAAAATATATGGATTGCTTTAAGTGATAAGAATTTATTAAGGAACAAGACACAATAGTTAGAAATTCTGAAAATGTATTAGAATGGGAAAAACACACAGCCCATTACACCACGTCCCAAATTACCCCACCTTCCCCTAGTCTTTAACGTCAAATAATATGGAAATAGCTATGGTTAATAATTAAATGTATACCCACAGAAAAATAAAGTGCCAACCGAATTGAAAAGTGTATTTTAATGATAACAACTTATAAATTCAGTTAGTACATCGATATTTACATTAGATTTCTGAATATTTTGTCTTGTGTTTGTTGTGAAAACTAATGATAAGTTGTGCCAACCGACTGAAATTCGTAATAACAGAATTTGAGTCCTAGTATAGAGTGGAGCGATTAGTATGGAAGGAAGAAAATCTTAATGGGCGCTTCGCGTTTCTAATTCTTGGGATTGTACTGAGCAAAAAAGTCCACTAGACCATACGTCTACGGTGAAAATCGAGCTTCCAGATTTTGACTTTACCGCAAAAAAGCCCTATTTTGAAATTAAAAATTAACCCCTTAAACCCCCACCCAAAGATATTATTGATGCATTAATCTGCTAGAGAATCTTCCAAAGAAGAGATTGATACCATAATCTTGGATAAGCTCCTCCTACTTCCTGAGATATGTCCATCCCACACATTGTTACTTTCACAAAATACGGCAAAAAAAGTCCTATTTTGAAATAAAAAATTAACCCCTTAAAACACACCCACAAATATGATTGATGAATTAATCTGCTAGAGAATCTTCCAAAGAAGAGATTTATACAATAATCTTGGATAAGCTCCTCCTACTTCCTGAGATATGTCCATCCCACACATTGTTACTTTGACAAAATACGGCTAAAAAGTAAAAATTGATTTTCATCGTTGATTTTCACACAGGGACAAATTGAAAATTTAGCGCGACAAAAGTATTTACTTCATATGGATTCAATAAATTTTAATAAACTTAGGTACCTTTAGGTTTTTAGGGTCGGTGATTACGAATCTGATGTCAGTTTTTAAAAATTCAAAATGGCGGATCCTATATGGCGGACAATTTTTAAAAAATTGATCGAATTCGCTTAAAACTTATTACACGGAATTTTTTGGAGTCGCTGACTACGAATCTGATGTTAGTTTTCAAAAATTCAAAATGGCGGATCCAATATAGCGGACAATTTTTAAAAAATTGATCGAATTCGCTTAAAACTTATTACACTTGATTTTTGATGAAAAAATGCTCTATTTATTGAAATTGGAAGAGGTTGGACCTCCATTTGACTTTTTACACTTATTAGTACACTCAAAAAAATAAGTTAGTAGAAAGGTTAGTAAAACGTCTTGTAAATCAGGAATACTATTTTTTAGCAAATATTTTTGCTAAAACCGTGTTCTCAGCTAAAATTTTTGTTATACTTATTCAGCACTTAACTGTTTTATACTAATGCTTTACTAATATACTAATGTTTTACTAATTAATTTTGCTAAAAAAAATTGTGCTGATAAGCAGATGTCGCGGCATGTCAAGATGTAGTAGAGAAGAGGAAAATGATACTACAAAGGACAACTCTAATAATACAATTAAAAAATCAACCATAAAAAAAACATATACAGACATGTAGACAGAGTAAAGCGAAAGACAAAGACACACATCTTAGGTAGATTTGTATGGTTCCTTTTTCTTATTGCAAAAAAAAGGGTTGTTTTTTCGTTTCGTTTGTTTTTGTTTTTGTTTATTTTTTCGTTTCGTTTCTAGAATTATCTTCGGCAGTTTCGTCATTGAAAAGATAGCATCATTAAGACAACCATTGATGTAAGTAGTTGAAAGAAAATTTTTGTTATGTTATATATACTTATTTCTATATATTTTCAGATATTAAATTAATTCATGTCGTCAATGTGGGAATATGAAAATTTTTATATTTTGTAATTATTGTAAATTATTTTTAAAAGAATCACAAAAATATGTTTTATGATTTTCAGCAAATATTTTAACTAAATTACAATTTTTTTACAATTTTTTTTGCTTTTTTTCAGTCTACTAAAATTCAGCAAAAAATTTATTAATTTTTACCAACGCTTTTTTATTTGTAATCTACTAAGTGTTAGCAAAAGTTTTGCTGAATCTACAAATTTTGTTGCTAAAAATCAGCTCGCTGATTTTCAGCAAAAGATTTTGCTGACATTAGCAATTTTTTGCTAGCATCCTCCTGACTAAAATTTTGCTGACTCAGCAAAATTTTTTGCTGACTTTACAAACTTTTTTTTTTGAGTGTAGTTGTTTTTTTTTAACTTATAAGAAAAAGTCGTGGAACTGTTTGGAACATTTTTTATAGCTCTATCTAAAGTAAATTTTTCAATATATTTCATAATAAAAACTTTATACTATATCTACACTACATATAATTGTTATTTTAATAATAACTGCAAATTAAATCAGATACCTGATGCTTAAAAATATATTTAAAAAACTTTAAACTGTAAATTTACAAAAAATTGTCGAGTGTGGCAACAATAAACGCTATAGATGTTGCTGACAGGTATAAGTGCGTGTAACAGATAATAATACTTTGCACACATGTACAGACTAATGTGATGCGTTAAAAAAAATAAATATTTATAGGATAATTGCGTACTGGTATATAGAACATATTAAGTGCAATAGTGGTTACATTTAACAAAATAAAAAATTCCATTTTTGTCGTCGTAATTTCTTTTTTGTCCCAGTGTGCGTTGTAGAATAATAATTAATTAATATGTTTTGTTTGGTTTAAGCTCTAATGAGCAACTGTTAAAATGTTCATATACTTAAAGCTACTTAAAGCTACTTAAACATAAATTATAATAGCGTGAGATTTTGCATAGATTGCATAATCCCACGCTAGTAGGTTCGGTATATTGTGGACAACCAACATTCCACAAAGTGTGGGTTTCTAGTTACATACAGACGGTATGGTAACGTAGACTTGTCAAGACGTATGGTCTAGTGGACTTTTTTGCTCAGTACAATCCCAAGAATCAGAAACGCGAAGCGCCCATTAAGATGTTCAAATCGCCCCGCTAGTGTATATATTTCGATACATAAATCTACCGGTAACAATGAATTGGTATTTAATCCAGCAAAAATATTGAATTTTTAAAGTTGTTCCATGTTTTATTCGCATTATATGGACCGAAGAATACTATAAGTTCGACATTGATATTATATAATATTTCCTTTACGGGGGTATATATGGTATTTACTAAAGAGATTCATCAATGTTTTTCAAAGCCTGCTCTTGTGTGCTGTTATGCCTGTTTTAGCGATTTTTATACTTAAAATAACAAAATTTTGTTTGTCCATGTTTTAATAATTTTTTGCCCATATTTTAATAATTTTATTGATTTAATAATTAGAGCAAAAAAAAGGATAATGAGGATGTCTTACAAGACATTCATGCTCCCCTTTAGTATGCACTTAATTGCAACCATAAGTAGGAGCATTAAAGGGTTAAGAGCATTTCGCAATAGAGTTGAACTTAAATATATTGTGTTAAATATAAAATGTTTTTAATAAGGTTCACGGAACCACAATTTTAATAATGGCTTGTTGCAAAAGTAAGTGTTATTTTTATATGAATGTTCGTTTGTCAATCACAACAATTACCACTTTATTGGTGGTGTGTGTTCTTTTTTTCGGTTTGTAGGCATTTGTAAAGTTTCAAATTAATGTTTAATTATAAAGCCAGATTTTAATTTATGGTCCCTTTGATGTTGGCGTAAGAATGTCAGAAACAGACAGTTCAGTGATTTTAAGCAATTAAAAATTACATGAAGTTACATCCCAGCAAAAAATAGTGATTGCCTAGGAGCGCTTCCGGAAGGCATTATTTAATTACAAAGATTTGTTCATAAAGCAGGCATGATTTTTGTTCGTGATGTCCCACTTGGTATATTTCTTTTAACCAGATGAAAAGCGCTTCTTTCATGTGCTCTTTGAAGCAATAAATTCAAGCCTTCTTTGGCAATAAGAAGCGCTTTTTTTTGTAAGTTGATAATATTAATGCTTAGTGGTATGCATTCTTTATTGCTTAATTGTAGGCATTATGTACTGCTTCAAAGGAGGCATTTGGGGAAACACAACAGAATTCCTTCCCAATTACTTTATTGTATGCAAGGCTGTGAAGCGCTATTTTGGAAGCATACAAATGTAGTTACTTATCCAGGTTTTTTTTGCTGGGATGTGTAGGGTCTTATATTTGGAGAAAAAAAAATAAAACCATAATTAATCAGAAAGACCAACAAAATGATGAACACTTTTGATCAAACAACGCAATAAAAAAATAGCAGCGAAAACACCCCCGGTAATTCCAAAATTCTGGACGTCGAAATTGTCCGACTGTTAGAAGCCCGATAAATGTTACTACGTATTACAAGTGTAAATAACTAAAAATCTCCGAACAAAGGGTTTCTTTTTAAGGGCGCTAAATAGCGAAAAAAGTTTCGACTAAGGTTAATAAAACTTAAGAATTTCTAAAACGATTCAACAAATATATAAAATAGTTTGGCTATAATTACAATTATGAACTAAGCTTTTTCAATAAAATAGCGGGTTTTGGGATAATGCGGATTATTATTTTTTTTTGTACTATAACATTTTTACACCCTAGAATTTCCACTCCTACAAACAAAGTTATTTATATGAAGTCTATTTTCGAAAATGAATCTAAATTAAAATATTGGTATACTATCAAAAAAGTTGTTGAGAATAAAGTAAAATAACTCATATTATAAAGTCCCCCAGGATAACGTTATCCTTCATGCAATAGGTATGCCCTTAAGTTTTATTTTAAGCTTTAAGGAAGAAGATTAAATTGACTTATTGAATATACTATTTTTCAGGCACATTAGCTCTAAAATAAAAAACTATAATACATTTTTTTTGAATCACAAACAGCGAATACCTTGGAAACCATTAAAAATTAAAGGGTTGTTAAACAGTTTTGATGCAGATTTCATGGAAAAGTCCTGGAGGATGTAACTATACATCATTACTAATTTAATGTGAACTTTTTCCATTTCTATGTAAATTTCCTTACAAATTACACAGTGCGAAGGAAAAAATAAGTGTTGCTGAGTACAATAAGAATATGTTTTTGAAATTTGCCAAACAAATCCAAAGTCTTGAGTTACGAGTAAAAACCCGGTTTATTGTACCTTTAAGCACTCATAAGCCTGTAACTTAGTTGAATATCATCCGATTTTAAGTTTCTCAGCGGATTTAGAAAGAAGAAAATTAAGTGAATTGTACACTAAGGATATTATGTAGGTAAATACGACTGCAATTGAAGTTAAAAAGAAATGAAATTTAACTTGTAGAAAGGACGACTAACATTTCATTAAATTCAAATAACATTTGTCATTTGCTTTTACTGTTCAAAAAATTACTAACAATTGTG
Source organism: Delia radicum (assembly GCA_021234595.1). Taxonomy (NCBI): domain Eukaryota; kingdom Metazoa; phylum Arthropoda; class Insecta; order Diptera; family Anthomyiidae; genus Delia; species Delia radicum. The sequence continues at coordinate 111,127,581 of CM037854.1, read as the reverse complement.
GTAAAAAATGAACCACATATGTTAGTAAAAATAAACAAACATTTATTTTTTTTAATTATTTAAATAACACAAACAAATGTAAAAAATTAATGTAAAATCATAAAAAAGTCATTTAATATGGTTTGTTTTTTTTAAATAAACTACAAGTTTAGTAAAAAATTTAATTTGTCTACAAATGACTGACATTTACATTAAAAATAAATAAACTGTATTACAATCCTAACAACTACATATTTTTAAAGCAGAGGTTCCCTGAGTGTATACATATTATTTAAGTTAACTTGAGAAATCTGTGTGAATTTCTCCAGCCAGTACATTTTTTTATTTTTTCCGCCACTTTTCAAATTTGGAGATGTTTTCACAAAGTATTTTGTAAATGAACTGTATTATATATGAATTTGTTTTTGCATAAATACCTGCATAATGGTTTTCGTGTTATTTTTATGCGTTTTCTATCTAGTGAAGTTGCTAGCATAATGCAGGTACTATTTTATAAAAACACAAATGGGCACAAAATATAAAATCGGTACAGCAGTGTTCGCCAAACTTGTTTGCTTGAGAGCCAATTTGTTTTTTACACAAAACTTTATATTTCGCTAAATTAAAATTTGTTTTAAATTTGATTTTGCTGGAGATATCCTAGATAACTCAATAACGTCCAAAAGAAATCTGCTGAAGAGATTTTGCATTCTAATAATAGGTAAATATGTCAAGTAGGATAAAGCGATATCAAATTTAAAAAAAGTTGAAAGATGTTCTTGTAAATTGACAAGGAGCAAAAAGTAAAAAAACTGATAGGTATTGTAAAATTTGGTTCAAGAAATTTAATTAGTTCCTCAATAAATAATAAAGGGTCCGCCAAATAACTTTTTTTTTTGAAAATGCTATAAAAAAAACTACTGAATATTTTCTCAAACTTCTTTTTTTATTTGAAAGTACAATCCTTCCGGTTAATAATGGAAAATAATTTCATTCAAATGGCTGTCTCGGCTGGCCATGCAGTAGCCTACACGATCGCTCCAATTTTTAAGCACATTATCGATTGTGTGCAGCTGTATTTCACCAATGGCTTCACGAATATTGTCCTTTAAAACGTCAATTGTCTTTGGCTTGTTGGCGTAACACTTATCTTTGACGGCACCCCACAAATAATAGTCCAACAGCGTCAAATCGCAGCTCCGAGGTGGCCAAACAACACCAGCTCTGCGGCTGAACCAAAATCCGCACCAAACAGTGACTCGTTTTGGGTGTATCGGCTTTTCAATGTATGCGTGCGGGTTTTCTGTGCCCAAAATGCGACAATTTTGCTTGTTTACATACCCGCCAAGATCAAAATGAGCTTCATCTGAAAAGATGATTTTTTTGGCAACATTACCTTACCATTACATTACAACATTACCATGATTTTCAAAGTAATGTCGCAATATTTCCCAGCGTTGTTCAAGCGTATACACAACCATATTCGTTCAGCGGAAGAATAAAACTAATTATCTGTCAAATCAGACATGAGCTAAGTGTTACCATTCACGAAATAAGCACTAGTTGAAAAAAAAACACGTTAGATGGCAGACCCTTTATATATCAACAATACTTATTATGTCACTGTTATTAAAAATTTTAAAAACAAGAATGTTCTCTTTTTTAAAAATTTTCCCAAAATTTAAGTTTTCTCATAAGCTTTCAAATGATGTGAAAATGGCTAAAATTAAAAACTTCGTATCCTATATCAACTTAAATATATAAGATTGCTAAAGCTTTATGGCCGCAAGTTGCGAATCACTGCTATACTTAGCCCAAGTTAGAATTACAAGAACAATTTGCAATGAGAGCTTTACTCATGTAATTTTACGTTTTTGTTTTTTTTTTTGATTTGTTTGCTCGAAATTTAATAATAATCGTTTGCAATGAAGAAAAATTACAAATTTAGTCGCTGGTATGAGCCAGAATTTGTCTGTGAATATTGTTATGCAACATTAAAAAAATGCAAAGTCTATCAAATCTTTCATAAACCAGATGATTGCTACTTTTGTCAAACTAATATTTCAGACCACACTTTTAAAAACCGCAAAAATATAAATTACGCAAATTTTGTAATTGTTACAAACCCGATATGTGCGAATGATGAAGGTCCGACAACGAGCATATCTGCTGCTGAAACTGAAAAAGATTTGGAATATGACGAGTATCTTCCCTCCAAATCCACTACCACGCAACGGCATTTTGGCTGAAACACATATATCGGCGATCTCGTTCGAAATTTGTGTTTGTCAAAAAAAGAATTTGAAATACTTGGCTCGAGATTAAACCTGTGGAATTGGTCGAAAAAAGGTTTTCGTGTAACATCTTGTAGAAGAAGTGACCGGACTTTGTCATTCGCAGAATGTTTTGAAAATGACTGTAATCTCGTATATTGTGCTTATGTAGCCAAACTATTTTCGGCTTTACATCACAGTTATAAGACAGACGAATGGCGACTGTTCATTGATGGATGGAATAGTACGTATTTAAAAAAAAAAAATTTTTTTTTTTTTTTTTTTATAAAATCTTAAATGAAATATCTAGGCTTGAAAGCAGTATTACTGCATAATCAGAATTTGTTACCATCAGTTCCAATCCCATATGCGACTAGCACAAAATAAACTTACGTAGGGATGAACAACATACTCCGGTTCGTTAGTTATGCAACACATAAATGGAAAGTTATTGCAAATTTAAAGGTTTTGAGAACTTTATTTGGTACGCAAGATGGTTACATAAAATATCCATGTTATCTTTGTGAATGGGATAGTCATGCACCAAATCGATATGATCTCAAAGTATAGCCATTTTGTAAGTCGTATGAAATTGGCCGGAGAAACATTTTAAAACGTTCAATTAATCTGATATTATTCTGCCACCACTGTGTGATATAAGTTGTGATATATAAAACAATTTGTAAAAAAACTTGATGTAAATGGCAAAGATTTTCGCCATCTTACAACTGTGTTCCAAAAATTAAGTGAAGCCAAAACAAAAGGAGGTATTTCTTTCCAAATCTATTTTTTTTTTTATCGTATTTATCTGTTTTGATGAATTTTAGGTATTTTCATTGGTTCTCAAATTCGAAAAATTATGCGAGAGGAGAACTTTTTGAACAAGCTAAGTTCTGTTGAAAAACGTGCATGGAAGATTTTGTTGGCACTATGTGATACATTTCTTGGTAATCACAGAAGCGACTACTATGTCGCGGTTTTAATGAGTTTTTAAGGGCGTATGTAGAAACGGACTGCATTCACATTTATACTTCTTCCCAGTTCAGCGATAAACAAAGCAAACCTTTTCACCACGAACTTGTTACAAAGGTAAAAGTTTTGAGTTAACCAAAAAAAAATAGAAATGATTTCAGAATATTGTTGGCCACTTCAACGGGATACCGACGATGCTGAATTAAAAACGGTCAAGCAAACATTTTGAGTGGAATGGCCAAATATTTTATTTATTGCATATATTTTTTGTTAATATTTTGTGTTGTTTAATAACGCAGTAAATTTTTAAAGGATCTTAAAAAACGAAGTTGCGTTTTACTTATAAATAAATTAGCTTTGTTAGTGGATTCATATATAGAGACAGTTCCTTTACAAAATACTTTGTAAAATAGTCTCCAAATTTGAAAAATTGCGAAAACTATCACAACTAAGTTACTGGCTTATAAGTGCATAAATGTACGAAAAAACGGGTTTTCTACCCGTAACTCAAGATTTCGAAGGTGTTTGGCAATTTTCGATGTACTTTAAAACATTAACCAGCAAAATAGTATCACTTCCGAGGTATTTCAACTTTATTATTTTTTGTATCACTGTGATATTCGATAATATTTACATTTTTAACAACCTCATTCGATTTCGCTGAAATTTGAAACATATGTTGGTGTGGTCTATACATAACGATCTCGCCTTGAAGAGCAAAAATCAGAATACCACTAGTTTCTTCAAACGATTTTGCAGCACCCTAATTTACATGTGTGTGAAATGCTTTATAGGTTATATTTTCAGTGATTTATTATTCATTATTCCAAAAATATACTTAAAAGTGTGTTTCAATTTTATTAAACTTATTTAAAACCTAGCAACAACTAGTCTAGCAAAACAAGTAGCACATTTTATAAACCCAATAAATAAGTAAAACAATTAAAAAACTTTACCACATTAAATTAAAAAAAAAAAAAAAAAAAGCAACAAAAAACTAACAAAATCCTTATAAATCAGCTTGGTTTTAGTAAACTATAAAAATATAACAATAGGAAAACAAAAACTTTGAGGAATTTTATTTAAGTTCCGTAGGGATTTTGTAACACAAGTTTCTATACAAGTTTTTTTTTTTTGCCAAATTTCATAAGATGTGTTTTTTTCTATATATATATATATATATTTTTTTTTTTTGCTCGACAACCATAAACAAAAAACTTTTGATGAATGACTGGAAGGAAGAAAAAAATTTGGATGTTATAAAATATATAAAAAAAATTGCAAAACATTGCAAATCTTATTTAAAGCCAACATAAGCCAAATATAACTAACAGCCAACAACAAATTTTATTTGCAATATCCAGCAAAGTTGATGAATAACAAAAAAAAAAAAATAAAAATCTAAAAACTAATAGACAAACAAAGCAAACAATGTTTAAGACAATAAAAAATTGTAAAATTTGTTTTTAGCGGACAAAACCAATTTCAAAATACACTACACCAACAATTTTACTAGGCCATATCATTTTGGTACTCATAGACCAACTGAACATTGGCCCAATAAACGTAATTCTCAAAATGTAAACAGAGATTATGACCGAAAAATTTCCGTACTAAATGCTAAAAAGAAAACTTGAGTGTTATGCCCTTTTACAAAATAGTCTTTATCGCTTTGTGATCGATAATTGTGCCGATAACGACCGATATTTGTTTAACCTCAGCGATTTATTACTAACCGAAGCCCGTGTTAGAACTACTCCAGAGTAGAAAACCTCTAAGATGAGCCGAGTACACAGATACCAATTTTTTGCGAATCCGATATTGAAAATATTCCAAAATAGAAACTTTAAAAGCGGCCTAAAATACCCACTATTACCCACAATTCCTTTACAATTTTTTGGGGGAGTGTATACATAAAAAACAGTTTTGTAGTTGCAACCGGATATTTTGCCAACCGAATTTTTGTGGTTCCATGTACTATCACTATTACTAAATTTTAATACTATTGTAACAACCGACATTTATTTACGAATTTCGAATTTTTATTGTAACAATTGAATATTTATGGACTATATTATTATATAAATAGATTCACATGCCTTCAACAAAATTTATTTTATTAATAAAAAAATGTTTGCCTAGAACTGGGCTCGATCAGCAAGCTTCCAAAACCCAATTTAAATATGTTTTTTTTTTTTTTGTGTGAGATTTTATTTGTTCGGTTTTAGATCAGGACAAATTTTTCTCTAAATTAACAGAAAAATTATAATTTTTATATGATAATTTACTTTGACTATTAGAAAAAAACACAGAAAAAGTTATTAGACACTAGCATGAATGGAATGCATTTTCTGACCCACTACGGTCTTCATCAACATTCTTCGTGCCATTTAGTGTTAATAGTAAATATCATCTATTTAACTCACATGTTTAATAAATTGGGTAACGTTAAATCCCACATTACTCTGTGTGTTGAGTTAGAATGAAATTTACCACGAACGATTTCTATTTATAGTGTGTTTGTTTTTTCTCTAGTCATTATCATAGTTGCCAGTTTAACTTTCAGTTAAAACTTTAAATGGCAGTTCTTTTCTCTAATGTCATCATATCTACATTAGCAAAGCATATCAACAAACATTAAAGATTTTTTATTAATACATATGACGAGCATATACATTAAACGATTTTTACACTGTACCTGGTGAGTGGTTTAATAGTGAATTTTTATCGTTGATCTATAAATTTATGTGTGAGATTTTATTTGTTTTTTTTTTTTTTTTTAATTTCAGCCTTGAAAATTTTCTAGTTTCAAATTCAAGTATTTAACTTAAAAGAGATTTGCATGTACAAGAGGAATTTGGTTGCTGATTTCAATATTTAATAAGAGTTACCAAAGCTATAAAAAAAATTTATATTATGTTAAAATCATTTATTAATAAAAAAATTCATATGCCGCGGACTGAGCTCGATACGGCGATCTCCTGCTTGTTAGGCAATTACTTTTCCTCAAGGCTAAATTCAATTTGAATTTGTCTTTTCCAATTTCAACCTTGCATGTTTTTTTTGTTTCAAATTTAAATATGTGTGTCTAAAGATAGATTTGAATGTACAACAGAAATTCGGTTGCTGATCTTAATATTTTATTAGAAGTACCAAAACTATAAAAAAATAATATAGAATTTACAAATTATTTTATTAAAAAAATTCTTATGCCGCGGACTGGGCTCGAACCGGCGATCTTCCCTTTGTCAGGCAAGTACTTTAGCTCTAGCCTAAACACAATTTAAATATTTTTTTTTTAAATTTCAATCTTGAATATTTTCTAGTTTCAAATTTAAATATTTGTCTAAAAATATATTTGTATGTACAATAGAAATTCATTGGCTAATCTAAATATTTAATTAGAGTTACCAAAACTATAAAAAAAATTTTATTATTTTAAAATTATTTTATTAATAAAAAATTCTACTCCGCGAAATGGGCTCGAACCGGCGACCTTCTGCTTGTCAGGCAATTACAAGCATTAATGTTTTTTTTTTTTTTTTTGTTTCAAATTTAAATATTTATGTCTAAAAATAGATTTGTATGTACAACAGAAATTCGGTTGCTGATTCCAATATTTTACAAGGATTACCAAAACTATAAAAAAAAAAATTATTTTTAAATTATTTTATTAAAAAAAAATCTCATGCAGCGAACTGGACCCGAACCGTTGACCTTGTGATTGTCAGGCCACTACTCTTCCTCTAGCCTAAACCTAATTTGAATTTGTATTTTCAAATTTCTGCCTTGAATATTTATTTTTCTTTCAAGTTTAAATATTAATGTCTAAAAATAGATTTGTATGTACAACAGAAGTTGGGTTGCTAATCTTAATATTTTATTAGAGTTACCAAAACTATTAAAAAACTTTATATTATTTTAAAATTGGTAGCGAAAACTTATATTTTAGATAGAAACTAATATTCGATTCTAACTGCAAATATTGTATTCAAGGAATAAAATCTCCGAAAATTAGTTGGTTGTTAGTATTAAAGGTAATGTAGGAGATAATATTTTTTCAATATTGATTATGAAAACACATATTTTGAATGATCTGACTGTGTTTTGGTTAATTTTATATATTTTCTGTTTAGAATATAGTTTAAGTATTCTGTTGATTAGTTTTAAGTACTTACAATTAAAATTATTGAATAATATTACATTTTGTTGGTTACAATGGAAATCCAACCAATTTATTCTCTGAGTATACCGAATACCGAATAGTTACCTAATAATCGTGACATTTCTAATTTGAGTTTATTTATAGTTCAATATTGATTAGCATATTATGGGAAAAATCTTTATAAAATTTCCATAGGTTACTTTATTTCCAATACAGCATCATTTTTAGGATTTTAGTAAATATGTTCGGTATTTTTCCCATAATCAGATGTTTAATGCGCATCTTTTAAGTGCTGTTTTGCAAAATTTCTCACTTTCGGGACACCAATAATATTCATGCATGCTTAATTTTACTGCTTTTAAAAATGCTATTCAAATAATTTTTCATTATTAAATTAGCGGATGAAGACATTTTTAATTAATAAATAAATATTGCACGGTTTTTTGTTTAACAAAAATCTAGATCTCGAATAATCTGGCTCAAATCATAATTTATGATAAAAAATCGAAAAATAAACTTTTATTAACTTTAAATGTAAAACATTTGAAAATTGCAGAGGACAGCAAAACTGACTTATAGCCCTAATGTTATAGTCAGAAAGTGTTATTGTTTATTTAATAAACAATAACAACACAGTGAAGAGTACGGCAAAACTGACTTATGCCCCTAATACTATAGTCAGAAAGTGTTATTGTTTATTTAATAAACAATAACATAATACACTGTGTTGTTATTGTTTATTAAATAAACAATAACACTTTCTGACTATAGTATTAGGGCCATATGTGAGTTTTGCCGTACTCTGCAATCATAATTATGAGTACAAATTCTAGCCTAATAGTTAATGTATTAGTTAAAAATGTTTTATTTTTGATTTGAATTAGTTCAATTCTTATAATTTTGTTTTTTACTTCTCAACAAGTAAATAAAACAATACGGGTAAAGCGTTGATCTTTTTCTTTTCAAAAATTATAGTTTGGCTAAATCTTCTTCTCCTTCTACATTGTTGCTCTGAAGATTTTCGGTGACGTGAAGTGAAGAATATAAGGACGCGTCAGTAGATAAAGCCTGCATTAAATTAGCGGATGAAGACATTTTTAATGCACCGTTTTTTTGTTTAACAATAAAACAAATGATCTTGAACTCAAATAATCTTGCTTACATCTTAATGTTTTATTTTTATAAAATTTACACATAAATAGTTAGAAAAAACTTTTATATTACTTTACTGTCTTACAACACCAGGCAACAATGTACAATATTTGTTCTTAAATATCCCTTTTATAGTTTCAATTTAAGCTGCTTTTAGTTTACTTATCATTTGAACAAAAAAAATAAAAAAAAATAACATTCATCAACACCAACTCTCACAGTAATTTCTTAAGGATTTACAGTATCACTAACAAATGTTGTTGATTTAAATGCTTCAACTTGATTGTTTGAGTCTTTCATTTGATGTTGCTATTTATGGTTATCTTTTTGTTATGCCAATATTTCCTTTCTTTTTTTTTTTTGGCTTCCATATCTTCTTGGTCTTTGCAGGGATTTACTAAGAAAATGACAAAGTTTTTAATACATTAAAATTAAAATAACTTTGAAACAAAGAAAGGGATAAAGTCACAAAAAAAATATCGCTGACATCGTGTTTTATATCTGTTACATGAATATTTAAAAATGTTGCTGCTATTTTTTGTTTTTTCGAATTGTCAAGCAAGTCTTGTTGACAGCTGCTTATTTGTTTTTTTTTTTTTTCTTTCTCTAAATGGAAATTATTTGGCAAACAAGAAATAATTTATAATTCTGTGGTTTCTAAATAAATCATGACTTTTAGAAGATTAACTGCTGTATAGTGTTGGAAAGAAAGAACAGAATTATTTATTGAAGGAAATAATTTTTTTTAAATATACCGTTTATTGAGATTTATGTCATAAGAAAAGCTAAAAATTATAATATTTTGGGAAACGAAAATATTAAAATATATAAAATTATATATAAAAATGAAAATAAATGTTAAGGTTACAAATACTGTACAAGTTTTCATAATAGATTTCTAAACTTACATCTTTGTGAGAAGGTTTATTGGAAATATTTTCATATTAAATAAAAGTTATTTTCGTGCTTAAACAAAAGACTATTTCTGCATAATATCTTGAACAATCTGAAATACACTAAAAACAATAAGTTAGTAGAAAAATTTGTTAAACGTATACGGAGGTTGAAAGCTCGTTATAAATTAAAAAAAAAAAACATGAAAATAATCTCGATGTATATAAAAACAAAAAAAAAAACGAATAAAACTGTAAAAAATATTACTTGAGCCAGAGTAAAGCTTCAGTTATGCGAACGTTGCTGTATCCTTAACGCACTGTATCGTAATGTAAGCACGTTGGTGCACTTATAGAACAATTAAAAACGTGCCATATGTTTTTGACATTAGTAACCAACACGGCATTCATATACATTAGGGTTGTCCTTATATTCCACTTTGTCGATTTATGCTGCTCCCAACCCCTAAAAACGTGAAACGATGTCTAAAAAGTAAATTCTGAAAATTTGAGCAAAATCGATGCTGCTCAAATTGGTCAAAGTTTGGGCTCCTGGCCCAAAATGGCCAAAATTAGAAAAAAAAATTATAAATTAAAATTTATAAATATATCACAACCTAAATACTTTTTGATTTACATTTTCCCAGAGATACTCTGATAAAAAAACAAAGTTTTTGGGATATCGTTAACCCTTGTTATTCCGGTACCAAAAAAAAAGGTAAAAAATAGCATATTTTTCAAACCTCTAAATTGATTTTGTTTTTAAATTTTGTTAAACAAAATTTCGAAAAATGTTAATTTTCTTTATTAATTTTAGAGTATATTAGTTGGGTATTAAAAATAAAAAAAAAAAAATTTTAAATTTATCTTTTCAATTTTCGGTTATACCCATTTCAAAATGGCGGATGTCAAGAAAATCAAAATTTTATGCCAAATTTTGAAAAATTAATTTAAAAAAAATCCATATAGTTACTAATAACGAATAAATACATTTTGTTTACTTATTTGGCTTATAAATAGCCATTAAAAAATAAGTACAATTGAAAAACATTGCTAACCTATGTTAGGCCGGTAGCGAAACTACACATTTTAGAAAATTTGGAGCTTTATGCTAAAATTGATAAAAAAAAAATTAAAATGCTTGAAATTAATTACCAAAGTATGTTTTTTGTATTCTACTAGAATTGAAATAAACATAAAAATATGAAGTTATATGCACGTCGTTAATCCATGTTTACCACATGGCAAAAAAATGGTGTTTCTAAAATCAATGCCCCATATAAACTGAAAAATATATTTTTTTAATCACAAAATATTGTAATTTGTGGTAAATATAATTTTGTAGTAGTTAAATTTTTTTCAAAATTAACCCTTTGCTGCACCGACACCAATTTTTATTTTATATATAATAAGTAAGCAGAAAATTCACAAAAATTGTATTTGAATTAATTTTCGAAGTAAAATATTTTATTACATATTTTTTTTTTAAATAGTTTATATGAATTAATTTATTTGCATTTTTATTAACATATAAACTAATGAGCAGCATAAATCGACAAAGTGCAATATAAGGACCACCCTAATATACATACATAAAACAAATACAAAATATTTTTCAAGCTTGTTGAGTCTAAGATGTTCATCATCCAATTTCAGGTAGTTAGTTTAAATTTTTAAATCACTTTAATTGAATTAATTAAAAAATATTCACATTCACTTCTCTTTATTTTGTTTGTTTCTTTTTTTTATGAAAAGCAAACAGCTGTTTACAACACATTGATTGATATCCAAAATGTTCAAAGGGTGCAGAAAAAGTGCAAAGTGCAGAAAAAGTACCGAGTTATTTAAATGGTATTAAAACAGTATTTTGTGTGTGTATATAAACATTAATAATTAAATAATTGATATTTTAATTGTAGTTTTATAATAAACAGATATGTATTTTAACATATACATATACATTCATGTATTTTAACATATACATATACATACATATTTTATTTTGTAAATGTGCATACACAAAACAAGGTTTTGATACCTTTTTATATATTTCACATTTCTATTGTATGTGTATGTGTTTATTTATATATACATAATTATAAATATATGGAAATATGATGTATTATAAGTTATTATAAGATATTATCACTAACAAAAGTACCAAAAAAAGGGCGAAAATACCCGCATTTAATTTAACACAAAAGCAGGCTATCACTGCTTTACAAATGTCACGTAACAACGGAATAAAATTCTATTTTATACAGAATGTTACATTACAATACGTTACAACTACGGTTCATTAAATTTCGGTAAGCGTTTGCATTGCTTTTCGTATACCAAAAACGAACAGCTGATTCATACAGTACAGATACGTTACAGCAACGTTCGCATAACTGAGCCTTAAGGCTCAGTTACGTGACATTTGTAAAGCAGTGATGGCCTGCTTTTGTGTTAAATTAAATGCGGGTATTTTCGCCCTTTTTCTTGGTACTTTTTTTAGTAATAATATCTTATAATAACTTATAATACATCATATTTCCATATATGTATATATATGTATATATAAATAAACACATACACATACAATAGAAATGTGAAATATATAAAAAGGTATCAAAACCTTGTTTTGTGTATGCACATTTACAAAATAATATATGTATGTACATGTGAATGTATATGTTAAAATACATATCTGTTTATTGTAAAACTACAATTAAAATATCAATTATTTAATTATTAATGTTTATTTATATACACACACAAAATACTGTTTTAATATTATTTAAATCACTTGGTACTTTTTCTGCACTTTGTACTTTTTCTGCACCCTTTGAACATTTTGGATATCAATCACTGTGTTGTAAACAGCTGTTTGCTTTTCATAAAAAAAGAAGCAAATAAAGAGAAGTGAATGTGGTTTAGAATATTTTTTAATTAATTCAATTAAAGTTATTTAAAAAACTAACTACCTGAAATTGGATGATGAACATCTTAGACACAACAAGCTTGAAAAATATTTTGTATTTGTTTTATGTATGTATATTAGGGTGGTCCTTATATTTCACTTTGTCGATTTATGCTGCTCATTAGTTTACAATTATATGTTAATAAAAATGCAAATAAATTCATATAAACTATTTAAAAAAATATGTAATCAAATATTTTATTGCGAAAATTAATTCAAATACAATTTTTGTGAATTTTCTGCTTACTTATCTTCTTCTCTTTCTTCTTCTTTTCTTATATATATAATTCTTCTGAAAGTGTGTTAGTAACTGAACTCCTCCTTAACGGCTGGGCCGATTTCGATGAAATTTTTTGTGTGTATTAGAGTTGGTCCCTGGATGGTTTAGATTTACAATTAACCTATATAGGTACAATGGGCGTGGCACCTCCCATACGAAGCAAAAATTTATTATTGCATATCTGGAGTACTATTATAGTGGGAGTCTTCAAACTTTGTGTGAGCCACTTTGATAATAATGTGCATAATCTTGCAAAACGTGGCCGGGATCCAAGCAATGGGCGTGGCACCTCCCATACGAAGTAAGAATTTATCATCGTATATCTCGAGTACTATTACAGTGGGAGTCTTCAAACTTTGTGTGAGCTACTTTAATAAGAATATAAATAATCTTGCAAAAAGTGGGCGGGATCCAAGCAATGGGCGTGGCACCTCCCATACGAAGTAAAAATTTATAATTGCATATCTGAAGTACTATTACAGCGGGAGTCTTCAAACTTTGTGTGAGCTGTTTTGATAATAATATGCATAGTTTTGCAAAAAGTGGGCGGGATCCAAGCAATGGGCGTGGCACCTCCCATACGAAGTAAAAATTTATAATTGCATATCTGAAGTACTATTACAGCGGGAGTCTTCAAACTTTGTGTGAGCTGTTTTGATAATAATATGCTATTTGTTGAAAAGTCATTAGCCTTAAATACAATTTTAGGCAGGACAACGTCTGCCGGGTCAGCTAGTTATATATAAAATAAAAATTGGTGTCGGTGCAACGAAGGGTTAATTTTGAAAAAAAATTAACCTGCTACAAAATTATATTTACCACAAATTACAATATTTTGTGATTAAAAAAATATATTTTTCAGTTTATATGGGCATTTATTTTAGATACACCATTTTTTTGCCCTGTGGTAAACATGGGTTAACGACGTGCATATAACTTTTATATGTCTAGTTCCATTCTAGTAGAATACAAAAAACATACTTTGGTAATTAATTTCAAGCATTTTAATTTTTTTTTTTTATCAATTTTAGCATAAAGCTCCAAATTTTCTAAAATGTGTAGTTTCGCTACCGGGTTAACAATGTTTTCCAATTGTACTTATTTTTTAATGGCTATTTATAAGCCAAATAAGTAAACAAAATATATTTATTAGTTATTAGTAACTATCTGGATTTTTTTAAATTAATTTTTGAAAATTTGGAATAAAATTTTGATTTTCTTGAAATCCGCCATTTTGAAATGGGTATACCCGAAAATTGAAAAGATAGATTTTAAAATTTTTTTTTTATTTTTAATACCCAACTAATATACTCTAAAATTAATAAAGAAAATTAACATTTTTCGAAATTTTGTTTAACAAAATTTAAAACAAAATCAATTTAGAGGTTTGAAAAATATGCTATTTTTTATCTTTTTTTTGGTACCGGAATAACAAGGGTTAACGATATCCCAAAAACTTTATATTTTTTATCAGAGTATCTCTGGGAAAATGTAAATCAAAAAGTATTTAGGTTTTGATATATTCATAAATTTTAATTTATAATTTTTTTTCAAATTTTGGGCCAGGAGCCCAAACTTTGACCAATTTGAGCAGCATCGTAGGGTTAATCGATTTTCCTCAAATTTTCAGAAATTACTTTTTAGACATCGTTTCACGGTTTTAGGGGTTGGGAGCAGCATAAATCGACAAAGTGTAATATAAGGACGACCCTAATGTATATGAATGCCGTGTTGGTTACTAATGTCAAAAACATATGGCACGTTTTTAATTGTTCTATAAGTGCACCAACGTGCTTACATTACGATACGGTCCGTTACGGATACAGCAACGTTCGCATAACTGAGGCTTTAAAACCTAAAATTTTATATATAAATTATATAGTAGAACAAGTTTAGTAACGTCATGCTGTTTGTTAGGAAAAGACCCTAACCACGTGTTTGATTACTAAGAAGACAATAATGGAGCAAAATTGATGATTAATATGTTTTTGTTAAAGCTCTGCCTGTTATGAAGGCTCTAGCTTTTTTAAAACTTTGGGTCCTGATGAGATCTTTAGCCAGATCGAAATACTAGTATCAACCTAGCTAATATGTTTGATTTGCTTTATTTTTGTAAATATACGGAGGTTGAAAGCTCGTTATAAATTGAAAATAACATAAAAATTATCTCGATGTATATAAAAACAAAAAACTAATATAACTGTAAAAAATATTACTTGAGCCAGAGTACACACTAAAAATTTTTTATATAAATAGAACATTTTTGGTCTTCAAAGTTTAGTAACGTCATGATGCTTGTTAGGAAAAGACCTAACCACGTGCTTGATTACTAAGAAGACAAGAATGAAGCAAAATTGATGATTAATAGGTTTTTGTTAAAGTTCTGCCTATTATGGAGGCTCTAACTTTTTAAAACTTCGGGTTCTGATGAGATCTTTAGTCAGATCGAAATACTAGTATCAACCTAGCTAATATGTTTGATTTGCTTTATTTTTGTAAATATACGGAGGTTGAAAGCTCGTTATAAATTGAAAATAATATAAAAATAATCTCGATGTATGTATATTAAAAACAAAAAACTATATAACTGTAAAAATATTACTTGAGCCAGAGTACAAACTAAAAATTTTTTATATAAATAGAACATTTTTGGTCTTCAAAGTTTAGTAACGTCATGATGCTTGTTAGGAAAAGACCTAACCACGTGCTTGATTACTAAGAAGACAAGAATGGAGCAAAATTGATTATTAACAGGTTTTTTGTTAAAGTTCTGTCTATTATGGAGGCTCTAACTTTTCTAAAACTTCGGGTTCTGATGAGATCTTTAGCCAGATCGAAATACTAGTATCAACCTAGCTAATATGTTTGATTTGCTTTATTTTTGTAAATATACTGAGGTTGAAAGCTCGTTATAAATTGAAAATAACATAAAAATAATCTCGATGTATGTATATAAAAACAAAAAACTAATATAACTGTAAAAATATTACTTGAGCCAGAGTACAAACTAAAATTTTTTTATATAATTAGACCATTTTTGGTCTTCAAAGTTTAGTAACGTCATGATGCTTGTTAGGAAAAGACCTAACCACGTGCTTGATTACTAAGAAGACAAAAATGGAGCAAAATTGATTATTAATAGGTTTTTGTTAAAGTTCTGCCTATTATGGAGGCTCTAACTTTTCTAAAACTTCGGGTTCTGATGAGATCTTTAGCCAGATCGAAATACTAGTATCAACCTAGCTAATATGTTTGATTTGCTTTATTTTTGTAAATATACGGAGGTTGAAAGCTCGTTATAAATTGAAAATAACATAAAAATAATCTCGATGTATGTATATAAAAACAAAAAACTAATATAACTGTAAAAAATATTACTTGAGCCAGAGTACAAACTAAAATTTTTTTATATAAATAGAACATTTTTGGTCTTCAAAGTTTAGTAACGTCATGATGCTTGTTAGGAAAAGACCTAACCACGTGCTTGATTACTAAGAAGACAAGAATGGAGCAAAATTGATTATTAATAGGTTTTTTGTTAAAGTTCTGCCTATTATGGAGGCTCTAACTTTTCTAAAACTTCGGGTTCTGATGAGATCTTTAGCCAGATCGAAATACTAGTATCAACCTAGCTAATATGTTTGATTTGCTTTATTTTTGTAAATATACGGAGGTTGAAAGCTCGTTATAAATTGAAAATAACATAAAAATAATCTCGATGTATGTATATAAAAACAAAAAACTAATATAACTGTAAAAAATATTACTTGAGCCAGAGTACAAACTAAAATTTTTTTATATAAATAGAACATTTTTGGTCTTCAAAGTTTAGTAACGTCATGATGCTTGTTAGGAAAAGACCTAACCACGTGCTTGATTACTAAGAAGACAAGAATGGAGCAAAATTGATTATTAATAGGTTTTTTGTTAAAGTTCTGCCTTTTATGGAGGCTCTAACTTTTCTAAAACTTCGGGTTCTGATGAGATCTTTAGCCAGATCGAAATACTAGTATCAACCTAGCTAATATATTTGATTTGCTTTATTTTTGTAAATATACGGAGGTTGAAAGCTCGTTATAAATTGAAAATAGCATAAAAATAATCTCGATGTATGTATATAAAAACAAAAAACTAATATAACTGTAAAAAATATTACTTGAGCCAGAGTACAAACTAAAATTTTTTTATATAAATAGAACATTTTTGGTCTTCAAAGTTTAGTAACGTCATGATGCTTGTTAGGAAAAGACCTAACCACGTGCTTGATTACTAAGAAGACAAGAATGGAGCAAAATTGATTATTAATAGGTTTTTTGTTGAAGTTCTGCCTATTATGGAGGCTCTAACTTTTCTAAAACTTCGGGTTCTGATGAGATCTTTAGCCAGATCGAAATACTAGTATCAACCAAGCTAATATGTTTGATTTGCTTTATTTTTGTAAATATACGGAGGTTGAAAGCTCGTTATAAATTGAAAATAATAGTCTTATCAATTTTAAGAGATATTGTCCGAAAATATGTTCGAAAATTTCCTAGTGGGTCTTTATTGGAAAAATGTAATCCCTATGAGGACCAATTTGCATAAAATATAAAAAAAATATAAAACACTAATTATAATGAAATGTAAGAGAAATATTGAAAAAAAAACTTGTAACGATCAGCGTTAGAGGGAGTGCCTCACTTTCGATCTAAGGGACTAGGTGAACGCTATAGATCCCTGATTACTGACTTTTTCGTTCATCAATTGAACAACCATTATGTGGAGGAGCTGTGGTTTCAACTAGACGGCGCAACATGTCACACAGCTCGTGTCACAATTGATTTATTGAAGGAAACGTTTGGTAACCGCATAGTTTCACGTTTCTGACCCGAGAATTTGGCTCGAAGATCGTCCGATTTAACGCCGCTGGACTTTTTTCTGTGGGGATATATGAAGTCACTAGTCTAAGCCTATAAGCCCGAAACGATTTACCACTTTTAGGACAGCATTCGCCTTGTTGACTTTTTCCACAAATGTTGGAAAAAGTCATCGAAAATTGGACCTCCAGATTAGACTACGTCCAAGCCAGCCGTTTCTTTCATATGCCAGATGTCATATTTAAATTATAATGCCAGAAGATTATCTTTCGAATAAAGTAAATTTCACGTCAATTAAAAACATGAATCTGTATTTTATTCCATTTCAAAGTTCTATACCCTATAAAAACAACCTTTAAAAATAAATTTTTTTCAAAACATGGAATTTTGGGATTTCTACTAATAATACACTTTTTTCCCATTTTCGGACAACTTTCTTTCATTTGGAACCACTTTCAATAAAATTGGAGCGAAAATCGATAAATCGAACCTCAAAACAGCTTTGGAGTTATTTTGCATAAGTTGCATAATGCAAAATAAAATATTCTTAATATCAACAATACTCGTTTTTGACAGCTAAAATATTGCAATATAAATTTTGAAATATGCCATAACAATAGAATTTTTACTCTGCAATAAATGTAGTCTAGAATATTTTTTTTTTTATTTCTCGTATTTTTCGAGAATATTTTAATTTTTGCAAATTCAGAACTGATTTTTCCACTTTTGTGGAAATACATCTTTTATGGGTAAATTGTAGGTATTTTAGAACCTTTGAAAAACTTCGGTTTGAAATTTGTATTTGATATGTACACCGATCCCTTGATTTACACGATAGGTACGTTCCAGAAAAAAATCGTGTAAATCGAATTAAAAAAAAAAATCGTGTAAATCGAAAAGAGACAAATGCTGCACATAAAGTAATTTTTTAATAAAACTATTTATTTGATTTAATGCAAGAATAACGTAAACAAAACAAAATACTAACAAAATGAGTTAATTTAAAAGCAAAAAAAAAAATATAAATCCTGGAATAACATAAAAAATCCATAAAACCAGGTATTATTATAAATTAAGCAAAAAATCAATAAAATTGGTCTACTACTTATTAATAAAAAATAATAATTCAGTTCATTAGAAAAGATCAGTTCATTTCAAAAAATATTGTAAAATTTAAAATTTAAATAAATTTAAATAAAATTTATTTCCAATCATTTTCGCTGTCTTTTAATTTGTCAACAGTTTCCTCGACTTCTAATCTTATCTTTCAGGTTGGTGACGAATCACTTTCATCATTCGATAGCTTTTGTTTCGATGTTAGAGATATAACTTCAGTCCGCAGCGATTTGGAAATATATTTTGTTACAAGAAACGAATTAATGCTCAATTCTTTATATACCTCCTGATAATGTGCCAGGGCTTGAGAGATATATTCTCTGGAACTTTAGAGCTCTTTCAACATTTTGGTCATGTTGAACAAAGTTATTTACTAATTTTGGTCCTAATTCAAGGCCTTCACAAATAATTTTAGGTGTCAATGCAACAATTTATAACTCGTCTTAACCTGTGTCATTATTGTTATCATATTAACCATATTAACTCCAAAGGTTGACAAAAATTATTTTCCATGCATACTCCTGGCCACATTTTTTTCCAGCATCCCCTGAGTGTTGATTTTCTGATTTCAGTATACGACAGTGCAAGAAGATTGTAAATTTTTTACATGCTGTTATTACTGCCGGGTGTAAAGTTGTCTAGCAGGCTGGCAACAAGTGCCTAAGATCACCTCCATGTTGGTTTCACCTGGGCAACGACAAGTTCGAGGTCTCTATTGGTACCGATAGAGATACGTTCTTGACGGCAACCGATTGACGAGGTTCCTTCGGTCCTACGGCTACTTGTTACTGAGTTGTTTGGGACTCAAGTGGATGTAGGCGAGGCTACAAGGTCTTACCATAGACTATAAAATGGTACCACAGGTGCCATTGGCCCGCCGTAAAGGTATCTCTAGAGGAATCCTCTGCTATATTCAACTCGGATTGACAAGAAGTCTCGGTATACTTGTGATACCAGTTATTTAAGCAGACAGGGCAACCGCTGCAACAAGGTGGGACCGGTTCAACTCGGATTGACAAGAAGTCTCAATATACTTGTGATACTAGTTATTTAAGCAGACATGGCAACCGTTGCAACAAGGTGGGACCGGTCAGTGCGGATGAGTGGAGTGCGTCTGTGTGGAGTGACTGTTGGTCGTTGTCGGTTGTTGAAACCTGGGTGATCCGATACCCAGGTTAGTTGCGTGTGCTGTATATTTTGTTGCTTTTGAGCGAGTTGGGATTGTCTGTCATAATAATAACTAGCTATACAGCGTCATTACTTTGTGTTCGAGTTGTTTGCATGATTCCTCTATTGTCCTTTGCGGCAATTCCTATTGGGTACGGCCCTTCGGGGAGTATCGTGGTGGCTGTTGGTTAGCCTAAAGCAGGAAGAACTTAATTGATCGGTGTGGAGTTGCATTCTCAACCGGGTGCTGTGACCCAGATATCAAAGCAGATGTTTTAGGTAGGCCTCGACCCCTCCAGTGGGGTAAGTAATTGTCCAATCACAAGCTCAGAAACTGGATCCCTAGCGTGGACGCTCACCGTCTCGCAAAAGGGGGCGGTGATGGACGCATCGCATTTACCCGGTGTTAGGAGCACCGTGGGGTTAGGCCATCACGGTAGGTACCCACGTTAAACAATGACTCATCCGTCATTACTGCCAAAGATTCAATATTATCACTTTGATCTAAAATATATGTAAAAGCACACTTAATATACAATGATTTGAACGTTGAAATAATTCACTGATCTAAGGGCTATATTAAAGAAGTGGTATTCTTTGGCAAAAATATAACTTGGACATTTTCTTGTTCTAAATCTTGAGGATTACCTGGCGCTTTATCGATAAAAAATCTAAACAAATCGTGTAAATCGAGGTAATTTGCATATTCCTCGATTTACACGAGAAATAAAAAAATCGTAAGCGAATCGTATAAAAAAAGTGTCGTGTAAATCGAGGGATAGGTGTATTACATTTTGTATCAAATCTTAATTTGTATATTTTATTTTAATTAATAAATATATAAAATAGGTGTTCGGAATTCTAAATTGTGTATTTATTTCATTTAATTCGATTGTGTCAATCATAATCTATATATATATATAATTCAGTAGGGCTAATTACAATTGTGAGTATGTGTAACAATATTTTATTATCGTTTTAATGGAAACTTGGTTACTATATAGTCAACAATTGATTTTTAAGATGGTACATCTTACTATCAGAATTTGGTTCACAAAAAATACGGTTGTAGCAGCAACACTTTTTTCTGTGTGTAACAAATTTACATTTAAAATCAGTTTAAACTATAAAACAATTTAAACAATTTAAATTTATTTATAACTCCTCACCCATTTTAAGTAAAATGAATAATAAACATCACACCAAGAGTTAACGAAATAAAAGTGCATTTTGTTTTTGATGGTACTCCATTAAATTGTTTTCACAACCCATTTTTTTAACATTTATTACTTGGGTTTGGTTTGGCCGTTTCGAAGTAAGAAAAACTTAACGAGTATATGTTGCAAAAATGAATGTTCGTCAGTAAGTAGATTGTATATGTATTGGAGTAATAAAACGAGATTGTGTTTTGCTACTAACTGAAAACAAAAAATGAATAGAATAAAAAAAAAAAAAACAATGATATTATTTTACACCCTCAAGTATATAAATAAACTGCTCTTCTGCCACCTTTTTTCTCGTTGCAGTTATTCTTGTTGCAGTTTATTTGCTATACGGATATGATGAATAATTTATGGCTAACACCACTAACCAAAACACCCAGCATAAAAAAATCTACTTTTTCCTAGATTTTATTTTTTTTTTATTAAAAAAAATTATGCAACTTTTAAAAAGCAAATAGTTGTAGGAAAAATACCACACCAAAAATGAAAAGCGAACATAAACAGCATGCAATTTTGTGGCCAACCACTTTTGAGAGTAGAAGAAACGAGAAAAAAATACGGACGAACTACTTCCGGAGCTACATATTTTGTACAACGCAAATAACACTGCCAGAGGCGGTTATAAAACCAACATTTAAAGCAATTGCAATAGTTGTAGATAAAAAAAAATGCCAAAGGCAAAGAAATACTAAAAAAGGGAAGTTTCCCTATGAAGTTGCTTGTGTCAAGTGATATTTCTTTCCTAATGTGGTATTAATATATTGTGGTTTTAGTAAATTCAATTCAGTTCTAATCCTAGTTTCATTTGATCTTTATTTTGACTACATATAAATGCATAGTCTGTACCAATAAATACTTTAATACATACCATTTTAAGTGGTGACGTTTCCTGGAAATATAAAAAAAAAAAAAATTAATTTAATTAATGTTATCAAGAGAGGATATTTTTATAAACAGAATAAATATGAAACCCCATCCTGCCAAAAATAGTTTGTTTTGATAAAAATGTATGTCAAAATTAAGATTTTTGGTGTTGGTAGTGTAGAAATGGTAATTACATAGCATTACTTTTCGCCCTACCAGTAATGACACTCACTTACAATCTGCATTACTTTTATACAAAAAATAAATACTTACTTATAACAAGTAGTAAATACTGACCTAAAAATTAGTTTTGAAAATCTATTTACAGACTCATTATTTTTTAACTTCTAGTAAGTACATATACCGTTACGGACAAAAATATAGGGTTACTTTTTCAAAACACAATTTAAAGTGAAAAAAGACAACAAATTTGTTGAGAAAATTTGCATATAATTAGGTGTTTAAAAAAGGGAAACTTACAAATTTCAAGATCCTAGAATTATTGTTTTGTCCATGTCGTCGTGGGGAGACTTGTTGCACATTCAGGCACTAGTTTCACCTCATTTCTGTCCAAAAATCCTCATTGCTGTCCAAAGTCCCAAAAAAGCACCATATCTCTGAATTTGGGCTTATTCAATGAATCATATTGAATCAGTTAAGTTTCTAGCCAAGAAAGTTTGGACAAATGATTCCATTTTTATAGCGGCTACTATAAATCTCTCATACATTTATTATAAAACAATATAGTTTAAACAGATTTAAGCCACAAACAATTTCGCTGTAATCAATTTAAAAATCATTATTTAAAAAAAAAAAATTTACAAACTTAGTTTAATAAAAAGAAAAAAAAACCGCGATTTGAATATTTTTGACTAAAAAAATTCATAATAAAAAAAAAAAAAAAATTCCTCAAATGGTTTTACTAGCCTTCATATATTAAGGAAATGTTAAACTCCACACTGAGATAATATCTACATGATATTAATTAATTTTTGCGTTAGATCTATGAATTGTCACTAAAACTCGTCCATTTAAACTTTTCAGTAAATTAATGCAGTTTTTCATAAAATTAAAAAAAAAAAATCATATTCTTTATTAAAAATTTCATACGACTAATGAAAAAGTTTCATTAAAAAACGTTTAATTTTTACTATTAA
Source organism: Delia radicum (assembly GCA_021234595.1). Classification (NCBI taxonomy): domain Eukaryota; kingdom Metazoa; phylum Arthropoda; class Insecta; order Diptera; family Anthomyiidae; genus Delia; species Delia radicum. The sequence goes on along the minus strand of CM037854.1, from coordinate 111,104,519 downwards.
GCTTTTTCATAGAGTTTAAGAAATTTTTCATTTACGTGGTGAAGAGAACTCATTAGTTCAGTAAAAAGAAATGTCACTAAAACTCGTACAAGAAATTTTCTCTGTGCATAGTAAAAAACAAACGAATTTGTTAGAACAGTATCAAAAATCCGCTAAATTCACAGTGGATTGGATTATATACTTTTGACTAGTTCACCGGATTAACATACAATTGTATTCACATGTTTGTATCACCTATACAAGCTTAAGTTCTAAAGATGAGCATAATTGCTTCCACAGGAGTTGAGTTGGGGTATTCAGTTTTAGCAAAATATAATTTAATATACCGCCAGTATTTTACACTGTGTATCATTTTTGCGTTTGTTGCAAAAGCAGCTTCAAGTAAACCTACATCTTAAAGTTTATTATGTCATTTTTGATTTCTCCTCAATTTCATAACGTTTTTCTTTTAACGATTTAAAATTTTCAAAATCTTAAATTTAAAATTTATATTGAAGAACGATAATTAAATAAACTTTTCTTACGTCATTCAAAATATATTTTTTAACCAAACCAATGTAAACAAATTAAGCCCAATTTTCTTAAACAAAACTGGATGAAGGCGGGCAAAAATATATTTCAATGTGGAACATATTCAAACTATGAAATATATTCTAAATTATGTTATAATTGCAAGTGTCACGGATAGTGTATTCGGCACATTATGGAATATTTGTGGAATATTTTCTTTCTTACATTTTCATGCAAATTTCATAGTACATTGTACTTTGGATATATACAAAAGCTATTAGAATAATACACCTTTTTTTAGGTTGAAAATCAATCTTTAAACCAATAAAAACAGCTGTGTTTGATGTTTAAAAAAATATATATTGTTTGAAAAGCTTGATTTAAGCTATTTTATTTTAACCGAATAATTTTTTCGAATAGCGCAAATACTCGGTATTCAGCCGAATAGTAAAAACATGCCAAATGTACCGAATACCGAATAGTAACCGAATTTTCATGACATCTCTAGTTATAACAATTTTTGTAGACATGTAGATTCAAAAAGGGTAACTGTAATAGAAATGACTGGCGATATTTTAAAATCTATGTTGTTCAAACGCTCCACCCTAACTCATCTTTGGAAATTAAGCTTATTTAGTGACCGCAACATAAAATATTGTATCAATTTGAACCATGCAAAAGTATTGAATTTTTAGCAATGTATTCCTCTGTGCATTTCTCGGGTTTTTGATGCTGTTCTAACTACACAGGTAGAGATTGCCAGCCGTCAAAAAAAAAAATAGTACTGGCGACCCACTGCTGTTTTGTAAAACCCACCGTGTTAAAAATTACCAAAGGTACAAATAATGTCGTATTAGAAAAACACTATTCTGTTTTCAAAGCATGTGTTTTGCCCGTACCACCCGTAGAATTTGTTGCCAATATTGTTTCTATAAATATTAGAACCATTTAGAACCATTATTTATTTAATAATTTATAATATTTCCCACATTTAAATATGATGTAAAAGACTGTAGAGCAGCTTTTTAAATGTGTTTTATTATACATACATATTACTCAAAATTAATTTAAGTTAAGCTATTTTAAAAGTACCAAATTTTTTGGATAGCAAGTTCGCTCAAACCAACGGTTGGCCACTGTTATCAATCGGGTAACAGGAAAATAGGGTAATGACTTTGTTATGCTTGTAATAATGAAGTTTATCATTTTCGACACTACATGAATGTCTGGAATACAATTTGAGAGAAATTGTATAGATTTCTTAAAGAATCGTTATTTTTTTTGACAAAAAATATTCAAATTGCGTTTTTTATAAAGGGCCCGATAAATGTTTTTTTTCTTAGCTATGTTAGTGGAAGGTTAATCCTAAATTTTCTAGAGCGAAACCCCATATACATTAACGTTTTATTTAACCTCCACTCAAGCTCAGTGTGCAATCATTTTTGTCTATGTGTGTTTTTAGAATACTTCTCTAGCAAAATTTCGAAAAAAAACATGTAACACCATTATTATCATCGTTGTTATGCTATTTCAAGGATTTTATTTTGCATATTTCCCTTTTTATACTTTTTTATTTTCAACAGCAGACCATGTCGAAAATTAAAGAAATTCTCACAAAATAAAAACCAACTAACAGGGAAGTCTGTTGGGTGGTTACTTCCAGATTTCGATGAAGTTCGGATATAAAATAGAGAAGACGAAAGTAAAAGAAATATACCTGTCCAATTGCATATTTAGGAGGTAAACAATGGCTCCAAAATTGTTCAAAACTTTTTTGTTGTTAAACTTTTAACAATTTTTTGTATACCAATGGAAAGGTCATCCAGTTACCTTTCTTTTGTAACAAAATGTGTATATTCTTTCTTTGAAAAAGATTGAAAAAAACGCAAATTTTAACTCTTAAACTTGAAATTGGGCAGCTAAAAATGTACATGTTCTTATTTTGTCGCATATCTAAATTTTTCGGCAATCGGAAGGAATCCATCAGTTGTCCTTCTTTGTAACTAAGAAATATAATGAATATCAAAAAGAAAACTAACTTAGAGAATTGAAGTTTGCAAAAATAACAAAAAAAAAAATACATTAAGAAAAACAGTCGTTTATACATTTTGGCTTAAAGTCAAGGTGGAATTGAACAAAGGAACAAAACAAGAAAAAGAAAAAGAAAATTTTGACCTTACAATAACCACATAATAGAGGTGTTTCTACTTTGCATTTGTGGTTTTTTTTGTTGTGTTGTTATTTCAGATTGTTTTAAGTTTTTTTTTTATATACAGGACAACTTTAAAAGTCAGGTTATACAAAGGTATATGAATACTTAAGGTGAAACAAATTAATATTTAAAAGGAATGTTAGTAAATGGACAATGGTGATTCTAAGATTTTATGTTGGAATTGCTTAAATATTTTAATGTACAAAATAAAATTTAACTTTATATTGTGGTTATCCTTAGGGCTGTGCAATGTCGAAAGTAATTTAATTTATTCCTATTAAGTATTTTGTAGTATCACCCAGTGTAGAAATGGTTATGACATATCATTATTTTTTGGACTACCAGTAAGGTTTTTAAATTCCCGACATTTTTTAACTCTCGGAAATTGGGAAATTTTTTCGAACAATTCCGAGAATTCCCGGTATTTTTATAATAAATATTCACAAAGACAATTTTTTGCTGATTTTAGTAAAAGTTGCTGACTTTACTCCCTTTTTTCTGAGTGTATATCAGACTTGGGCGACGTCAATTACATTTCAAAATCATTCACTTGTAAAATTTTTCTATGTCATTTAAAATTTCACAATCGTTCACTTGTGAAATATTTCCATATTAATATCAAACCAACGCTCACACTTGTTGGCTTAATCGCTTCCTGGCAAAATTTTCAATTTGGTCAATACCAGACATGGGATATAATACCAATATCTGTGTATTTAATTACATTACTTTTTATGTTCAATTACATGTAATTAAGTGTAATTGAGTAATTTCTCTGTAATTAAATAATCAGATGCTTTAACTAATCCCCATGTTTGGTATTAAAATTTTTACAAGTTTTCCAATGAAGCGATTGAGCTCGAAAGTGTGAGCGTTGGTTTTATATTATTAATGATATGGAAAAATTTCACAAGTGAACGATTGTAAATTGTAATTGATGTCGCCCAAGTCTGGTATATTGATTATTGAATTTTAACATAATTTGAAATCAATACACTGAGAGAATTATTTTCAGGATATGAATGCATTTTTGCATTATATCTACGAATTGTAACTGGAACTCGTCAATATAAATTTTTCACAAAATTAATGTAGATTTTCAAAATATGTATTAAAAATTTAATATTATTTATTAAAAATTTCGTACGACTATTAAAAAAGTTTAATTAAAAAAAAAATTTTTCATCTAAAACTATGAACATTTTTCATGAAGTACACACAGAGAATAAATTGGTTGGAATTAATTTGTTACCAAAAATATTTAACCATTGTTTAATAATTTTAATTGTAAGTCTTAAAATTCATCATCAGAATAATTAAACTATATTGCGGACATAAAATATATAAAATCATCCAAATTTTTTTAATGTTGTGACTTTGTGTACAGTATTCGAAAAATTTGTTTTTCTAATCAATATTGAAAAAATATTATCTTCTATAATAAATTTAATGTCAACTACCAACTACTTATCGGAGATTTTGTCACTTAAATAAAATAAATTTAACAGCAAAATATTAGCTTTCATTACCAATTTTAAAATAATATACATGGCTATTAATATTTTCACTTTCATCTCAAATACGCTGTTCTATAACACTGTGCAACAAATTTCAGGTCATGGCATACATCCCGAACCATTCCAACGAAAAATGAAAGCAGACCATTAGTAGACTAAAACCCCCAAAGGGTTTTGAAATCTTTGCTCTTGTTTTGTTTTTATAGGCTTTTGAAGTTGACTCTTTTTTAGCATATTTTTGATATTATTTTTACTATGAATGAAAATAAAATGTTGAAATGGGTAAAAATAAAATGCAATAACGACGAAAGCGATTATGCTCATTTGCACACAGACTGTTTGGTAGCTTCTTTAGAAGTGTGGTGTTCAAAATGAGTTAAATCGGTATAGCGCCTCAAAAGTTATGAGTGAAAATGTATGGCAGCCTCAAAATGCTTCATACAAATTGGCGAATTTTACTAAATTACGTGAATTGTCCATTTTGTAACCAGACATATAGAGATGAATAGTGTTGAATATTCACCTCAAGTACTTTTCTCACCAAATTTTTTTTTCACCTCAAACTTTTTTCACCTCGAAATTTTTTTTCACCTCCATTTTTGTTTACTACAGAAAAAGTTGGGCATTTGTAACCAGAGACATAGAGGTGAATAGTATTGAATATTTCACCTCGAATACTTTTTCACCAAAATTATTCTTCACCTCGATATTTTTTTACCACAATAAATGTTTTCACATTTCAAAGTGTTTTTAATCTCACAGATGTTTTGTCACCTCGATATTTTTTTTTCTCTCATTTATTTTTTTTATAACCATTGACATAATAAAAGCACAAAAATTTGTTAAGTATTTGAGGGTAAAATATTCAATACTATTCACTATGTCTCTGGTTACAAAATATCCAACATTTCTTATAGTAAACAAAAATTCAGGTGAATAAAAATTTCGAGGTGAAAAAAGTTTTAGGTGAAAAAAAATTTCGAGGTGAAAAAAGTTTGAGGTGAAAAACAAATTTGTTGAAAAAAGTACTTGAGGTGAATATTCAACACTATTCACCTCTATATGTCTGGTTACAAAATGGACAAGTTACGTAATTTAGTAAAATTCGCACAATTTTGAGGCTACATTACATTTTCACTCATAACTTTTGAGGCGCTAGACCGATTTAACTCATTTTGAACACCACACTTCTAAAAAAGCTAACAGTCTGTGTAAAGATGAGCATCCTCGCTTTCGTCGTTATTGCATTTTATCTTTACCCATTTCAACATTTTATTTTCATTCAAAGTAAAAAAAAAAAAAACAAAAGTATGCTAAAAAAGAGTCAACTTCAAGGGCATATAAAAACAAAACAAGAGCAAAGATTTCAAAACCCTTTGGGGGCTTTAGTCTACTAATGGTCTACTTTCATTGTCCGTTGGAATAGTACGGGATGTTTTTTCTTGTTGCACAGTGTAATATGCAATAAATAAAATTCTTGTTTTTTTTCATTTAAACATGAAAATGCTTTAAATTTTAAAATTTTTTTCGATTATTTAGATAATTTCAGTAATAAAAATGCAAAAAAAAAACTCTGGCATTATATAGAGATAAATTTTGTAACATAAAATTTTTGCTTCTTTGTCTGCCAAGATTCTTACTTTAAGAAAAAATAGGTATTTTTTTTGCAAACACACACTAAATTTTCTTCATTCCACATTTAATATAATCAAAACTAATAAAATAAATCTATTAGATTGCAATATAATCACTAAATTAAATTTTTGTTTTTTATACTTCTTCTGCCTATTTAAGGATGTATCGAATCATGGGTGGTGAAAGTGACAAAAATAACGTTTTTTTATAGGTAGAGGTAAAGCAATTGCCTGACAAGCAGGAGGTCGACGTCCTGTTCGCTCATTAACTATTTTTTATTACTAAAATAGATTTTGTAGAAAAAATTGTAAAATTACAGTCCATAAACATTAAATATTCAATTGGTACAATAAAAATTTAAAATTTTTAAATAAATGTCGGTTGTTACAATAGTATTAAAATTTAATAATAATAACAGTACGTGGTTGGTAAAAATTCGGTTGCAACTGCAAAACAGTTTTCTGTGTGTATAGGAAATGTTTCTTTCCCATTGTGAAGTAAACTTCATTCGTTTATTGAAGCAATTTCTGTAGAACTTCTCTATGTGTACGCAAAATATTTCCAAATTTTCCAGGAAATTCTGTTCTTTTGCTTTCTTACAGATTTTTAATATAGCAAACATGAGTGTTTTAGTGTTTTTTTAATTCCCGGGAATCCCGATCATAATTCCCGCAAATTGAAAAGCTAAAAAACTGCAAAATTCCCGGGAATTTCATCTTGGAAATTTTTGAGTTAAAAACCTAAAATACAAGTAGTGATACCAGTTTACTCTATGTATTACTTTAATAGAAATAATAAGTTCCCATTACTTCAATGCAAAAAATTATGTATTCCCATAAGTACTTATTTTAAACATTATTTTAAATATAAACCCATTGTAGAAATGGAAATGATGTGTCATTACTTTTCGTATTACCAGTAATTACACCAGCTTACTTTCTGCACTACTTTTATACAAATATTAAGGACTTTCTAATAACTACCTAATTTTCATATTAATTAAATACAAACAAAAATGCGTTGAATACTTATGTTTATCATTATCTTAAATATAAAATTTTTTGAAAATCTATTCTTAGACTCATTATTTTTCCAACTCTAGTAAGTATATATAACTCCTTATTTTTAATTTTTTGTAAGCTGGAAAGTAATGTCATTTTGTGCAAGCACATCATTTATGTTTTTATCTACACTGAGAAAATTATCTGAATGATAGCAATAAGTTTATGCATTAGGTCTATGAATAGTCACTGGAACTAGTGCATTGAAAGTTTTTATTAAATTAATGCAGTTTTTCAAAAAATTTAATGAAAAATTTCTTATTTTTTACTAAAAATTTTAAACGACTACACACAGGAAACAGTTTGTAGTTGCAACCTTATATTTTGCCAACCGAATTTTTGTGGTTCCATGTACTATCACTATTACTAAATTTTAATGCATTTATTTAAAAATTTCGAATTTTTATTGTAACAATTGATTATTTTATGTTTTTGGAGTATAATAGTATATAAAGAGATACATATGCGTTAAACAAAATTTATTTTATTATTAAAAATCCGGCGATCTTCTGTTTGTCGGGCAAGTACTTTACCTCTACCTCTACCTAAACCAAATTTAAATATATTTTTTTAAATTTCAACTTTGAATATTTTCTAGTTTCAAATTTCAATATTTGTCTAAAAATAGATTTGTATGTACAATAGAAATTCGTTTGCTAACCTCAATATTTTATTAGAGTTAGCAAAACTATAAAAAAATTATATTATTTTAAAATTAATTTATTAATAAAAAATTCACATCCACTAACTGGTCTCGAACCGGCGACCTTCTGCTTGTTAGGCAATTACTATACCTCTAGCCTAAGCTCAATTTGAATTTGTATTTTCAAAGTTCTACCTTGAATATTTTGTTTCTTTCAAGTTTAAATATTAATGTCTAAAAATAGATTTGTATGTGCAACAGAAATTGGGTTGCTAATATCAGGATTTTATTAGAGTTACCAAAATAATTAAAAAACTTCTTTATTATTTTAAAATTGGTAACGAAAATTTGTATTTTAGATAGAGTAATTGCTTTTTTGCAGGCGAAACAAATATTCGATTTTAACTGCAAATATTTTATTCAAGGGACAAAATCTCCGAAAAGTGGTTGGTTGTTCTTATTAAAGGTAATCTAGAAGATACATTGTTTTCAATATTGATAAGGAAAACCAATACTTTGAATGATGTGACTGTGTTTTGGTTCATTTCATATATTTTCTGTTTACAATATAGTTTAACTTAATTTTATTTTAAGTACTCACAATTAAAATTATTGAATAGTGATTAAATTTTGTTGGTTGTAATGGAATTACAATCAATTTATTCTCTATGTGCAATGACAAACTTTCATTCAAATTAGTTTCGCTTAAAATATGAACCTTTTCATTAAGAAAACTTCATTATTTTAGTGAAAAAAAAGAACTGAAAGTCGTTTAAGGGTGTATTTCTATTTACATATTTATTTCTATGATTGTACTGTTTGACCTTTCGTATGATACTAATTTGTATCATTTAAAGTAAAGTATTGATTTAAAGTACAAAATTCTTTAAACAACCCAAAAAATGTTTTTTTAAAAACGGTCCAGCTCACGGTATCTTTATGCTAGACACGAAATAGTTTGGGAAGGATAAAACATACCTAGGTTCATTTTAAGTGGTAAACAAAATAAAGTGTTTTCCGTGTGTTGTAAGGCCTTTAAAATAGATAATTTGTAACAATTTATTTGATTTAGTTTCAACTAAAATGTTAATTATATCTATTACATATTTTAACGAATATTGTGTTTAATTTAAAGCAAGTTTTTAGTATTTACTATTAAAACTTTGATGTAAAATGCTAAAAAACCGCTGAAAAAATTCCCAGAACGGAAAAAAATTACAATCGCCAAAATTGGAAAAATAAAGCCATCGTCAATATATATAAAAAATCGCTAATATTGAAAAAATACTTTTAATTTTTGGAACTTTTTTAGATTCAATGATTTTTTTAAATATTGGCAAATTTTTTTAAAATTTTTTTGATTTTTTTTGATTTTTTTTAATTTTTTAATTTTTTCAATTTAGGTTCTTTGTGGGTTATAAACACTAAACATTGAATAGATATTAATAAACCTTTACTTAAAAGTAAATTTTAAATAAAAAAAATGTTTAGTTTTAGTTTTATTGACAATATTTTTGTTTTGGTTTTTCTGATCCAATCATCTTCATTAAAAATTTGTTTAACTTATTTTTTATAATCTCTTAAAATTATCTTATTTTACAATGATTTCCTTTCTGTCATTGCCTTAAAGTTATACAATGCTACTGTTGTGGTACGTGCCTGATAAATGTTCAAACATTTTACCACACATTTGTATATAAACGTATTGAGTAGATTTATAACCATAGATGGCTACTATAATATTGTTTGATTACCGGCAATTGTATTCAGACATCTCCGGAAACCAATTGTTATACTATCTGTATGGTTTCAGTGATTTCCTTTAGTCTTCCTTTCACTTTAATATCGGTTTTTATTTCTTTGTCTTTTTGTAACATTATCGTACGCACATAAAAGTAAGAGAACAAAAAATTTTTAAATAAATGAAATGGAAGACCACAAAATTCTTTATGTTAATATTATCTTAGTAGTATTTGAATTGATTGTCATGAATAATTATATTGTAAATTAAGTTACAAAACATGACATTTAAATAAATTTAATTAAGAACTAAGTTACTGTGATTTTATATTGTGGCAAAATTAGGTATACAAACCTGAAACGAGTTTTGATGTATATACGAGGGCTGACCAATAATTCCGTGACTTTTTGAATGAAGCATAGTTTTTTTTTGCAAAAAAAAAAATTATTTTCAACATAATCTTCTTTTAGCTCAATACACTTAGTCCAACGTTTCTCCAATTTTTGTATCCCTTTCTTAAACCCAACTGATCATTTAAAATTGAAACCAAACTGCCATATGAAATGCCTATGGCATCGACAATCTCACGCACTTTTACTCTTCGATTTGCCAACACCATATCGTGGATTTCGGGTGTATTGACCTCAATTGGCCGTCCAGAACATTCAGCGTCATTTGTACTTGTGCGACCACAACGAAATTCAGTAAACCCCTTTTTTACCATTGAAATCGATGATGCAGTGTCCCCATAGTATTTATCAATCTTATCCTTGGTTTGATTGACGGTTTTTTTTCCCAAAAAATAATGTTTAATGAGCACTCGAATTAACTTTTTTTTGATTTAAAAAAAAATCCATGAGGTTGAATGTTTTGAACCGCTGTTAAACCCAAAGTAAATGACGGAACTTGCTCAAAATTTGACAGTAGCCTATTTACAGGTGGTACTTGGAGCACTGTTGCATTTCATATAACTACGAGAGAAGTTCGAAAAGTCACGGACTTATTGATCCGCCCTCGTATGTTTTATATAATAAATTATATACATTTAACTAACGAAACTGTTCAAGTAGAATATTAATAGGTGATAAACAAAAGGTGTTTAAGGGCTTTTGTTTTCAAGGGTCTAAATTAACAGTATATTAAAAGTTTTAAAGAGCTTCATAATATAAAAGGGGAAATTTGTATTTAATAGACCAAAACTGGTATGACTAAAGGCATTTCTTTAGGATATTTTGCTATTTTGTTATTGCTTTCGGTTAGAAAGTGAAAGGGTGAAAAGTTTTTTTTTTTATTAAACTCATTTTAAATTTTTTAATAGTTTGAACTTCTTCTATATAAAAATATAGAAAAACTCGAAGAAATAAGAAAGTTACAGATTATTAAACGAACTTATTGATATATATTTTACTTGCGTGATATTTACTTTAAATATACTTTTCTTAAAACAACATATTGACAATCGGAGCCCACTGTGCATATTGATATATATTTTACTTGCGTGATATTTACTTTAAATATACTTTTCTTAAACAACATATTGACAATCGGAGCCCACTGTGCAGCCTTATCGGAGTACTAAAACAAGAAGTCCCTAACCTAGAGATATTTTAAAATGTTTTCTATTTTTTTTTTTAATAAAAACAACAATTTTTCGGATGTTTTATTAATGTTTGAGGTTTCCCTCGTACCACTTTATTGCAAATCGAAAACTAAAAACGTTAGGGACTAAAAAATGTATATGTGTATAAAAAAATGAAAAAAATGTATTCTCTGATAAATAACCATGGCGCCACGATGGCACCCAAGTTTGCCTCTAAGAAAGAGGCTTATATTGAAATGGCTGCCAGAGTTGTAACGGTATACAATGGGATATATCACAATATTCTTGGAAATAATTCAACCATTTCTGACGATGTGGTCCGTTTACAATGAAATTTGAAACAGGCATATATAACATAATATCTAGCTTAAGTTTTAATGTTGAACTTCCCAAAACTGTCGGAGGCGCCAATATGGACAACCAAATTAGGGCAGCTTTTGCATGAACAAATTTAAGTGCTCGCCATTTTTGTTTCTAATCCTTTGTTTTGTTTATAATCTTTTGTTTCTAACCGACAATCCCGCCTCCATTGGGGGGTATTTTAAATTAGCCATAAATGCTGCAAATGTTTTTTCGATACAAAACAAAATTTGAAACTCCGAAAAATTCCAAAAAATAAATATTTTGAAATGCAACAATTTTCAAAAATTTATAAAACATATTTATGTTAATTATAAACCTTAGATACTAAACACAAAGTAAGACTAAAGCTTAAGCTTTTCAAAAAAGCTCTAACTTTGGTCCAAGGACATACAGGATACCAAAACGATAACTGTAAATTATATCGCCTTAACTTGAAAATATATGGACGGATTTTATGAAATATATGTTGAAGTTTAGGTTCGTTTTCGCACAATTTCGCTTTTTTTCGAAAAACGAAAATTGTCATCTCTTCTTAAGCAAGAGCACAAAAAGGATAATTTTTGGACTGTAGTTATATCTTGGAAAAGTGGAATACTTTATGCCTAAACTTATTTACATATTTTTATTAAAGGAAAGGTACCGGTGACATGTCATATGACTGATTTAAAATAACATGTCACACAACTAACTAACACAAAGAACATTTACCAGAAGCCACTGAACTTAAATGCAATATTTTTTAACCAAGACTAATTTTTTAGAGTTTCAAAGACACTTTACACATCTTATTTTCATCTACCACAGGCATGGTACTTTCAGACCCATCACGTGATATAGATTTTTAAAAATTATGCGGTAGAACCGGCACTGTTTTCACCCACCACGGAACTCGTTCTTTCGGACACCTCATACGATATAGACTTTTATATCTATCACGTGATGCATACTTTGGGAATCGATCCTGTTTTCAACAACCACAGTACTGGTGCTTTCAGATCCATCACGTTATAGAGTCACGTGTCGATATCAACACGGACGTTAGGGAGAGCGTTTGCTTCAGGAATCCTAGGAGAACTGTTTGGCCTAAGTTCAATAGGATTCTTAGGACGAAGCTGTGTAGGGGGCCAAGGGTCGAAGGGACAATCGAAAGTCTCGAGGACTCTGTAGGGGTCCTGGAAAAGGCCATTGATGTGGCGTTCAAAGCTTCCTGCCCTCAGACTAGGGCAAGGAAGAGTTTTCCTCCCTGGTGGAATTCTGAACTGTCAGAGCTTCGGAGGGAGACACGAAGAGCTTTCAACGCTAGCTATTCCAGCAGACAGTGGAAGCCATACCGCGACAAGCTGAAGGTGTACAAGAAAGCATTGGCGTTGGCAAAGCGGAACTCATGGAGAGAGTTCTGCGAATCCATAGACAACACTAGGGACACTGCTAGACTTAGCAAGGTGCTGGCAAAGGGTCACTCTAATCCCACTTATGTTAAGAGGGGTGATGGATCCTGGTCAGAGTCATCGGCTGAGTCGTTGGAGATCCTTCTGAATATTCATTTTCCTGGCTGCTTGGATGCAGATACCTTGGACAATGACCAACGTAGCCGCTCTAGGGGCGCTTCTAATGGGATGGAAAACGAGATAATTACACTTGATAGGATAGCCTGGGCAATTGGCAGTTTCTCCCCATACAAATCGCCGGGTCTGGATGGCATTTTACCGATAATGCTGCAGAGGGGTCAAGATTTGATTACTCCCTGGCTGCTTGTGATATACAGACTTTGCCTCTCTCTTAACTACGTGCCCGTAAGCTGGAGGAAGGTTAAAGTAGTCTTTATTCCTAAAATTGGCAAATGTGGTCACGAGGCTGCAAAGGACTTTAGGCCAATCAGTCTCTCATCTTTTCTACTGAAGACGTTGGAAAGACTCATTGACGTACATATAAGGCTGAAACTCGAGGGATCGCCTCAACTGTCGGGTAGTCAACATGCGTATATCAAGGGACGCTCAACGGAAACTGCACTCCATGAGGTTGTGAGAGTGGTGGAGAGATCCTTGGAATTTGGACAATATACACTGGCCGCCTTTCTGGACATAGAGGGGGCTTTCAACAATGTCACGACCGATGCAATACAGGGAGCCCTCGTGGATCTGGGCGCTGAGACTTTCATCAGCGACTGGATAGTGAACATGTTGGACTCCCGTGTTGTCAGTGCTAGTCTGGGAAATAGCGAGTTGTCAAAGCAGGTCAGGAGAGGTACACCTCAGGGTGGTGTGATCTCGCCCCTGTTATGGCTCCTTGTTATTAACTCAGTTCTCGTCACGCTGGATAATAAGGGTGTTAAGGTTGTCGCTTATGCGGACGATGTGGTGATATTGGTATCAGGGATGTTCTTGGACGTGATTAGCGATATTATGACCAGCGCTCTGGATACTCTCAGTAGCTGGGCCACCAGTTGTGGCTTAGGAGTGAATCCGAGTAAAACAGAACTGGTACTTTTCACCACTCGGTCCAATTCGGGCTTCAGACCTCCGCGGCTGCAAGGCTGTGAGCTCACCCTCTCTGATCATGCGAAATATCTGGGTATCATCTTGGACTCTAAACTATCATGGCGACTTAACACCGAGCACAGGGTCAGGAAGGCAACGGTAGCCTTCTACTCCTGTAGGAGGATGTTTGGTTCAAGGTGGGGTTTGAGTCCGAAAATGGTGCTGTGGATGTACATGGCTATTGTGCGTCCAATACTGACATATGGCTCTATCGTGTGGTGGACTGCGACCACTAAGAGGGTGGTTACGGATCGTCTGTATAGGGTGCAGCGCTCTGCTTGCATTGGGGTCACGGGCGCGATAAGAACTTGCCCCTCGGAGGCTCTCAATGTAATGCTTCACATTATCCCTATTGATTTGCATATAATGGCGGTTTCTTCTAGCAGCGCAGCGCGGCTTGCTGCAACGGGTTCCTGGAAGTCCAGGACCTATGGACATGCTAGGCTTCTTGATGGACTTCACCCACGTGTGGGATTTGAGTCCGACTATGTTACTCCTAGATTGGATTTCTGCCGACCTTTTCGGGTTAGCTTTCCCTCCAGGCGGGAGTGGGATATGGGGGGATCCAACTTTTGGTTTTGACATCAGGGTATATACCGACGGCTCAAAGATGAGTTGTGGTGTAGGCTCCGGGGTCTTCTCGGGTGAGTGTAACTTGCGGTGTTCTTTCAGGCTACCTGATCACGCTACTGTTTTTTCAGGCGGAAATTCTGGCTATCAGGGAAGCCTGCAGACTCCTGTCTGAAAGGGGGGCTCGAGGGACAGTGGGCATTTTCGCCGATAGCCAAGCGGCTCTAATGTCCCTGAGCTCGTACGTCACATCCTCTGCTCTCGTTGGTCAGTGCAGGGAGGAACTGTCCAGGCTAAGCTGTCTATCCCAAGTTACTCTAGTTTGGGTCCCCGGCCACAGAGACCTCTACGGTAATGAAAGGGCAGATGAATTGGCAAGGGCAGGATCTGCCTTAAACGTCTCCACATCGGTGTCAGTCGCTGCACCGCTGGGGACTGTTAAGGGGGAAATTTTCCGGCACTATTTTCGCAGGGCGGGGAACAGGTGGCATAATTTGGATACCTGTAGGACCGCGAGACTTACGTGGCCCAACTACGACCTAGGGCGTACAAACTCTCTCCTGAGCAGGAGCAGGAGGGATGTCTCGAGGCTGACGGCTGTTCTGACCGGTCACTGGCTGATTGGTAGGCATGGCATTAGACTTGGGATTGTACGCGGTTCGCATTGTCGCAGCTGCGGCATACCGGGCGAGGAGGAGACTGTGGAGCATCTTCTCTGCGATTGTCCGGCGCTGCAGAATATTCGACTCCGGATCTTGGGTGACCATATACTGGACGACCTCTCGGTAATATCACGTGTGGGATTCGGTGATCTCATACGTTATCTTAACCGAACGGGGTGGGTCTAGTACTCCGGATACTAGTTCCTTACGGGTAGTGTGGTCTCTTCAAAACGGAGTCGCTTTTTGACTCTACTTGATGCTCACGAGTAGCGTGAGCTGCCACTTAAACCAACCAACCAACCAACCACGTGGTGGGTACTTTAAAACCCGGTCCTCTTTTTATCTATCAGATAGTAGGTATTTTAAGAGCCGGTCATGTTTTCACGTATCACGGGACAGGTCCCAATTCCCAACTGACACCTTTTTCTCCACAGGGTAGTTGCATGATATTTTTTATGAAGTATCTTTGAGGATTACCTACAGTTTCGAAATGAGAAAAAATAATAAATAAAGTTTCCATTTCATACGCATGGTCTTTTAACCAAGAAATCTTTTCCATGTTGTATTGATAGAATTTTTCGCCCTGTTTTTTGCGATTTTGCACATGCTTGCTACATGTTAGTTGTGGGGGTAAAAACTACTGCCAAGTAATGGAATTCTGACAATAGGTTTCCTTTAAAGAGCAACTTTTCCATCCGAGCTTGTCGGCCGCTATTATGAAAAACAATTACTTCAGATTTGCTTAAGTTAAATTCTAGATTCCACATGATACAGTATTTCTCTAAGTTATAAATAATTTTTTGCAAATATGACTATTTCATATAATAATAAACGTATATAAAGATTTTCAATGTAAATACAACCTTGAAGTCGTAGGTGTGAAGGTGAAAGCGGCGACAACATTTCACTTGAGACTTTATTTCAATGAAATAAGATACATTATAACCTGTCCAAACTACTGATCTTGTATCCTCGTGTATACTTTCTCAGAGTGTGACAAACTTATGTGAGATTCTTATCAATGAAAGTTTACAAATTAGAGCATTTCTTGAAACTTTATTGAATTCGGCTTTAAAATCGACCAAAGAGATATACACCTTTTTTTCTGCCAATGTTATTCTGTCAGAATATTGTTATATTCCACCTAGGTGGATAGACGTTCATTAAGGATAGCCATCATTATTTTTACAACACAATTCATAAAAGCTATCCCTGTGTAAGTCGAAGGCTGGTTTATGACGCCGTTTTTATAGATAGGAAAGATTATAGTCTGGGAAAAAGTTTCTGCAATTTGGCTTGTTTCAAACATTTAGCTACAGATTTGTAACACCTGTTGCATACAATTTTATATTGCATTAGCAAAACATTCGTGTGGCATGCGGTCTTCACCTGTTACTTTATTTAATTTGACATCTTATAGTACATCCTTTAATTCAGGAATTGTTATGGGATGATCAAGTTGAGATGCGTCCGTATATATTTGTGAGTAACAGATTTAAACACTATTATTTTGTGGGTTTAACAATTCGTCAAAATAATTTTTCACCAATATCTCTGATAGATTTGAACAGATTTTATAATTGTGGCTTCAGAGTTGTTGTATATTAATAATTTTATTTTCTTTATCTTGTAGATTCTTTATGTTAAGATTCTAGTAGTTAAGGCATTTCTTTTTAGCAGCACTACATTTATAATTGTACCAATTAACTTTGGGTTCAAAATTTCGTTTTCGCATACATTTTAAAAGTGAATATTTCTTTTCATTCATTATTTACATAATTTCCAAATTATGATTAAATTGTTGTTGGTATTCATATTTAGCAGAAATTTTCCACAGCAATTTAGATAGCAAGTTTAAATTCTTACAAGTCGCATTAGTATTTGCTACGTTCAGTTTTAATTTTATTGACATGTGGCTCTGATCAAATGGCATTTGCGACAGTAAGCTCATTTATGTAATATAAAATATCTTGTGAAAGCAGCACAAATATCATTAACGGAATAGCCTAGGATTGGTTTGAAACATGTCAAACACTCTTCCTCATCGCCTCTCGTTCTACCGTTCAATATCAGTGGGTTGTTTTTTTGTTGTACATAAATCAATTATTTTTATCTTTAGATCTTCTTTAATCGAGGCCTGCCATAAACTGTGCTTGGCATATTTCATGACATTGCATTTGTCAATTATCACATTTAAATCGCCAATTAATACAGATTTTTTATATTAGTTACATTCAAAAAAATTCCAAGTTGCTGGTCTTAAATATACATGCATTAAAATCAATTTTGTTGTCCTTGTATTAATTATGATATGTAATACAATATTTACTTCCTTGATGTCGTATGCTATACAAATATTTTACATATTTTTATTACTATCACATATCATGCCCCACCTGCTCTACCATAACCATGAAATGTTTTTCTGCTACAAAATAAACATCAAATTAAGGAAAATCATTTTTGACATTATCAAATTTGTTTTCTATTAAATGTGTTTCTATCAATACAAAAACTTTATTTCTATTAAATGTACACAGTCTTACAAAAGTTTACATACGGCAATCAAATTTCTATTTTCTTGGTGAAAATAAGATTTTTTTTCTTCAATTTCTTATTCAAATTAAAAAACAAAACATTTTAATAATATTTTGGAATATTTGTTGTTGTTGTTAACAAATAACAACAAAATTCAATGGTAAAGTTACATAAATTTACATACAATGCTAAAAAAAATGATGTACCGTTATAAGTGCCGATACGAATTTCATGAAATTTTTGTTTAAATCGTTAGTAGAGTTTGTACTTTGACATAAAGTGATCAAGTTTGAAAAATTTAAATCATAAAGTGTTAATAGTGAAGTAAAATGGGCAAAGGCAAAGAAATTTCTGAACCAATTCGAAAAAACCGTCATTAAATTGAGGAATGATGGCAAGTCTCTAAATGAAATTCAGTACAAACAATAACAAAAAATTTCAAAAAAAAATGGAAATTATGAAAGTAAGGCTCGTTCTGGCAGCCCCCGTATTCTCGACAACCGGGCAGAAAGGTCCGTAATTCGCTCTGTCCAAGATAATCCTAAGCAAAGTGGAGTCGAATTAAATAGGAAACTAAAGTCTGATCTGGGAATAACAGTGTCCGACCAGACAGTTCGCAGAAGCATCAAAAGAAATGGGTACAATAGCAGAGTTGCAAGGAAAAAACCACTACTTAGACCTGTGAATATCCAGAAGCGCTTGGAATATGCCCAAAAGTACAAAAATGTTCACGTAAATGACCATACATTTTGGGAAAGAGTAATATTCACCGATGAATGTAAATTTATGGTTTTTGGAGGCGATGGACGGACCAAAGTTTGGCGAAAGCCGAATACAGAGTTATTACCACAGAATGTTAACTCCACAGTAAAACATGGAGGAGGATCAGTCATGGTTTGGGGATGCATCGCTGCAAATGGGGTTGGTAAACTCAGATTCATCGACGGCACTATGGATAAGGCTATGTACATATACATTTTGAAAGACAGCTACCTTCCTAGCGTTGAGATGTTGGATCTGGACATAAACTCAATA
The DNA here is from genome assembly GCA_021234595.1 of Delia radicum. NCBI lineage: Eukaryota > Metazoa > Arthropoda > Insecta > Diptera > Anthomyiidae > Delia > Delia radicum. The sequence goes on along the minus strand of CM037854.1, from coordinate 111,085,895 downwards.
TTTCCGTAGGAAAACGATCCGAAGCATTCTTCGAAAATCCTTAAGGAATGGCTTCTCTATAATGTCAAACACAAGCTAGAACATCCCCCGCAGGCCCCCGACCTAAATATTATTGAACATCTATGGGACATTTTAAAGAGAGGTCTAAAAATCCGTCACATAACGTCAATTCCTGCTTTAAAGGAAGCGTTGCTGGAGGAGTGGAGAGGAATGACACATTAAACAACCAAAAAATTGGCTATGTCCATGCCATCTCGACTATCTTCTGTAATAAAAGCGAAAGGAGGCCATACAAGATACTAATTACCTTTTTTAAAGTACTATTTATTGACCGTATGTAAACTTCTGTCAACTTGCGTAAAACCAAAAAACTGAAGTATATTATGTTATTTTTAATATAAATATGCAATTCTAATATTTTTAAGTTTATTTTTTTTAATAAAATTAAATACAAAATAATAAAACTCATTAAATAGTCGCTCATAAGTTATTTTTGTAAAAAACTTAAATATAACAGGCGCATGTAAACTTTTGTAAGACCGTGTATAGTTAAAAAAAAATGTTGGATACAAGTATTTATTTTTAATCCCATTTATATTGTAAGACAAAATTGATATATTATGCTTAATTTTATTTATCTTAAATTTACTATCACACAGCGCTACAAAATTGTCCTCCAAAATCGAAAACAAGAGTACCGACAATTGATGGTAAATATATCGGCCATGCTGATTTAATTGGCTTACTCGCTTTCTCACTTATGTTACAGATTTTTTCGCAAATTTGCATTAAAGTTTTGCATTTTTTATCTCAGTTTTTTATACATATAATTTTATAAATCAAATAGTTAATCTTAGTTTTCTTGGGGAAAATACGTAAAAGCATAATAGTGTGAATGAAAGAAATTAAAAGTTTCTTGGTTTTGACCCGTATCGGACAAAACTTAGAATGGATTATTGGGTAACATTTTATTGAGATGTGTAAATTTGATGAAAATCGGTTGATAGTCAGACAAAGCTAACAAATGAACCACTTATATTGAAAGTGATAAGTTATTTTGAATATCATGGAAATCATTCCCATTAAAAGTATTTTTAGGACGCTATGAATGTTGATCTCCATATTACAAATTTTTCCACCACGTGCCATTTTCGCTAAATTCGCAATTTCGTGGGTGTAAGTGTTATAGTAAAATGATATTTTGTATGTAGAAACAATTGTGGGATTTATTTTTTTTTTAAGTGAGGAACACGTATCATTTTCGCTAAATACGCAATTTCGTGGGTGTAAGTGTTATAGGAACGCCGAGTAAAATAAGATTTTGTATGTAGAAACAATTGTGGGATTAATTTTTTTTAAAGTGAGTAACAAACAAGGCTAATATATGAAAACAAATGTTTACCATAAACGATTTTAAAAAATATAGTGTATTTTTGCAATAAAATTTCCATACGGCAATCCGGACATTAAAATTTTTATAAGTGAAGTAGTATTTAAAAAAAAAACAAGTGACAATTCATGTTTTGAGTGAAAACGGAATACATTGCGGAATATTTTAGACTTTGTTCTGATCGGTCAGATATTCAAATCGTATATACAATCGATGAACTAATTTTTAGTAGAAAAATACAAAACCATATTTTATCATAAACGTAACAATAAAAAGTATATAAATTAGGCTTTTTTATATTTTTAAATAAATTTTAAAAAAGATTCCATAGAAAGGTCTAAACTTTTTTCAAATAATTACTTCGGAATTCTGCATAACAATTTTTCAAAATTTTTTTATTATTGTTTTTTTTTTTGCCTTTAGCCAGTAAAAAAATTAGCCGCCTAAAAGTACTGGGTCGAAAACGTTACAGTAGTGTGTCAAGCATTTAATTAAAAATATGGCTTGTTAAGATGAATGAAATTCATACCAAAAATTTTACATAACATACTTAGTCTCGTTAGCCAGCCAGGTTTCTTTAAAAATTTTCATTCATTAAATTTTATAAAATTCAGTTGTGTACAAAATTATATTGTAGAACTATAGTAAATCACTATCCAAATATAAATTTATACAACACGTAGCGTATGCGTAATAAAATTATATGTGTTAAAATAAAATATATGTGTAAAATAAATCATACGCGCAGTGGTGTTCGCTTTAGCCGAACTTGGCAGACAAAATCAGTTGCAAAGGTTTGCCAATTGTCTCAAAAAAGGTGGTTTTATTACCTGGTTAAAATATTTTTAAATTGATCTGACGATTATATAAAACAGTAAAAAACACGTGTCCTCTTAAATAGAAAATAATTGAGATTTTTATGGGCAATTTTGAAAATATAAAAAGTGTCAAAATAACTAAAACCTTCGTAACATAAATACATTTTTTAAAATGTTTTGTTGTTTTGACAAATAATTTCGTATTTTTATGCAGGGATTATTTTGAGTGTATAGAAGATTAGTTTTTAAAACTGAAATTATTAATTTTAGAACTCCAATGTTCGAAATTGTATATAAAACTATTTAAATATTCAGCAAATGCTCTTAAAACAAAAATTTGTGGACTGCTTAATTTTTTTTTTAAAAAAAAATTGTGTACGGCCGAACAGTTCAGCCAGAAACTGCATTTAATTGCCATTCTGTATTTTGAAGCATTCTAGATGAAATTTTGCAAATGCAAAAACGTTTGCTGATCTGATTAATTGAGATTTTGTGTATAAAATGTACAGAAAATTCCACATTTTAACAACAAATTTACTGTTAGAGCGTCGAAAGTTTGCCAGAATTGCTTGATCAAAAACGTATTAAATCGGCTCAACAAAAATTTTTTAAATATCAAAATTTGTCCATACCACCTACCAAAAATCGTTTTTTACCGATTGGTACTGTGCCAATAATAACGCAGTGAAGAAATTATAAGTTTTCGCCTACCAGTACTGATACTAGCTTAAAACATATTATAATTAATAACAACTACCCGATGAGAAAAGTTTAAATAGTCCTATGTTTCTGATATAAATTGACTTCATATTAAGTTAGAGTAAGTGCAGGTAATATGGTATAGGCTGGTAATGTGGTATAGTAGCTTTTCTCTTAAACTAACAATATAAGAATTACGGAAACACGAATATTAGTTTGCTACTCTCAGAGAATTAAGAGACCAACGATCTGTTTCATTTTCGCAAGTCATTGTGGGAGTCAGTTGAAAAAATTTGCGGTGGTGTGTGGTCGACTGTTTTTGGTTGGTGTTTAAAAATAAGTTTTTGTTTTAAAGGTGTATTTTAAAGTGCTTAAGTTAAAGATTAAAATAATTGGTGAGTACTAATATGCAATTGCTCCATATATGTAGTAGTTTTTTTTTAAATATATAAATATCTACATAAAACAAAAGTGCAGCTAATTTGGAATAGTGTACCACATTACCTTCCAAAAAACCAGAATGCCTAAAATATGTGAAATAAGGAAATGGCTAGCAGAGGATATGAAAAGAGCTATACAGGCTGATGGTAAAATGGGTATTCTCTTGGCTTCAAAAACATTTGGTGTACCCCACACAACTTTGCAACGAAATGCAACACTACACCACATTACCAGCATATGGTGTACCACATTACCTGCACATTTTTTAAAGTCTCGTTTAATGGGATTTGCAATATTTTCTTAAATTTTTCTGAAAATGTGGGTTTGTTTATTTTCCCAATTGGCTTCGTGGAAGCCTAACACATGTAGCATGTGGATGGTTAAATCATATATTAATCGGACGAACACTAAAAATTTTGCAATCCAAATAAAAATAGGTATACCACATTACCCGCAATTACTCTAATATGTGAAATACTAATTATTGAATCTAACGCATGCACAAAATCTCATTCAAAGATTTTTGCTGTTTCGCATGCAAATTTTATTTAAAAGACAGTTATAAAAATCAACAAAATTTCTTAGCATATGCCAGAACATATTTCATTTTAAATGGCCCTGCCATCAAACAAGCTCCATAATAATTCAGAAATGGAATCAAAATGTATATTATTAAAATTTTAAATTTTTGTACGAAAAGGTAGTATTTAATATTTTTTTTGAAAGATTGAAGAAATAGCTATCTAAACTATTTAGTACAAATTTTGTTAAGAACAATAGGTAATAAGTTACATGGATGAGAAAAACACATATTTGGCCAAAATGTAAAATTTTAACCCCTTCTAACTAAGAGAGTTCTTGCCAGATCTTGTTGACAAATTGTGTCTAAACTACTATTCAATATGACTAACCTTGGTGCAAATTTCTTCTTGATCGGAAGACATGGGTTTCAAAAGTTGGGTCACGTGAAAAGAAACGAGCCATATATAAAAGACAATTTTTTGAGCCTTGTTTTTATTGTTCACAAAATAATCAAATATTTTTTTTTAATTGTTCATAAAATAATCATCGCTATAAATAACATAAAAATATGGAAAAAAAATATTACTTGAATAGTAAAAATATTACTTGACGCAGAGTAAAACTAAAATTTGTTTATATAAATAGAATATTTTTGGACATCAAAATTTAGAAATGTCATGATGCTTGTAATGAATAGACCCTAGCCATGTGCTTGATTGCTAAGAAGACAGTAATGGAGTATAATTGATTATTAATAGGTTTTTTGTTGAACATTCTGGATGCTTTTGCATGTATCAACCTAGCTAATATATGTAATTTAATTTATTTTTGTATATATACGGAGGTTGAAAGTTCGTGTAAAGTGTGTAAGTGTAAATAACATAATAAAAATGTCGGTGTACAGTTGCGGTCATAAAAATAGTAGTGCCCATAATGAATTTAAAAAAGCTGAAAAGTCCACTCGAATTATTTCAGTACCAAAACAAATGTTATATCCGCGAATGGGGGAAATTGGGTAATTATTTGCCCTGGAAATTTATGCAATAATCGGCCAACTAGTTTTCTTTTATTTTTTAAGTTCACTAAAGGTCTGCGAATGGTTTTTAATAACTTTTAGTAATTTTTGTTAGTAAGATTCTTCAAGCTGAAGGTATGTTATAGCAGTAGTAGGAAATAATTTCAATATCAATATAAAATTGTTCATTCCAAAATAGATAAGAATTCGTAGTTTTTGGGATTCCAAAAGTACATTCAGTCGATACATGTCTGTTAATTCGTAAAAAAATTAAGCTGTTGGTAATTGGGCCAATCTAATTGATCGACAATTTCAGCATCCAAACTAAATGCAATTTAAAATTTACAATGTAACAAAAAGTATGTAGTCAGCCGACCCAAACTCATAAGCCATCGGGAAATTTTTATTCTCTACACTGATGCAGGATATGTCAAAGCATGAATGGTTTACGAAATTGATTATTTACAGCTCCGTTCAAAGATTTGGTCCAAATACCTAATTTCTAGGGAAAATGTTAGGAGCGTGTATATTATTATTTGTATTTAAACCTTTAATATAAAATGACATACTCTGTTTTTAAACTTTTATAGAAATTATACTACTATTTTTTATGACCGATTACGTTTGTTGAAGTGAAGAGATATTCAGAGTTATGTATATCACCGTATGGTGTATTTTCTAAAATACACTCTCAAAATGGAGAATAGTGGATTTTTGACAACATAAAAAGCAAATGATCTAAAACGGTGATTAAATGAATGTATGGTACAACTTCAAAGAGCAATGGTTAAAGCACTTCTATTTTAATGACCGCAGCTGTATATAAAAACAAAAAAACAGCAAAAAATATTTCACTCAAAAAAATAAGTTAGCAGAAAAGTTTGTAAAACGTCTTGTAAATCAGACATACTATTTTTCAAAAAATTTTTTTGCTAAAATTAAGTTTTCAACTAAAATTGTAGTTATACTTATTCAGCACTTAACTGTGTTAAACTAATGTTTTACTAGTATTTTACTAGTGTTTTACTAATTTGTTTTGCTAAGAAAAAATGTGCTGATTAGCACACTAATAGTGTGGACGACAACCAGATGGAAAGATATACGAAGAATGAATGAGATGTCGCTGCATGTCGAGATGCAGCAGCGACGAGGAAAATGATACTAAAAAGTACAACTCATCGAAGATTTTTGTATCTGTTTTTCATACATAAAACAAAATTGTGGATTGAAACAATTTAACCTTCTAATTGGCAAACGATGTTTTGCAACGAAATTCATACTATGTGCTCCACTCGAAAAACAAATAATAAGCTCTTCAACAAAATTGTTTATCGTTGCCTAATTTAGGCGATATGAGCCAAAATATTTTAGGGTGCATTTTAAAAACTAAAGCATATAAAAGAGAGGTTTTGAGCAAAAACTATTTTTCTTACCAAGATATAACCACACTCCAAAAACTATTATTTTTCTGCTCCTATTTAGGAAGATATCACGATTTTCGCTTTTTGAGGAGTCCTGATAAAATCCTGTGAGTCCTTGGATCAAAGTAAGGACTTAGTATTAAAGATAAAGCTTAAATCTTACTTATATTTTATTACAAAGAGTTTTTAGTCAGCTTTAATTAGTTTTTTCAAATTTTTGAAAACTAAATTTTTTCAAAAATAATTATTTTTGAAATTTTACGAAATTTTGATTTAGAAGCTTTCTCGCTTCCAGACCGTGGACGGGAGAGTCAGCCTTACCTGTTAGAGTGTTAAATTTTGCGTTCTCACCAGCGTGTGAATGTTATTGTATAATAAAAGACAAAATAAAATATTAAAATTTAATAAAGATTAAATGTGTATTTGTAAACTAAATGTTTATAGAGATTAATAATAATTTTGTATTTTGTAACGTATTGCAAATTATTTTTAAAATAATCACAAAGATATGTTTTATGACTTTCAGTAAATAAATTAACTAAAGTATAATTTTTGTACAAATTTTTAGAGCTTATTTCAGTCCACTAATATTCAGTAAAAATTTTATTAATTTTTAGCAAGGGTGTTATTAAAAATCCACTAAGTGTTAGCAAAACTTTTGCTGTATCTACTAATTTTGTTGCTAAAAATCAGCAAAATTATTTGATGACTTTACTAACTTTATTCTTGGGTGTACTTGAGACAGAGTAAAACAAAATTTGTTTTTATATATAAATATAATATTTTTGGTCTTCAAAGTTTACTAATGTCATGATGCTTGTTAGGAAAAGATTCTAACCACGTGTTTGATTGCTGAGAAGACAAGAATGGAGCAAAATGGATGATGAATAGGTTTTATGTTAGCGGTCTGCTTCAATTTGATTTATCTTTGTAAATATACGGAGGCTGAAAGCTCGTTATAAGTGTAAATTTAATTTCATTTCTGAGTCAATTCTTAAACATTTTATGGATTTAATAATTTTCTTCAAATTTTTGTGGACGAAAATATGAGCCTTCCAAAAAGAATCATAAAAGTTCTTTCTTTCATATTTTCGTCCACAAAAAATTATGAAATTTCCAAAATATATGATTAATTTTCGACTCATAAAATAGAAACCCTCTAAGAAGTAACCAAATTTTGCTGGCTGGGCTAATATTATTTTAAAATTGTCAATTTTGTAATAAAAAATTTATTATGTACATTTTTTTTTGTATCAACGAACTTATTATACCATAAAAACATTTGAACATGTGAATTTGGTATTACTAATGGGGCGTTTGTAATAGCAAAAGTTGGGAAGTAATGCAACGTTAAGGGTTTATCTTATTAACAATTTACATATTCCGTAAGTCAAATTCTATTACAGAGGTTTTTCTGGGTTTTGTCGTTTAATTTTTTAAATTTTAAATATCCTGATTTTTTTTTAATTTAAAATTTCCCAAATAATTATTTATCATGGAAAAGAAAACAATCTGTCTGTATGCATGTTATCTGTGTAGTATCAAGGAATTATTCTAAAATGCAAATAGCATTTGGTTATATCAACATTTGAATTTAAGAAATCCCAAGTTCTTACGTTCACATTAATGCAGTGATTGTATATGAAGGTTCCGCCTTTATACTTACAGTTGAATAACAATGTGTTCATAAAATAATTGTATGTTTTGTACAAACTACAAGTTGTACATGGGTATAGAAACCAAAGCCATTATTGACATTAAAACTTCCTTTTAAAACAGTTTGTTTTGGCTTTTGATTAAAATGATGATTGCAGTGATGATGATGATGATTATTATTATTGTGATGAGTAGGGCAATGAATTTTTTTTTTCAAAAAATATGCACTTTAAAAACCATTTTTGCAAAAATAAAAGACTTAAAATATAAAGGGTCCGCCATCTAACGTTTTTTTTTCAACTAGTGCTTATTTCGTGAATGGTAACACTTAGCTCATGTCTGATTTGACAGATAATTAGTTTTATCCTTCCGCTGAACGAATATGGTCCGTATGTTCGTTATCTTGTGAAAAAAGTAAAAGAAACTGGCATCCTCATCGATAAACCAAAGCGTGAAAAGCAAAAAACAGTGCGTACACCCGAGAATATTGCTGCTGTGGCATATTGCGTGAAGCGCCATCAACATCAATTCACAGTCGTTCTCAACAATTGAACATTTCGGAGATATCATTGAGACGAATTTTGGTATGCCGCCATACAAAGTCCAATTGATTCAGGAGTTCAAAAAAAACGTTATTTGGCGGACCCTTTAAAAATATTTGAATTTGAAGTTTTTGGCTTTTTTTTTCAATCCACATTCTTACGCCTTACTGCGGTTCACCAAGATTTAAAACTGTATATGATCATTCTTCGAAAATCGACACACTAATCGGAATCATGTTTTCCAATTTGGACAATATTCTCCAGGACCTTATTAACATTTTAATATTTAGTTTTTTTCTATATTCGCTATAGTTCGCGTTTTAACGCTGTGTTTAGTAAACTAAATGGCGTTTAAAACATCATATCTCTTGAAGGCGTCATCCAATCGTCATGAACTTAGCCTCATAATAAAGCTTATGTAACCTTTTCGAAACGGTTTTGAGGAAAAATAAATCTCTTTTAAAAAAAGTATAAAAAAAGTTAAAAATGTCCTGGTTTTGCAAATATATTAAAATGATTTTTTCTAGTTTTTGTTCAGAGTTAACTTGACATGTTATCAACAACATATAAAAATTACAGAATGGGTTCGAAATATATTCCGTGGAAATCTTAGTTTTTGTAAACATGTTTTTTATAAAATATTTTATTTTTTAAAAACTAGTATTATTTTAATACAAATTTAAGTTTATAATAAGTAAATGTATACTGAACACAAATCAAATGTGTGTTTCTCTCGATACAAAGAAAAATATTTTATTTTAATTTTGCTTTCGTCTATAGCAGTAAAGTTCTCAATGTTCAACCCCCGCGGGGTTTTTTGTTTTTTTTTAAGAGAAGCAACACTCAGGAAATTCTTCCTATTTATTAACGTATTGCTTTCTTAGGAAAGTGGATAGTGGAGAGATGAAAGGTGGGGAAAGACGAAGGGCTTCAAACATGGAAACACTGTAATTGCGCGAGATGATAAGTCTTAGAACAGTTGTTGCTTGCCACCTAATGAAGAGTTGGCGAACTTATTGAAGCTTTTTTGTTCATAGCCCTGATTCATTATTTTACTTCGGTGGGGTTAAGTGCTATGGGAACTCCGAAGGTGTGAGCTGCGATACATACGAGGGATAGAAAACTCATACATATTATTTTTCTAAATGATGTTGCCGTCACCGGGAATGGAACCCGGGACCATCTTTGTAACAGTCCAACGCGCTAACCATTACACCACAGCGCCCACATAATATAAGCATCTTCGTGTGGTTAGCGATTATGAACGTTTTTTCTGTTGTCTTGTTCTACGTGTGTTACAAAAATAAGTCGATTGTGGTTAAATACTTGTTGAAGGAAGATCACGCTACCCAATATAAAACGACAGTACACGTACTGAACTTCTTTTTACACACACAAGTATAAATGCAGTAGTATGTGTTATGCCCTTCACTGGTCGATATGTCCAAAGTATTTTGTTTTTTTTTTTTAATTTTTGCACTTTGTGGCACGAAATATTGAAGATATTTTTTTGTATTAAGCCGCAGATCCATCAGAAAATTAGTGAATTTTTCTTGGCAGGCTTGCCATTTTAGTATCCAATTTTTTTTATATTATGAAATATTGCTAGATAAGACCTTTTTTTAATATATTTTATTTTTAATAATTAAATATTTGTTATTTTTAGTTAACAAATGACGTTTAGATAATTTATATATTTTTTTAATTGTAGTCAAGAATAAATTAGGATGCTAAAATGGTAAGCCTGTTTCTAGGTCTTCTTAAATATTTTTTGACAAAGTTTATAAAAGCTTCAATAAAAATGGTCACAGTTACTGAATTGTGCTACATTAAAACGCTATTTAGTACGCAATGATTCCATCTTCAGTTCGGTAATAAACACCAAGTGGGTGTACTGTAGCCTTCCATTAGCCCAGAGGTAGGTTTAGATTTCGCGCTGTTTTGTAAAACCGTAATTTTCATAAAAATCTAAAACAAATAATATTTGTCAAATTTAAAGTTTTTAAAATATGAACTTTGATTTTTTTACAATTTCAATTTAAAATTCTTGTTTTATTACGGGCTAATGATGGTCACAATTAAATGTATAGCTGCAAATAAGATAAATTATATCATGCTTTGCTGCTTTGTTATAAAATATTGCATTAATAATTTTGGAAAACGTGATACGAAATTATTGATAAAGTCTGCAATTTTGTTTTTAAAGTTGACACGTCAGTTGTGGTCCATAAATTATATTTTATAAGTTCAATGTCGTATTGGTCGAAATATTGTTTTAAAATTGTTCCCAAATCTATACAAAATTGAGTTTGTATACACAAAACACATGGAAATGTTTGAAAAAATTTCTTTACGATAACGAGTGATATAATGCATGTAAGAGGGTAATAGTCCGATTTGCCATATTTAAAAATCAAGTTCACTCTATAATCCAACTTACAAAAACTTAAAACATACTTACTTATAAACTACAATGCAAAATTTGTATTAAGATAAAATTAATGGTTTAAAAATAATATATTTTATAAAAAGAATGTTTACAAAAATTATGATTTCCATATTACATATTTCGAACCCATTCTGAAATTTGTATGTGATGTAGATAACATATCATGTCAACTCTGAACAAAAACTAAAAAAAAAAAAAAAAAAAACAGAAAAACGCATTTTGACAAATTTGCAAACCAAGCACGTTTTTAATTTTTTTAAAAAAATTTATTTTTCCTAAACCCCGTTTTGTGAAGGTTGTAAAACCTTTTTTATGAGACAATGTTACCGTTTGGCTGACGTGTTCAAGAGATATAATGTTTTGTATCTAATTTACTAAAAAGTACCGATAAAACGCGAACTACTGCGAATTTTCGAAAAACTAGAAATAAAATATTTTGTGAAAATTAAGAGAGATTAATCCGACAGAGTCATTTTTTGTGTCTACGATTTTCATTTTTACCCTATACATAACTTAGCTTAAATTAAATATAAAAATGTATATAAATTTATTTATATACTATTTATATACTATTACTCTAACCGAGTACTAGCTACTATGGCCTTCGGCGCGTTGTAGCGAAAACAGACCAGTACCTCTGGTGGGAATCGAACCCACGACCTCCGCACTGATAAGCCATCACGCTACCAACTAGCATACCGGGGCGCACGTACACAAATATAATTTTTTTGTTAACAAATTAAAAATTTCCAAATAAAATAAATGAAAAATTTGCTCAAATATGCATTAAAAAGAACAAAATATGCATTGAAAGTCACAAAGTAAGCATTTAAATAAAAATATGCAAATTTGACAAAATATTCAACTAGTAATTGATGCCATTTCGTTCAAAATTTGTTTATTCGGATAAATATTTATTTTATATCGGTTTTAGATTATTAAGAAAAAACTTGCATTTGCATAAAATGCATTGCCCTAGTGATGACTTCTAAGCTAAGCATTATGTGGGTATGATTGTATGGCTACTACCACAAACAAGTTTGGGGTTTTTTTGTTTATTTTTCTCATTGCTGTTAAAGTGTTTGTTGTAAATTATATTTGCATGTTGAAAGCAACGAGAGTATAAAAAGTGCATTAAATCGTTTTTTTTTTTCTTTTTGTGTATGCCACACTTGTGATTTTCTTTTGTTGTTTTTCATTTGTTTTTAGTGTTTTTCAAAAAAATTTTTTTTTAGTAATATAATTTTTCATAATATTGTAATTTAATATAAAAATCTTCTGATTTCTAATGTTTTTTTTTCTATTGTTTTTCTTCTTCTTTTGCACATAAAAATAGTTTGTTCTTTCACTGTATAATTTAAGTTATTATATATACATGTCGTAGCAATAAATGCAAAAGGACGTGTCATAACTTTTTATTTTTATAAATTGTCGGGCTTTAAAATGGTTTATGCGGAAACCTTTTTGAAAAAAAAAAATAAACAAAATGTTGTTAGTTATAACTTTTTATGGCTTTTGCCGCTAGAGTAGGTAAAAAAAACTATGTCCTTTTTTGCTAATCTACAACATATCCAAATTTTGCTCCAGTGGACAGGTAAAAAAAATCTTAGACTTAAATTTTAGGGACATTTCGTTTAAACAAATTATGAAGAAATCTCTATCTATCTAGTGGATTTAAAGAGAATGAGTTATACATTTAAGGTATAAGTTGATACATATTTAAATTAGAATGCCAGAAGATTATCTTTCAAATAAATTAAATTTCATGTCAATTTAAAAAATTCATCTTTTTTTATTCCATTTCAAAGTTTTATACCTCTGTAAAAACACACTTTATTTGGCGTATTTTATGCTTGACACCTCCCAATCATGTTTTGGACGACATTCATGTACATTTTTTACACTGCTTTTACTTTTTTACTTCAATTCTTCAGTGCATTTGGCTGCCCAACCATTTTCACACACTTTTTGGCACAAAAGATCCCAAAAGTTCTCAAAAGGTATGTTTTTTGCATCTATCCATTTTAACGTCTTTTTTGCATAATGACAATTTGATTGTCAATTTGATAAGTTCAGCTGCGGAAATTTTTTTTGCATGTTCTTTCTTTTTTACCCTTTCAAACCGTTTGATTATGAAATATATTGTGCTATGTGATACTTGTTCCTTAAGGAAATAATGTAAAACTTCGTTTATAGGATACCGTTCCAACAAGTCTTAGACATTTTTTCCTAAACTGTTTTCCTCAACTACTTTCAATTAGAATTTTTTGTTCACGGCGAGCCTCTTAAATTAATTAAAAATTTTAAATTCTAAAAATATTCAACTACCACAACATAAATACGCTATAACGTTACTAAAATTCCTATTAATTCTTCCTCTTAAAATATTGTTAAAACTTCACCCCAAATTTATCAAATTCAAAAAAGTTGCATACTTCAAACAATTGACAATTTTTTGCAGATATTAATTAGTTCGTCATTCAGATGATATGTAAATAAAATATATATTTGTATATTAACCTAACAACACACGAACACAATAAGAAAACTCTTCTAATGAATTTTTCCAATAGCTATTCAGATATCATAAAAACATACTACTTCTTAGTCATAAATAGTTAAAAGTAAATTAAAAGTAATAGTAAATTTATTGCCGCTTTTAGCACTCTTCATTTTTCTCCACCTTTCATCTATGCTCTGTCACCTTTCCAAAAAAACGCAATACATTAATAAAGAGAAAGAATTTCCTGAGAGTTGTTTATTTAAATAAAATGTATAATGTCAAAAACTGCATTAGTGTTGGAAATATGGAGTGTACTGTTTTGCCCCTATTATCACACTGCCCCAAACTCCCCTACACATTTATGTTTTAAAATGTTTTTGTTAAACAAAAATTTTTGTAAAAGCGGCATACGAGTCATTATAAAAAAAATCTTAATTTAAGAAATATATGTTATTACGTTATTCTGCATTTTACGTGATTATACGTATAACTGTGAATGGCAGTGTGTGTTAGTTTTTCTTTGTGCCTTTTATGCTCATTTGAATATAGTGTTTTATAGCACTTGTGTTTAAAGCCTCGTGTTTTGTTTTTTATTCCACAAAAGAAAAAACAAAAAAGCAGGAGTTCTTTGTAAAAATGCAAACAGGTTTAAAAAGACTGAATTCTTGAGGAATCTGTACTTAAAACTTTTGTTAACTTTTAAGCTAATCCATTTAAATCTGAGTTGTTTTTTTTTAACTTATCATAGGTCCGCTTTCTAGTGGCATTTAAGCAATCATAGTTGAAACTTCGAAAGAACATAAATTTTATTACAAACTTGATTCAAAAATATTTACAATTAAAAGTGAATGTGGCACTTTAAATTTTTCTAAAATGATAAAGGTTATCAAATGTGCTGTCACTTTTTTTTTTTGTAATGAAAAATCTAGTTGGAAATATTTTTAATACATTATCAATTTTTAATACATCGTCACATGTATATCAATTCCGTTTGTGCTTTATTTTATTTTTTAGTTTTAAAGGAAAATCTGTATTGAATTAAATCTAATTATGACAAATTATATTTACCAGCTATTTTTTTTAATGACCCGATGAAAAAAGTTTCTATATACTTATATACAACTTGATATCATCATATATGCTAATATTTATGGGAATAAATTTCAGTATAAGTTAAAATCTTATACAAAGATTATGAAATTTTTTGAATATGGCGTAATATATCATTGAATCGTACACTCAAAAAAATAAATTAGTAGAAAAGTTAGTAAAACATGTTGTAAATCAGGTATACTATTTTTCAGCAAATTTTTTTTGCTAAAATTATGTTTTAAACTAATATTTTAGTTATACTTATTCAGCACTTAACTGTTTTGAACTAATGTTTTACTAATTTATTTTGCTAAAAAATTTGTGTTCAATAGCACATCAATAGTGTGAACGACAACCAGACTGAAAGATATACTCAGAATGAATTAAATGTCGCGGCATGTCACGATATAGTAGTGACAAGGAAAATTATACTAAAAAGTACAACTCTAGTAAGACATAATATAAAAAAATCAATCATGTAAGATTTTTGTACCTGTTTTTCTTACATAAAACAAAATTGTGGATTAAAAAAATTTGAATTTTTCGTCGTCACCGGCTTGTGAAAGTAATTGTCTATTAATTAAATAAAAGACAAAATAAAATATTTAAATTTAATAAAGATTAAATGTGTATTCGTAAAATAAATGTTTATATATATTAATAATCTTTTGTATTCAAATTGCAAACAATTGCAAACGCGAAAGACAAAGACATACATCATAGGTAGATTTTTCTGTTTCCTTTTTCTTAATTCAAAAAAGGGTTGTATATGTTATATTTTGTTAGTTTTTCGTTTCGTTTCTATAATTCTCTGCGGCAATTGCGTTCCCTTAAAAGATAGCCTCATTAGAACAATAATTGATGTAAGTAGTTCAAAGATAATTTCGTTTATGTTATATATAATTATTTGTATTGTTTTTAAATATTACATTAATTCATATCGTCAATTTGGGAGTATGAACATTTTTATATTTTGTAACGTATTGTAAATTATTTTAAACAGAATCGCAAAAATATGTTTAATGATTTTCAGCAAATAAATTAACTAAAGTATAATTTTTATAACCACAAAAGTAACGTACACAAAGTTTTTAATTTATATATAATTATATATAAAAATGATAGCATTATTTTTGATTAATTGTACCTATACACTTACTTAATATCATATATGGTATATTGTTATATATATTTCATATAATTAGATATGCAATACATGATAATATATAACATAGGATACTTGATATATCATAATTTATTACGCCATATTTACACAATTTAATTTCAACCAAATTTAAGATATGAACATGTGTCGTAATATATTGCCACACATATAAGCATATATAATGATATGAAGTTGTATATGATTAAATAAAAAGTTTTTTCATCTGGTATATTTGCTTCATGAAAAATGGCACAAAATTTATGCACTCGCTTAAACGCTGAATTTATAAATAAAAAATATGTAGTTACCAAAATAATTAGTTATTAGTGTGATTATACGCAAATAAAAATATGTGGTTACAAGTTTGTAAATAATATACTTATCAGTAATAAAAAAATAATTAGTTGACAAAAATATGTTATTTTCGTAATTAAATAAGTAGTGGCGCATAAACTTGACTTCTTAAAAAAAACCAAACTACTTCTTCAAAATACAAAAAAAAAAAAACAAAAAAAACTAGTACTGAAACCAAATTATAAAGTGATGAGATATTTATTTTCATTGTATAACTACCTATGTTATAATGAAAGATTTCGCTGGGTTACTATCAATAAATGAATACTTTAACTTCTCTGATATCCAACAAAAAAATTGGTATAATTTTCTTTTTGTATAGTACCTCATATAAGCTCCTTTAATGTCATGAACATGCAATGTGCAAATAAATTTCTATTTAATTTTTATTCTTATTCATTTATTTAGCAGTTTCTTTCTTTTCTAATGATTGGGAGTTTCCATTTCATGAGAAATTTGTTTTTATGCCTCAGAGGCATTTGAAAATTGGAAAAAAGCAAAACTTTACAATTTTAAATTAACGTTGTGTCAAGGAGAAAATTCTAAATGTTCGTAAAAGTTGTTATGATATTTAAGAAACTCATATAATTACCCTAATGTGGTAAGTTATTAAATTTTTAAATGTTTTAGAAAGGAAATAATTTACATAACAAAGCTATTAAGGAAATCATTTTGGGTATTAAATGTTAAGAGGAGTTTAAAAGTTATACTTAGTTTCTATAGGTTTTAAAAATTTTAATTTGATGCATATTTATCAACCCAAAGAACATATGTTAAAGCTTATCTACCATGGAAGCACTACTGAAATGTTCCCTAAAATTGCGAAGAATTTGGTTGCAGAAATTCAAATAATTAAACACCAAAGAAAAATATATAAATTTAATATCTGATGAAAGGTATTTGAAATTCACGTCATTGTCATAAAATAGCATTACCGAGCATGCTCAACGTTTTGTGGCATTTTAGAACATTTTAGCCGGTGCAGCTTCAAACTTAAATATGCTTCCAATCATTAAGTTTTAGTGAAAAAATCCAAAAGAAAATTTTACTTTAAATCATTTTAAAGTTTATTTCAAACCCAAATAAACATCATGTTGATACTTGAAATGAATGATTGTTAATGCTGAAGTTTAAATTAACTGCAAACGTAATTTAATGTCAATGATAAATCACATAAAATTCGGTCTACTTACTTTTAGTTTAATCAAATGTTTCTTGTTATTTATTTTTAATTATAGTTTAAATATCAAACAAGTCCGTAAGAATAAATAAATATTTAGTACGTAAAAACTAAAAGTTTAAATTTTAACTATAGATCATTAAAATAAATGTTATATTCAGTTATTTGCAATTATATCAGCTTTTGTGTTTGTTTGTTTTATTTTCGGCAAAATACAGTCACACACACTACATACACATCTTGTTTGATTGGCTAAATAATTTTGTAATTTGTATTGAAATAATTGTGTATATAAGCAAACCATTTTAATAAAAACACAGACTGGAATTTTTTGAATAGTTTTATTTGAAGCAGGCAAGAATTTAAATAATAATAACCACAATATTCCGGGTTTGTGTTTAAAATAGTAAATAAAGGGTTTTCCAATAGTACTTCACAACTTTGAATTTAATTTGTGAACGCACTATTTCCCTGATCATCCAACTGTTACTGTACTTTTTTTCAGTAAACTCAGCGTTTTCATCATGGTAAAGTACACGAAAGAACAACAAATGCAAATTATAAAAATGTACTACTGAAACTCGCAGTTGATGACCTCAACTTTGAGAGCGAATTTCATCGCAAAATCATCTTCAGAGACGAAGCTCATTTTTGGCTCAATGGGTTCGTCAATAAGCAAAATATGAGTTATTGGTTTGGTGAAAATCCACATGTGCTTCATGAATTACCACTTCATCCACAAAAAATAACTGTTTGGTGCGGGTTGCATGCCGGCGGCGCCATTTTTTCGTCGACAATAACGAACGTCACGTTACTGTTAATGGCGATCGTTATGTGCCATGATTACCGATTATTTTTGGCCCGAATTGGAAAACATGAACTTGGACGACATGTGTTTTCAACAGGACGGTTACAATGGATTCATTGAAGAGTAAGTTTTGTGAGCGTGTTATCTCAAGAAATAGACCAGTCAATTGGCCGCCTCGTTCATCTAATATAACGCCTCCAGACTTTATTCTTTGGCGCTACGTCAAATCATTGGTCTATGCCAACAAGCCGACGAAAAAACTCAAAACCAATATTGAAGGTGAAATAGCGCCGTTACGGCCAAAATGTGTGTCCGAGTCATCGAAAATTGGGTTCAACCAATCGACCGCTGCCGAACGAAGTCGAATTCCATTCATAAATGTTTTGATTGTATTTCAAGTCGATAATAATAATAATTTTAGAAATATCTGTTATTTAAAAAAAACGTTGTCAAGTCCTTATTGAAAAACCCGTTAATTTTAAACAAATGTATGAAAAAGTTTAAATAAATATTTATGAAAAAAATAAATACTCGTTCCTTTATTTTTAACTTAACTGAAAACTTTTTTATTATTTATTGATTAGTCTAATATAAGCGAACAGTTGTATTAAATAAGGAACACCTTATCTAGATCGACATGGTAACCCGCACAGTTGGGGAAAATTTGATTTTTTGAGCAAATTTGCCTACAGCCTACAGTTTGAAATGAACTTAAAAAATTTTAAATTTGAAAAAGCTGACTCAATTCCAGATCGACTCAATATGGGCGATTTTTAAAGGTAATTTTTTTATGTTTTAAATAAATCAGCAAAATTTATTTTTTTGACATTTCTGCTATAAAAAAAATTAAAAATTGTGGGATATTAACGAAATAATTAAGTGTTAAGAAATGTCTATCACTGCTTCTCAGTGACAAATGAAGATTTTTTAAAAAATTTAAACTGGACTTTGTAGGTACTGAAACAATGTTACAGTACCCACAAAACGTGTTTTTGCACTTTTAAGTTAGAATATTTCGAAAACCTCGAGTGATAGAGATATTACGAGATTCGGCTTCTGAAGTTAGATTAGGATTCAGCACGTATAAAACCTAGATCCTTTTAATATTTCATAGAACATCTTCAAAAGTTTACAAATCGTGTTGGTCTTTTATGTAGATGAATGTGGATATCTTGCTTTACAAATTCATACAAATTTGTTAAGTGTTCCGATTCAACTTATTCCCCATTTCTTTCCATATATTTCCGTTTTGAAACAATGTTCCATTTTATTATCGGAGTTATTTAATTGGTATTTTCACATACGTATTTAGGTAAACAAAAAATTAAGACTCTCGGTGGCTACTTCAAAAAAAAAATAATCTCTCGGGAGCTTTCCCGGACACAGAGTGTCAACCGAATTGGAAAAGAGTATTTTGGTACACTAAAGTATACTTTTCTTAATCAGTTTGTCAAGATATGCTAACCCCCTAAAAACGCTAAACATATTCAGGTCATTATAACATCGCGGATAAAGCTTTATTCGCTGAACTTGTTTGTAATCTGAAAGATCATCTGAAAGCTCTACCTGTTGATATCGAATTTTATTTTTACCCTAGATAAAAAAATTAAGCTTACCAGTACGCAGGTTTTAAAGATAGAAAGCTAAAAGAATTCCGAACTGTTTTTTTTTAGATTTCAATTGGAATATCCTTTTATTGTAAATTATAATAAACTACAAATCAAGTCTATGTTAAGAAAATCATTAAAGAAAAACCAAGACCTCCGAATTCAATTTATGCTTAACATTATAATGGTTAGAATAGAATTTTTAAAAAATGTAGCCATTAGAATTCAGCTATTAAATTTAAATAATTCCTAAATAAAAATAAATAATATTCAATTATTTTAAAGAAGCTATAAATTATCTGATATCCATCTTTTACTACACCCATGATATAATATTTGGTTTATATATAGTAATATTATATCCTCATTTACTTGTATAGTGAACATGCCAACGCATAATGGATTTTCAACAAAAATATGTACTTTGAGAGGATTTTGTAAATCACTGTGATTGAAAAAAAAAAATAAAAAAAAGAAAATAAATTACTAAGGAAATGTAATATGAAAAGAAAAAAAAAATAAGATTCTTTGGGTGTAAGTAGTGAATATGTGAAGGATATTACATGATAATAATGATGATACAAAGCTCTTATGCTGACTTAACATTAATGGTAAGTGAAATTTGGATCTTCTTTTATATATAGGAACTACATTGAAACATCTACTCCCCAGTTGGCAAACTAATCTTAGATGACATTTTCATCAATGATGTTTTGACGAGATTTTGAAATTTGTAGCCTATATGTTAATATCGGTGAAAAGTTTAGCGACAAGATCATGCTCTTGGTCGTGTTTTAAACCTTATTGGTGACTTTATAAGCTACAATTTTCTAAACTTGTCTTATATATGATTTTATTAAGGATAAACTAAGCGATTATTGCATCTATTGTGTCATGTTTCACACAAATTTATGAGCTACAATGTCATTAAATTGTCTGCAATAAGATTTTATTGAGGCAAAATTGAGCGACAATTGCATGTATTTTGTCGTTGATAAGCAACTTTTTGTAAAAAAATCGGAAAATAACAGTTCAAAAAAAAAACAGGCAAGCGTAAAAAATGTAACAATTTTAAGTTGAAATTTTTAAGTTCGAGTGTTTTTGTGCGAATTGCCGTTTTTATGATTAATTGCTTAATTTATTTATAATTATTTATTAATTTTTTATTTGGATTTTTAATTTTTTTAATTTGTAGATAAAAACAAATAAAATTAATTTAAAAAGAAATAAAGTGTAAAAAATATATACAGTAAAAACTGCTCAAGACGAACTCCGAGGGACCATGAGAGAGGTCCATAAGGACTGTTGTAAAATTCGACCAACATTTTTTAATTATTCTCAAAATATTATAAAATTTTTTAAACAATACTTTTACTGGATTTCTTGTCTATTGTTGCGTGTTCAGAATAATTTGCAAACAATCCAAAAGTTCGTATCAAAATTGTAACATTATTATTATATTAACTGAGAATTCGCCTTATCCGAGTGCTTCTTAAATTAGTTTAACTATGAAAAATACCAAAGAATGATAATATTTTCTTATTTGGGTGCGTATATCATTGATATGGTTGTGGACGATATAATTCAGGTAATTTTCGCTACAACAGTTAACGATAGTATAGAAAAAAAATTCGCTTATATATTCATCGACGACAAAGCGAAGTAATTATTTTGTCGTCCATATGATCGTCAACGTCAATGTGAGCGATAATGTCGCTCAGATCGTAATGTACAATTTTTCGAGCCTTTGTTTGAAAAAAATCGTCAATGATTTGCTTGGTATGTCGACAAAGTATCTTGAGGGGTTTCATCCAGTTGTATTTCTTTTATATAATTTTTGTAATGTACACATATTCAAATATATACACACAAAATTTCATGTCAATCAAACAAATATTACCGAAGATACACGAATATTTGTAAAGACAGCTCTAGTAACAAATTACTCGTATAGACTTTTAAAGCAATTTTATCGCTTTAGCTACAAATGTTGAACGGCTGGTTATTTTTTGATTAAACTTTGTGGAAACATAAAAGTATGATTAAAATATATATATATTTTTTTTTTGTATATTTTATAGATTTGTAGCCCCACCTAGCAGAGCTTGTTGGAAATATATTTAAAATTTTGACATGTTGTGGGTTCTAAGCAGGTTAAGATATTTGTAGGATTTTAATTTTATTTTTCTTCGGTAAAACTGTACATAGAAGCTTTTAAAAATTTAAAATCCATCGACTGTACGATTTTTAAGAGTTTTTAAAAAAATTTTCTTTTTGTTTTATTTTCAACTTTTTGAAAATTTGAGCGTGTTTTTCTCAAAACTGTGTTTTTAAAGTCGGCGATCAAGATTTCTCGGAAACGGCTACACCGATCAGTTTCAAATTTTCATAGAAGATTGTTATGTGTATTTTTCATAGATTGATTGGAGATTTTGTCTCTCCGATACATATTTTCCATTTTATAAACATTCTAGAACCGAAATTTGTATAGAAAATTAATTTTTTTTTCAATTTTAAAGCCGCCATTTTGTTAAAAATTAATATTTTGCTTATTCCGACGATCAGAGATAACGTGCTTACCGCAAAACACATTTTGTAGAAGACCCCCCGGAGATTGGGTATAGTTTCTTTGAAAATCATTATTCAAAAAAAAAAATCAAAAAAAGTTCAAAGTTCTCTTAATGCGTATACAAATTTTGGCGGTGACAGATTAACACTTCTTTACAGTAAAAATATTTGAAAACTTAAGTGGATGTGTACGTCTTCAAGACATTGCCAACGGGGTCGCTATCATACAAACACATTTATTGAACTATACACAAATGTGAATGTTACATAAATTATTAATGTATAGAAAAAATCATAGTATTTATTTTGGGTTGATATATAAAACAATCTCAATACGATATTACTTTTTCTTTTATCCAATATAAATAGATACCAAGATACAGTGTTGGAAAAAATATTAGGAACGATTGTCTGCATTTCAATATATTTGAAAAAATCTTTGTTATAAAGTGGATTTTTAATTTTCAATAACCGTTTTATTGTGTATAAAAGAGTGACCTTCCGTTATACAAATAGTTTTTCCTGATTACTTTTATTGAATTAACTAGAATTGCAAAATAGCTCAAATTTATCGCAATTTGCTTGGAAATAAATAATAAGGACCATGCCAATATTATGTGAGATTTTAATTTTTCTTTTTGCTATATCTTGCGAAAACTTATATTATACTTGATTTACAACTAATTGATTATAATGCCTTTTGTGCATCTATTTTGCTTAATTTAAAGATTATAAGGACACATTTCTTGGACATAAATTATTAAAGAATGCCTATTTTGAATGCCAAATAAACTTAAATTTTGAACTTATGTGTCTCTAAAATATATTTTAACACTGCCCAGAAATGTCTATGTGATTTTGATACCGAAAATTTATAACGGCGTTTAAAAGCCTGTGAGTGACAGCATTTTCTTTGTGTATATGCCAACAAAATTACTAGAATATATTTTCCCTTTTATCGGAAATGTTGAACCAACAGCAGACGAAATACTTTGGACCAAAATAATCGAATATTTTTGACCAAAATAATCTAATACCCCCGCATTCATAAAAAATCTTAATACAGATTTCAAATACATTTTAGTTAAAACTCATGTTAAGCCTTACAACTGTATTCATAAGCGAATATTAGCTTAAAATACCCATTTTAAATCTTGTGAAAAAGTTAATATTCATTTATGAATACAGTTTTAAGGCTAAAATTTGTGTTTAAACTAAAATTTATTTGAAAAACTATTTAATATTTGTATAGTATTTAAATAATATTTAAGGTGGTATTTTTGGTTTCTTTGCTATAAGTTAGACGTTTTGACTTCAAAACAACCGAACTATAGCACATTTTGAACTGATCGTAAAACTTTTTGTAATTTTTTTTGTAATTTGTCTGATCAAGATTTTGCAGTGGAAATGCTTTCTAATTTTCATGCATTCTCTGCTCGGAAATTTTTAATTTTATCGACATTTGATCTAACTTCCGTTATTGAAACTGTTTTTCACTCTAACACTAAAAACACTACAATTGATTACATTTGAAGCACGCTTAAAGTCACTAGAATCTTTTTTTTTTTGCTTTTTTTCTTGTAGCGCCTATAATTTCAATTAGATGACATATAAATATTTATTTTTAGTCAAATCAAACTTTCAGGACCATATTTATCATTATTTTTTGCCCTTAAATAACTTCTTGCTTAGCGGATCACTAAGTCCGTGACTTTTCGAACTTCCCTCGTAGTTATATGAAACGCAACACTGCTCCCATCAAGTACCACCTGTTAATAGACTACTGTCAAATTTTGAGCACGTTCCGTCATTTACTTTGCGTTTAACAGCTGTTCAAAACATACAACCTCGAGGATTTTTTTAAAAATGGAAAAAAGGGAATTTCAAGTGCTCACTAAACATTATTTTTTCGAAAAAAAAACCATCAATCAAACCAAGGAAAAGCTTGATAAATACTGTGGGGACTATGCACCATCGATTTTAATGGTAAAAAAGTGGTTTACTGACTTTCGTTGTGGTCGCACAAGTACAAATAACGCTGAACGTTCTGGACGGCCAATTGAGGTCAATACACCCGAAAATGTCGAAAAAATCCCCGATATGATGTTGGCCGAGCGAAGAGTAAAAGTGTGTGAGATTGTTGATGCCAGAGGCATTTCATATGGCAGTGTGGTTTCGATTTTAAATGACCAGTTGGGTTTAAGAAAGCTGTCTGCAAGATGGGTGCAGCGTTTGCTATGAATTGATAATAAACGTAATCGTGTGACAACTTCAAAGGATTGTTTGGAGTTGTTTAACCGCAATTGGAATGAGTTTTTGCGGCGTTTTGTAACTGCGGATGGAACATGGATCCATTACAGCACTCCGGAGACCATGTAGCAGTCTAAACAATGGGTTTCTCCAGGTGAACCGGCTCCTAAGAAGGCCAAGGCAAGTTTGTCGGCCAATAAGGTGATGGCAACAGTTTTTTGGGATGCAAGTGGGATAATCCACATCGATTACCTTCAAAAGGGAAAATGAATAAACGCCAAAAATTAGGCCAACTTTTTGGACTGATTTAACGAGGAAAAAGTTATTTTTTATCAAGATAATGCACGGGTGCACACGTGTGCAGTCTCAATGGCAAAATTCCATGAATTGGTACCTCATCCGCCCTATTCTCCGGATTTAGCCCCCAGTGACTATTTTCTATTTCCAAACCTAAAGAAATGGCTCGGTGCTCCAACGATGAAGTTATTGATCAAACAAATGCTTATTTTATGGACCTCGAAAATCATATTTTTTTGGAAGGGATACAACAATTGGAGAAACGTTGGACTACGTGTATTGAGCTAAAAGGAGATTCAAAACGTCACGGACTTATTGAGCCGCCCTCGTACATAGAACTTCAAAACCCATATTACATATTTTAGCTTTTAATATTTTACACATTTTAAAAAAAAAAAAATTGTTAAACCACACGCTAATTCATTTTTAAAACTTTGTTTGGATTTTTGTTCTTAGTACTTTTTTCCAGCAAATTGCGAACAATATAAACTATTTTGCAAATTTAGTGAACTTAATGAAAATAATTGGGAAAAACTATTTATATAATTGAAGACCATTTTTTTGTATGCAATTTAACGGGTTTTTTTAAATAAAAAATCCATTTTATAACAAAGACTTTATCAAATATTTAAAATATAAGCAATCGTTTTTGCCAACACTGTAGCTATCTTTTAATTTTTGTCGTCTTTCTTGACAAATTCTTCAATATAGTGATGAGTTTAGTAAATATACAACATTGTTACAAAACAACATGTAGTTGAACACAAAAACTACATACAATTTGTTTTCAATATGTAGATTGGTGTAACACGTAAAGCTATTGAAACTATGGTTGGTAATATTTTGACAGTAAATTCACATAAGAGGATAAAAGCAAAGCAGTAGATGGTATAAGAATAATACACACTAGTCCGACTCATATTATGCGAGAAAAAAAAGTAACTTGTTTTATGGGAATTCCCAAAATAAATATTTATAAATGCTTATTTACATATATATGTAAACTGTGTATACTTCTACTATCGGGTTTTTTTATAGAGTGACACAAGTTTAAATCATAATAAAATAAGGAAATATATTTTTAACATCAATGAAACGGGCTTTATTGGAAATAAAATTTTATGAAATTAATGTTTAAATAAGATTTCTGCCATGTGGCCGCCACGGCTGGCGCGTAGAATGCGCAATCTGGAACACTAACTTTCAACAACTTTTCGAGGCATTTGCGGCCGTATTTCGCCGATAACTCTTCGAATGTTGATTTCCAGGTGTTCAATTGCTTGTGGTTTATCGACGTAGACAAGTGACTTAACATAACCCCAAAGAAAATAATCAAATGGGATCATAAATCACAAGATCTTTGTGGCCAATCAATCTGAGCTCTGAAGGACGATTATGTACGCCATAAAATGGAAGAAGTGCACGATGAATTTGACGAATAGAACAATTATTTTGATTACAAATTTAAACAATTTTCACGCGTTGCTCTTGTGTAAGTCGATTCATAATGAAATTTCAAATCAAACTGAAGAAAAAGCAACTATCTGCTGTTAAATGGGTTGTCAAATAAAGCAATGATGCCAACTCAAAGTTGTGACACTCTAAAAAACACGCTTTACAAAAACCAGTCAAATGCCTGGCATTATGCCCAGACATATTACTTTTTTTTTAGCAATATTCTGAAAAAAAAACTTTTAAATAGTATAATCAAATCAAATCAACATATTCAAAAATTTAAAATTTTATGTGGTTTTATAAGAAAAATAATTTTGGAGGTTTTGGGTGTATATGCAACAAATTCTGTAGCATCAGCAATGGATTCAGTTGTATTAATTAAATGTTGCAAATAACTAAAAACGTATTAATATAATTGCCTAGTTATTTAATTCTAAATTTTTTATATATAAGTTTAAAAAAATCTTCCAATTTTAGTAGAAGTTACACTAAAAACCCTAATTAAAAATTCCTTAAAAATAGCATATGTCTACTTTCTGATCCATTTCTTAAATGACACAACATTTCAAAACTCTTCAAATGCGATTATAAAGTGCTTGACTATATTACATTACAGCTTAAATCGTAATGATGGGATGACAAATGTATTTCTGACGAATTTTATAAAACACCAGTAATTTTGACTGGTTTTGGGAGAGTAGGTATAAAAAAATATTTGTCGGAAACTAAGTGAAATTTAAAAAAATTGTTTAAGTAGAATCGTTACGTTTCCTAATAGTACAAAAGCGATGCAATAATATCTGGAATAAGCTAGAACAAAAATTTGTAGTTTTTAATCAAATTTGCAAAACCAGTCATAATTACTGGTCCGGTCATACCAGTGTTAAAAAAGGTATTTTTAAACGGTAGTTTTTCAAAGAATTTTGAACTTTAACTAATTACAGCGTATACAATGTTAGTGTAATGTCACACCCAACGGTATATTAAACATTGTCAATGCATGCCCAGACATATTCTTTTTCAGAGATATTCTTTAAAAAAATATTTTTCTGTTTTCTGTACTGAGATTTCTATGATTTAAATTAAATGTCAAATTAACATTCTTTAATCTTTAGTGATTTATGAAAATTGATGTTTTAGATTTCTTCGAAATTCGAACTAGTTCGAGATTTGGCAGCAATTCAATTGTGGTTAAAAACTTTTCTCTAAAGAGAAAAATAAAATAATATTATAATAAATTCAATATCGGTATTAAAGTAAATTATTTAAAATAAAAATATAATATTTTTATTGAATTTAAAATTTTGCAAATTTAATGCATTTTGCACGGTTTTTGAAACCAAATTTATAAAAATATTTTAAATTAATCCAATCTGCAAGCCGACCGATTTTCAAGTTTATGTAAGGATGCAAATTTTGCTTAAACGAAAAAAAAAATTCCAGCGCAAATTTTTTATGGCACAATTTTTTTGCGAACTTAAAATTTTATTAAGTTTTTTGTTTTAAAACTGTAACAATTTTAAAACAGAAAAACTGCATTAATTTCTTTAAAAAGCGTATTTGACTTTTTTCTTCTAAGCTAAATTTGTATCCTTATATCATATAGAAACCGATTACATTTGCGGATTGGATTCGTTCAAAGATTTCTTCAAATTTTGTACAGAGCACCGAAAAACATACACTAAATTTTGAGAATTCCAAGTTATGGCCATTCAAAGTCAGACATGATTTAATAATATTATATATGACTACAGTCAGGGAACCTCTGCTTCAAAAATATGTAATTGTTTGGGTTGTAATACAGTTTCTTTATTTTTAAATGTAAATCTTAGTCATATGTAGAGCAACTTAAATTGTTTACTAACCTTGTAGTTTATTTAAAAAACAAACCACATCAAATGCCTGTTTGATGCTTTTGCATTAATTTTTTACAGTTGGTTTTTGTTATTTAAAAAAATATAAAAAAAAAAAATAAATGTTTGTTTATTTTTTATTAACATATAGTTCATTTTTACTGCAATTGTGATGCATTTTTTGAACATTAAAAAACAAATGGCAATGTTAGTTGAATTTACTGAAATGTAGGCCGTCCTTTCTTTAATTGAAATTTAATTTGTTTTTAACTAGATTTGTAGTGGTCTTTACGTACACAGTGTTCTAAGTGTAGATATAACTACCCAGGTAGAAATTTGGGATGGTACAAAAAACGAAGAGTTTTCAAAACGTTTGTTTTTGATGGTACTAAAATAAAAGCGTTTCCAAAGCGATAATTGCAAATAATACGAAAAAAAAGCATTTAAAAAACATTATTTTGGATTGCTATTCGAACGTTCGGACAAAGTATTTTAGGAATACTTTTTATACAAAACTTACAAATATTTGTGAAATAAAAACACTGTAAAAACATTGGTTCAAAGCGTTTTTCCAACGTTTGTAAAAAGTACTTTAGAAGTTCTTATCGTACAAAATTTACAACGGTTTATAAAATGAAACCAATGTAAAACCATTGCGTTAAAGCGTTTTTCTAACATTTGCCAATAGTACTTTAGAAATACTTTTTTTTTACAAAATATTTTACTGATTAAAAAACAACACTGTCATAAGGGGTCTATCTATATGCGAACTCGGTTTCTTATGCAATTTTTTTATATAATGAAATATATCTATTTTCCAATAGAGGGCTTTTATTTTCATATTTGAATATTCGATTTTTAATTTCATTGATTTTATTGATATGTTTTTATATATCAAATTTAAATCTATTTTTTCTTTTGTGGTTGTCACAATATCGTTTCGTCAAAATTATGTTTTATGTTTATATTTTTTATACTAAATCACATTTCCCTTAATTTAAAACCCTGAAGTAATACTTTTATGTTTCAAGCTTATTAATTTATATTTTGTTACTTTAAAATATATTTTAATTAAATTCAATAAAAATATTATTTTTCAAATGTAAATATATAAAATTGTTTAAAATTATTATTCTGATATTTGTGTTGAAAACAATGACAAAGTACTTTAATTGTAGCTTTTTTAACGCTTAGAGAACGTTAAAACTGTAAATTGGTATTTATGAACAATTCATAAAGATCTTTAAAATTTGTCTTTCGAGCGTTTTGACAATGTTCAAAATTACAACCCTCAAAGCGGTTATCATTTGGGTCGTTTTCATAACGCTTAATAACTGTAAGCCAAAATGTTCTGCAAATACTTATTTAACGATTGAAAAGCATTTCAAAAATTTTGTTTTGCAATGTTTTGAGAACGTTATAAAATACCATCCTCAGACCGTAAATTTGGGTTATCATTTTGCACATTCTCAAAACGCTTTAAATTTGTAATTTGGTATGTTCTGAAAACGCTTGTACCATCATGAAAAATGCTTTTAAAACGTTTTAAAAGATTGTATTTTTCTACCTGGGTATTATTATCCGGAAAGGAAAATTTTGAGGTGGTGGACAAAAGAAATGTTTTTTCGTGAGTCGGACTAATAAACACACATACACCAAAGTAATGGATCATGATTTGAAAATCGTAATAGAAACTTCTTTACTAAACACTAACATTAAAATCCTCAAAAGAAGCTTATTCACGTTTGTGTAATCAATGAAAAACACGCAGTTCAATATGTATCTAGTTGAATGACACAAGGAATACACAGACACATAGATAGATAACAGCAATCCATCTGTTATCACATGTAGATAGAGGATGACTATAAGCTCTCTTATGGTTGGTTAGTCATACGTGTGTTTAATTTTTTTTCTCTAGGTGTAATAGATTTTAAAAGAAAAAAAAATTAAATACTTTGTATTCAATATCGAACTACATAATGTTAGCCTTCAGACAACAAAAAAAAAATTGAAAGAAACTTGTTAACTACAAAATCAACATCAAATCAAACCACAACATTAACAAACTGGTGAATTTAAGCAAAAGTCCTTAATGGGGAGACTAGGCAAAAATTTTACAGAATCATGTTACAATTGTTAAGTGGTTGTGGTAAAAATTATTTTTATACTTATAAGTTAAATTTTGCCAGATATGGGCAATTATTCACAAAAGAATTAATTTTTGTGCATCATGTGAATGGTTGGTCAGAATAAGTGTTTTTTTAAATATGGGGGATTTCATTTCAAGTGACCGAATTTTTGAAACCGCTGTAATGGGATAAGGATGAAACTTTCACCAAGTTGAGTCCTATTGGAAAGTATCCAAGCAGAATAAATATACTAGGCACAGTGTTCGCAAAGTGTCCGCAACGGTCGGTTATGTGTTGGCAGATAGCAGGATTAACAATATTGACAAAATTGTCCTGCTACTCGGTTAATAACAGCGGCCAACCGTTGGTTTACGTGAACTTTCGACCGTTGGCATAACGTTGGTATTTACAAAATTTTGCTTTTAAAATATCTTAAATTTAATAAAGTTTTAGAAAGATGCCTTAGTCATTTACATCATATTTAAATGTGTGAAGTGCAATAAAATACATAAAGATAATGTGAAAATGAAAATGAAATGTATTGGAAAAACAATATAGTTGCAAATAATTTTGCAGGTTACACTGGCAAAACTCATGCTTTGCAAACAAAATAGTGTTTTTCTAGTACAATATTAGTTGCAATGGTTGACAATCTCTACTTGGGTAGTTACCCAGCAATAAATAACCTGTATTATGTAAGCAGTAACTACATTCGTATGCTTCCAAATTAGCGCTTCCCCGCATTGCATACTATAAAGCAATTAGGGAAAGCATTCTGTAGTGCTTCTCAAAATGCCTTCTTTGAAGCAGTTAAAAATACTTACAATGAAGCAATAAAGAATGCATACCATTAAGTATTAATGTTTTCAACATACAAAAAAAGCACTTCTTATTGCCTAAGAAGGCATGAATTTTGTGCTTATAAGTGCACATAAAAGAAACGCTTTACACCTGCTTAAAATAGACATACTAAGTGGGATATCGCGAACAAAAATCATGCCTTCTGGATTTGCTTTGAAAGTGATTCGTAGTTAAATATGACACAAAACTTCAGCGGCATCGATCAAGAACGCGCCGAGTTCGAGGGTATTACAGTTTTATATTTTCGTCATACAGCCCTTTATTCGGATAAATACAGTGTTGGAAAAATAATACGGACAATTACCTATTGTGTAATAGTTTGATCAAATCCTTGATATAAAACAAATTTTTTATTTAAAAAAACCGTCAGATTGATTATAAAATAGTGATCTTCCATAATACAAATAATTTTCCGAGATTCTTTTGTGTTAGTTAACTACCCGCAGAGAAAAAATATGATTGAACATGATTGTGGAGACAAAATTATTATATTGTAATCGTAGATATCATATACATGATTCTGGCTGATCATATAATGATAACCGAGGATGATTTTATCGTCATTTATAATCATAATATGATTGCTACGATCATATTATGATTTCAACGCATTGCAATCATAACATGATGCTCTTAAACTATCATAATATGATGCTCTTTTCTCTGCGTGTAGAATTGCATAATAGCAAAAATTAATCAACGTTTGATTGGAAAAAATAATAGGGACGACTCTAATATTATGCTATATTTTCTTTCCGCTATATTTTACGAACACTTTTATTATAATATTGCCAATTAATTGATTTGAATGCTTAGTTTTCTTAATTTATTGAATATAAGTTAAAATTGCACATCAAACAAGTTTTCAATTTATTTTTTGATCAATGGTTATAATCTTTAACTTCAAACTCATATGTATATTAGTTCTCATGAAGTGAGTAAACTAGTTCATATGTATGTTTGATGTTTGGCATGGGAACCTAGAAAATTCCCGAAATAGATCTATCAACACATTCCTGAAAGGGTCAAATAATAAATTTGAAAACAAAAACTCTATAGATTATTTGTTAGGACAATATCTTAATGAAGAAATATAGAATATGGCCTCGAACTTGAATAATTTTTATTTTCATTGCACAATTAAAGGTCGAAAAAAACATAATTTTTATTTTTAATAAAAATTATAACAAACTTGTATAAAAGGCAGAGTACCGCCAAGTTTACTTCCCCTGTTTTGCTTACAAACTAAACAAAATATAAAAAGGAGAGAGAAACAAAAAAAACGTGTATTGAATATCCACCAGAGGTGGATCTTGCACATCAAACAAATTTTCAATTGATTTTTTGATCAATGGTTATAATCTTTAACTTCAAACTCATATGTATATTAGTTCTCATGTAGTGAGTAAACTAGTTCATATGTATGTTTGATGTTTGGCATGGGATTGTTACCGCTTTCAAAACGTGTTCTGATGATGGGAACCTAGAAAATTCCCGAAATAGATCTATCAACACATTCCTGAAAGGGTCAAATAATAAATTTGAAAACAAAAACTCTATAGATTATTTGTTAGGACAATATCTTAATGAAGAAATATAGAATATGGCCTCGAACTTGAATAATTTTCATTTTCATTGCACAATTAAAGGTCGAAAAAACATAATTTTTATTTTTAATAAAAATTATAACAAACTTAAAATTTCTGAGTTATAAAATATGCAAAATTCTTTGAAAATGGAGTGGCATCAAGCGGGCTCAAAAACAAAGGAAGTCCAAAAAATTTAAGGCATGTAAACATGTTTAATTCGTAACTTGAGCAGAAAATTTCGCGTTCCCAAGGAAAAAATTTTGAAAAACTTACTCCAAATGAACGTGAAACACTACCAAAAGTAGACAGAAACCAAATTTGGGGAACTTCTGCTGTAACTATTTGTAGTTATTTGAGTTGTAATACAGAATCTTTATTTTTAAGTGAAAGAACAGTCATTTGCAGAATAAATTTTCTGTTTTGACTACAATTGTAGTTCATTTAAAAAAACAAACCACGTAAAATTTCTGTATTATGATTTTACATACATTTTATACAGTATCTTTTTTATTATAAAACAAAATAAAAAAAAAAATTAACCACATTTTTACTGAATTGTGGTTAATTCTTTGAACAGTAAAAAACAAATGACAATGTTAGTTGAATTCACTTAAATGTAAGTCGTGAAATTGCATTTGTTTTTAACTACTTATGCCTTGGTCTTTACCTACATAGTGTTCTAAAAAACAGTTGGCAGAAATACCAGAAAAATGCAGACAACCGAGAAAAAACTTCATGAAAAAAAATGTTCAAGTAATTTTGGATGATGAAAAATACTTTTTTTTTTGCTGGGAACTACAGAAGTATTAATTCTGGATTTTATTTTGATGACTCCCGACAAGGTACTGTATTTGGCTAAAGCTAAGTTAGAACCACAAGTACTAGCGTGGGCAGAAACACAATTTTACATCCAAGATTCAAAAGCTATGGCTGTAAACGCGAATGTTTACATTAATAAATGTTTAGTAAAACTGGAAAAATTTATCAGAGATAGAATATTCAAATGCGACATATTATTTTGACAAAAAGCATTTAGAATGGCTTAATGCAAAAAACATACTTTTTGCACCGAAATACGACCCAGTTTGGGGTCTTTTGTGCCAAAAATTGTATAAAAATGGTTGGGAAGCCAAATGCACGGAAGAACTGAAGAAAAATTAAAGCAGTGTAAAAAAATTAAAAGCATGTCATCGTACAAAGCATGATTGGAGGTATCAAGCATAAAATACTACAAATAGAAGAACACAGTCCGTTGGCTCTCTAATAAACGTGAATAAATAATTTATAGTCTATACTGTCTTATAAATATTAATGCTTAAAAAAAAAAAATAATTAGTTTTTTAATTACAAGCGTTTTAAATTGCCACATAGTATCTCGTAAGTTTCCCGAGATATTCCATTTAAAAATTTGAAATTCAAAATTCGGTCCGAATCAGGTCCAGTTTTTTTGCGAATAGCATGGCCAGTCAAGGCCATTTTTTTAAATAAAATGTTTGGTTATTTAACCAAATAAATTTTCAATTAAATAAAAAAAATTAATGCGAAATCTTGTTACACTCAAAAACTATGTCAATTTAAAATATGATCTAACAAAAATCAAATTTTTAAAAAGCACCTTCAGATAGATACTTTCTTTCAAACATATAGAGTATGCATAATATTCTTAAAGGTCTGTTTGATGAAAATGTCAAAATTCAACACACCCCAACTCGGAAGAAATCCCGCTGAAATTTTGTGTCATAAATACTACCAAATAGGACTCAACTTGGTCCACGTTTTATCCCGATCCCAAGACAACGGTTTCAAAAGTTCGGTCACATGAGATGAAATCCCTCGTATATAAGAGTGTGCTAAATATTTCAGCTTCATTAACAGTTTTTCAAAAATAAAAAGTGATACATTTAGAAATGTTGAAGAATAAACGTTTTTCTCTAAAAATTAAAAACACTATTAATTTTTAAATCAGACTAGACTAGTTTCTGGCTTTTTATGGACAGGCTCATCAGTGATTTTCCATTTAAATTATATTATTTGTTATTTGTGTCTTATAATTGTCAGATTGTCTCTATATGATAATTTTTTCAACAAAATGGCGCTGTAAGAATCAAACCTGCGTTCATCTTACATTACAAACGTAACAATACCAAGTCATGACCGGTTAGCGATCACACCCAAGTATGGCCTCGAATCTGATGCAGCTAAATTTCAGTTTTCTTTCCTATTAGCTTTTTCTGTTATTGTATAGTATACTCAGAAGTGACAACACTAACAACACAAATATTCTATTTTTAGATTTTTGTTTATTTTTCTAATCTCCTCCGTCTCTATTTCACAATGTTACCAGTTCTCTAGTTTAAGACGAAGCCGGATGCTTGAAATTTAATAAACTTAGCACAAATTACATCGCAATTATATAAAAATATAATAAACATACTGCTACACCCATAGAAATAAACTTTTAAGAATAGCAGAACAAGTTAAATTGAGAATGACTTTGCAGAAAGAAACTGATAAATTAAATTTTTTTTTTGCTGAATATTAGTAAGATTAGAATTACAAAAATTAAATTCCAAAACTTAAATTTTTTTAGTTATATGCAAGTTAAATTTTCGCTTATTGAAAATAGCAATTTACTTTGCTAAACTTAGCAAAATCTTTTACTACATATTTATAGACTAAAAACAGAAAACAAAAACTGTAATATCAACAAAATATTTTCTGAAAAAAAAAAAAATATAAAATTAGTAAATTCAGCTAAAATGTTGTTGAATTTAACAACTTTTATGCTGATATTTGCAATTTTTCATCAAAAATGTTGCTGACTTTACTTAATTTTTATGAGTGTACCTTAAACTTAGTAGCATACAAATAAAATAATACTTTGCTCAATTCAACAGCAACGTTTGCTAAACAATTTTAGATTGCTGATTTCAATAGGGCATATTTTTATTTTCATAAAAAACCTAGTGTGTCGATCATTTAGAAAGATGAATGTGGATATTCTGCTTCATCAACATCATTGCAAAGAAAATTACATAATTTTTTTTAAAAATTTGTTAATTTTTTTAAACAAAAAACATTAGTAATATAATATAAAATATTCCAGTAAAATAGTAAACACCAAATAACAGGTTGTAGAATAACTTATACTGTATTATCATAGGTTCTTATTTATGTTCTACAAGCGATTCATTTTGCATGGAGTTTATCGCATTTGCATTGGGTTCCTTAACAAGAACAGGTTGCTTTAGAACCGGGACTATGAATTTTTATAATTTGGCTCTCAGGAACCTGTTTTAGAATCAGTTCTACACAACCGGTGTTAAAAAAATCTGTTCAGGAATAGATTCTGCGTTAACCAATTCTAAAAAATTTTACTGCGTTTTTAAAAAATATTATATACTTTACAAAATATAAGTACTCCCGTGAAAAAACAATTAGCAATGCAAATGATAAAATTATATCTGTTTAAATCATCGTATAAGGTAAAAGATGCATTTCGTTTGTATCCAAAAACTTTTTAATTTTTTACAGCAGAAATAAAAAAAAATTTCGCTGATTCTAATTTTTCCAAGCACTTTTAAAGCAGACAAATTTATTAAAAAAAAATTGCAATTTTCCCCACTGTGCTGCGTGTCGTCTGGCACCGGTTTTTCTTCTCTAGATATATTAACAAAAATCGTAGATATGTCTATATTCAACCACTCCTACTTCGCCCAGTTTTTGGAAACATTTAAAGAGTTATTCAATAATTCACATTATATAGAACAATAAATACCGTACTAGGCCGCTACCATGACTTAAGGTTTTGTATTTGATGAATAAAAATTGTGCTCTTAAATTGAACTTTTAATATCTTTGAATGTTTAAATAAGAAAATCTAACTTTAATGCTTATTGATGAGCGGATTACACAATTTTGATTAATATTTTATAAGAATAACTAAATATAATTTTTCTAAAATCGCAGCGAATATACAACTTTTGTTCAGTTAACTTTATTTCAACTAAATTTAGTCAACATAACATGAACATTTAATTTATCCAATAACAAAAAGCAAAATAGAACTCCATTAACAAAAAAAACTGCGTTTTAATTTGACATACTGGAGTATAACATCCCAGTTGTTTAGACAATGAATGACACATTCAATTTTCAAATGTTAAAATCAATACTAAAAGTACATCTTTTGTTAAAAAGAGATTTGTTTTTAGCTTCCAGCAAAATCATGTACCAAGTCAAAATATATTAAAAAAAAAAAAAAATGTTCTACAACCAAAAACGAGGCTTTTGTGGAGAATTTAGTAAATAAAATAGAAAAAATTGAATTGCGAAAATGTACTCGTATGATTGAAAATATACTTTTAACTATGGAACATGCAATATACCATATGGTAGAGCTGAATAAATACACTTTAACAAGATGTGACAGCCATCACTTGAGTATTGTGTCTATGTTGTAGTATATATTTTTGGGGATTTGTACAACATTTTTATTTTTTTTTTTGTTACGCTACTATTGATACTGTTTTAGCTTTCCTTTTTTTGACGAGATGTTGTCTGTTATTTAAGTTAAACTTTTTTAAAATTAAGTTTAAACGACTTCAAAGTAAAAAAAAATCTAAAATTCACTAAACTTAGCTCAAGTTGTTCTTGCAAAAAAAAATGGTCCCACGAGTTAGTTGGAAAAATTGAAAACTTTTGGTATTTATTTTTAATCTAAATATTTTAAAAGTTACACTGATGATAATCATGTGCAACAAATTTTCCAAATCAGAAAAACGTTCGTATAATAAACGAAAATTTGTTCATTATACGAAAATGTTCGTTGGTATGACATTATTTCTGTATTTGTATGGGGGAGGTTTTAAAAACTTTCGATACACCTTCACAGATTGAGGTCCTTAAAATTTAATTTTATTTTTTTTTTGGTTTATATGACGAATTTTAAAAATTGTCGATACTTTGAGGTAAATATTTTTAAAAATGTATTTTTGTATCACATAAATAACCTTTAGTAAATATATTAGCCGATGTTTGCGCATGCAAAATCCATTCGAGTTAATCATTTATCTTCAATGGTGAAAAAATTATGGCGGTTTGAAAGCTTCAATCAATTTAAAAGTATTAAAATTATAGTTTTTGCTTGAATTTAATCAAAGCTATATCAAATTACAAATCTCATTGAGTTTATCGCATTTCAAAATATTTATCACAGCACACAAAATTTTAAATACACACTCAAAGAAATTTTATGTCATATATTACAACTTAAAAAGAAAACCGCGATTATTTTAGAAAGCACGTATTTTTTAATGTTTAATGATATGTAATTGGGTTAAGGGCCACTTATTTGCCTTTACTTGTTAAAGTCGGTTGATATTTAATTGAAAAAGCTACGGTACTTTTTCTATATATACAGAGCGGATTTTGCTTTTTCGAATGCAAACTAATGCATTAGTGCGATGGAGAAATCCAGCAAAATCTTTCATTACCAAGCAAGTGGGTATATAATGAAAATATTTATATTTACACATTATAATTTTTGTTAGCACTAGTTATTTTTTTTTTTTGACTGAATTCGGTTTATTATTAATATAATGTCTATTGGTCAACTTCTTTTTTTTTAAATTACCGATAAGATAAATGGTAAGCCTTACTATTTAAAAACTTGTAACCACATATTTTCTGGATGGTTATAAAAATGTTGGTAACAGTTTAATTTTCCCCCAATTCGGTCGCACCAACCGAATTCAGTTGTTATAACCGAATTTACGAGGCTGCATCAGCCGAATCAATTCGGTTGGATGAAGTCGTTCGATTTTTATGAGAGTGTATATTCAAAATATGCCAACATTTCTAACGATAAATTAAAATATATATTAAATTTCAATAGAAAATAACAAAATTTAAGAAAACTAAAAGTGAGTGTTTTAGCACAATTTTTTTTATCCACATGTTGCAAATATTTTTTAGCGTAAAAATATGTTTTTTTATTACCGCGCCCTAGTTCAGTTGGCAGTCATAAAAACCGCTGTGTATGGTAGCATCTCTTTTTGTATATACTCTTATTTGCCGCGTCTATTTTTTTTTTTTCATTTGCAGTATTTGAAATATCGCTGTTTTTTATATTTATCATTTACCACATTTTTCGTAAATTGTTGCTTAATTTTTTCCAAATATAACCGCAAAATCATGAAATTTTAAGAATATAAATCTACACAAAGTTGTTCTTCTTTTCAGTGTAATTATGTCGGTGTCCTGTTATCAATATCCTGTTATCAATATCAAGATTTGGTATGTGTCAAGAATTTTACAAATTTGAATGTGGCAACCCTACCTCCAAGTCTACTGACTCCAATTTGTATTGCTTTGGGTTTGAAAGTTAAAAACTTTGAACAAAAAAAATAAAATAATTGAAAAAACTCTTTTAAGTTTTAAGTAATTTTTTCAGTTTTCGACTTTTAATTCTGTTGGTGAATACGTTTCAACGTGACACTTTGAATGTCCTAGTTTTTAAGTATACTCTACCTAAAACTGCACTTTGTTCCTCTCAATTCATAAAATTTCAAAAATAAGAGGCTTCTAAAGCCAGTTTTAACAGGTGTCGAAAATTTTAGAAATAGCTCATATATTCTCATAGTTAATATTGAGTAGAGTTATAACTTTTTGGATTTTTGTAAATATCAAATTCTTCATCGCATATGCGTAAAGACCATGAAAAATATTAAACAATGGTATCGTACTTTTTCGCGGTCGTTAAAAATGTTCAAGCACCAAACGTGATCAAATTTTGAATTTTAGTTTCACTTTTATGTTTAAAAAATGAAATGTAATTGCAAAGT
This sequence comes from Delia radicum, assembly GCA_021234595.1. NCBI lineage: Eukaryota > Metazoa > Arthropoda > Insecta > Diptera > Anthomyiidae > Delia > Delia radicum. The sequence goes on along the minus strand of CM037854.1, from coordinate 111,046,383 downwards.
ATTTAGTACTTTCTTATAGTTTTATTAATATAAAAAAAAAAATCTCACCATTTTGATGGGGGCCTCGAAAAAATCGAAATAATATTTTAGTGATACTTGTAATATATATACATATACATACTTATATAAGAAATAAAGTTTTCAAAAAATTTTAAATTTGTCGTACGCTGCTGGGTGAATATACACAATTTTGATTTAAATATCAAAGATTCTTTGGAAAAAATTCTTTTCATTTTTGAACCCCTCTGATTCCCAATTTAAACTGTTTATATGTTGTAAGTAATACTGTCAAAGAGTATATACAAATAGAGACACTACGCTTCCCACGGTTCTCAGCAACAAAATACCGAATTCGGGCAAGCAAACAAAAAATTATTGCAACATAAAAAATTGTTGCTTAAAACACTCACTTTTATTTAGCTTATATTTTGTTATGTTATGTATTTTATTATTTATTTAAATTTTTATTTAAAAACATGATACAAATTATTTTAAACTTTTACATTTCTGCAACATGCTTTAATTTGCTCGTTTCGAGTTTACGAACAAATAAAAAAACGGCAGTTTGAGAGAGACTGAGGTTTATAGAAACCCACTGATACTATGAGTTAATTGCAAAACAAATTTTAGATATTTAGGACATTTTTGCAATTTTGTTATACTTTTTGCGAAAAAAATTAAATTTTGTACAACATTGATTAAAGAAGAGAATTGGATCTTTAAAACGACTCCAAATTTGTAATTGTTTGTAGGAGCGCTCAAAAGATATTGAGTTAATTGCAAAATAAATTTAAAGAAAAAAACTGATTATGTGGCATTTGAGGTATTCGCATATAAAGAATATTTCCTTATCCTTTTCGCAAAAGTAGTTTTCGTTTTTCTAACACTTTTTAAAGAAGAGCACTTAGTCTTTAAAATTACACCAAATTTCTAAATTTCTGTTGACACGTTTGAAAGTTATGATAAGTCACATATTAGTAAAAAATCCCTCAACTTTGAGCAATCATTAAACTCGAAGAAAAAATAGGCAACTCGAAGAAAAAATAGGAAATATTTTTCTAAGTCCATAAGAGGTAAAATTAAAAACGTCTTTTTTGTGCTCATTATTTTTAGTATATAGTTAAGATTATAAGATTATAAAATTATCTAAGATGTATTTAATATTATATATACAGATCCTAACAAAAAAATTTATTATGCACTCCCTGAAAATAAAGATTAATATGTTTTATGATGATTCATAAAATTTTTCGGCCCTAGCGGTAATATCCTGTGAGCAAAATCGTTTCCAAAAACACTATATTTTATAAACTAAAATTTATTTACAGCAACTTTTGTTAGTCAAATATAAGACAAATTATGAGTTATATCTTTCTGCAAAAAATTTAAATGTTCAGCCTCTCGGCGTGAGGTGATAAGATTCTTATTAAATATTTTTGATGTTTTTTATTGCCATTTTTTATAAAAAATAAATAAACAACTCTCCAAATTTTCATCTGTTTTTTCATTTTAAATACTTCGTCAAAAAGGTTTTGCAATCCGCTAATAATGCTGGTAACTGATTAATCCCTACTTTCACTGTTCTACTTATATGTTACATTTTTTAATGCACAAATTACTACATTTTCTGTTAATAAAACCGGCAAAACCTATATTAAAAAAAAATATAAAATAGTTTCCAAGTCTTGACACGTTTTGCAAGTACTTCGAGAAATATTTAACGATTTTGCAAGTTTAATACAAGATGTTGTTCGTCGAAGTCTTTAGTTTACGCGGTACGTATGTAGTTGTTTGGGTTGTAATACAGTTTCTTTATTTTTAATGTAAATGTCAGTAATTTGTAGAACAAATTAATTTTTTTTACTAACCTTGTAGTTCATTTAAAAAAACAAACCACATCAAATGACTGTTTTATGATTTTACATTAATTTTTTACAGCCGTTTTTTGTTATTTAAAAAAAAAATAAACAAAATTAATGTCTGTTTATTTTTAATTGTGTTTAATTTTTACTACAATTGTTAGTAATTTTTTGAACATTAAAAAGCAAATGACAATGTTAGTTGAATTAAACGAAATGTAAGTTGTCATTTCTTTAAATGAAATTTCATTTGTTTCTTCAAGTGAAATTTCATTTATTTATAACTACATATGCAGTGGTCTTTACCTACATAGTATTCTAAGTATATTAGCTGTGATAAAATCAAAAAAATTAAAACTTTCTTGTTCCTTAGAGAATTCTAAAACCTCATTGTACACTAATAAGCATAATTATAGTGAAATTATTAGCGGATGATAACACTTTTCCAAAATGTATTCAAAATAAAAAAAATAAATGGATGACAAATTAGATATTTTTTAAAATATTTAGTTAAATTGTATTGAAAAACATTAAAATAATTATATTAAAGTTACATAAAAGTCTAATAGTATCGAGTCGGAGAAGTACTTTTTAATATTTTTATTGCAGATTCTTAAAATTTTTAAATATTTTTTATATTTGACTAATTTCTTGCAAAAACTGTAGTATCTAAATTTTAGTTCACAGAAAATAGTGTTTTTGGAGGCTTTTTAAAAAAAGGTTTAGCTTTCGGGATGCTATCGCTAGAGCTGATATATTTCATAATTCATTACAAAACATGTTAAGTTTTGTCTTCAGGAAGGTGCTTTAATTTTTTTAAAAATGCTCACAATGTGGCACACAAATGATTTATTATTAAGGATGTACAAACAAGTTCCAAGAACTCATATTATTTCTTTACTAAGGGTAGTGTGCCAAAGTGGGTAGTACATGATGCTGTCTGAAAAAAACTATAAAACATAGAGTGACTTTGACTTTAAGTAAAATAAAGAAATCACCACAATAACAACCATTTTTTAAAAGTTGTTTTATAGCTCGTGCAAGTTCACAATTTGTTTTGTTTTATGCTTTTCCCATTTACTGAGTTATGTGTTACTTTTTCTGCATTTTTTTTTTATTATTTTTTTTTCTTACTTACATTGAATGTATCTTGTTGCTTTTCCATTTTGTTTAACATTTCTTCTCTAACATTTTGAAGCAAGTCCTTTTTTTTATCTGATTGTGTTGTTTTTCTGTTTTAATAAATGTCATTACAATGACTGATGTCCCCTGTTGCACAGACTTTAATTTATTTACGTTGTATGTAAATTGTTGCCAGCAAACAAAAAAAAAAAAAACTGAAGTCATTCATATTCTTAGTTTGTTTTTTAAAAGAAAAGCTGAAAGAAAAAAAAAAACAAAGACAATTTCGTTATAAAGTTTTTTATTAGTGTTTTTAAAAAAATAAATTTAAAGTTTAAATTAAATTCTCAGAAAACAGTAAACACTTCTAGAAGTTGGCCATACAGAATAGAAATAAAATATGGCCCCTTAAAGCAAACACTAACTTTTCATTATAACGATAGTTGACTACCACGACCACATCAATGCCGATATGAAAACTTTAAAACTAAGATTTCTATAGTGATATGTGTCTTCTAATATCGCAGGGTTTATTTCAAAATTTTACCCGTTACATTTTGTGATATCTACTAAATACTGTTATAAACCGCTGTTTCGGTATTAAAGCGTTATTTTAACTTCAGTTCAAGATATTTCAAATCCAAACCGGTATAATTGCGAAATAATACAGATTATAGCGCAGAAAAATTTCTTTAGTGGATTCGCTTCATTTCGGTGATGATGTAACTGTGATAGCCAACTACCGTTATTATTAAAAGGTACCCTTCAACCCTTCTTTAAAACTAATTAAATATAAACTGTCATTCCTAATCTGGCAACATTTGTTTACTATCTTCAGCAAATAATAGAATTTATACTTTTTAATTAAATTTTAAATTTTGCTAAATTCTTATTAAAAATTGTTTTGCTTTCAACACGTATTCTATAAAAATAAAACCTTAAACAACATATGCAAATGAAATGCATTTTTAAAGTTTGAACTTTACAAAGTTTCCTTAAGTTTATTTAAAAAAATAATCGTAAAATTACTTAAGTATTAGTTAAACATCCCTTCGACTCATGTGTGATTGTATAAAAAAATGTTTATATTTTAAAATAAATAGCTAGAGGAATTTGTTGAGTTAATAGAACACGTACTTGGCTAATAATATAAAATTTTATGAGGAAAATCATAGGTAGCAAAAAAACTTGAATAAATTTGTAATGCAAAATTTACATTTTAGTACAAAATAGTTTTACAATGGCTCGCTTAGTAATCAAGGACTATAAAATGTTGGCAATCTTTAAGTTAGTAAGAAGCTTTTTGTTAGCATATAATAGGTAACATATAATTATTATTTTACCTGCCTAAATGCAATAAATAACTTATATATAGTTTAGTAGTTTTTAATTACATTTTACATAAATATTAAAATTACTGCTTATTAACTCGTCACCCTTAAATTGAAGAGAGAATCTAGCATACACGCAATTTAAACTTCTAACCAGAGTTGGCGTTCAAAATATTTTTTTTTAATAACGGTAAATGGCTAACACAGTTATATCAAGACTGAAATAAAAATTTTAAACAGCGATTTCATAAAAGGCAAGGTCTGTTTGTAAAGGGTCCGCCATCTAACGTTTTTTTTTTCAACTAGTGCTTATTTCGTGAATGGTAACACTTAGCTCATGTCTGATTTGACAGATAATTAGGTTTATCCTTCCGCTGAACGAATATGGTTGTTTATACGCTTGAACATTACTTTGAAAATCATGGTAATGAGCAAGGAGTGGCCGTTACAGTCAATGGCGATCATTATCGGGTCATGTTGAACGAATTTTTCTTTACAAAAATTAAAGAGGAGGATATTGGCAACATTTGGTTTCAACAGGATGGCGCTACGTTCCACACAGCCGAAGCTACACTCGATGTTTTGCGCCCTGTTTTTGAAGATTGCATTACCAGCCGCAGAGCTGATGTCGTTTGGCCACCTCGGAGCTGCGATTTGACACCGTTGGACTATTATTTGTGTAGTGCCGTCAAAGATAAGTGTTACGCCAACAAGGCAGAGACAATTGACGCTTTTAAGGACAATATTCGTGAAGCCATTGGTGAAATACAGCTGCACTCAATCGATAATGTGCTTAACAATTGGACCGATCATGTAGGCTCCTGTGGCCAGCCGAGGTAGCCATTTGAATGAAATTATTTTCCATTATTAACCGGAAGGATTGTACTTTCAAATAAAAAAAGAAATTTGAGAAAATATTCATAATTTTTTTTTATAGCATTTTCAAAAAAAATAGTTATTTGGCGGACCCTTTATAATAAGTTTTATTCCGCTATTTCGCCAGCTTCATTTGGAATTATCTTTCCATATGGTTAAAATAACTCTAAAATATTAAAACGACGATTTATAACGGTATTTTAAATTTAATCTGCTCAATTTTAAAATAAACCCTGTGTTACAAGACAACATATGTCACTATTTAAATCGTAATTTTAAAATTTTCATATCGGTATTTATGTGGGCGTGGTAGGCATCTGTTGTTAAAATGAAAGACTAGTGCTTTCCAACCATGGTTCTAACATCCCACAGTGGGCTATATCGCAACATTTTTGGAAATAATTTGGTCATTTCTTACTTAGCGGTCCGATTGCAATGAAATTTGGTACTGGCATAAGTGACGTAACATTGCTGACTTAAAATCCTATTTAAGTCCAAAAAATCATTGCATTATGTCTATTAATAAATATTTTATTGAATAGTGAAAATGTACATATTTCCAAAAATTTAAATGCTTTCCTTTCTATTAGGATTACCCACGTTTTTGTTCTACCAAGAGTGTTAATTGAGATGCTTTTGAAAAACACCGTAGTCTACAGTTAATAACTTCTTAACACCAAATCTTCTAAAGTTACCCCCTATGAAAATATTTCTTATATTTATTGTTATGAGTGTTTGAGTGTTGATTTTTAAACTGTATTCAATGATGCAAGATATGAAAATAAAAACTCATAATAAGAAGTAACTTTTGTAGATTTTCTGTTAAGGAGTTATAACCATGACATATAAGTGTGTGGTACTATTGGTTATAGATTACGATATTTTCAAAAAGAATCCCAAATAGCACTATCGGTAGAACAAAAACTTTTGAAATCCTAATAGGAAGGTAAAAATTTCAGTTCTTGTCAAAATTTAATTTTTCACTATTTAATAGACATAATCCAATAAGTTGGGATTTTTACATTTTTTGCGGCCACATCTGCATTTAAAGCGTGGATTGGAACAGATTTACCCAATAAATTAGTTATAGGTTGGAGTATGTACAACCGCTCTCGCTACCTAATAGGAGGCTTCTACGATTTTTAACAGTGGGTTAAAGTTGATATTTGTCTAAAAATGTGGTAATATTAGATGCGGGTGGGGGGAAAAGTATATACAAATAAAAAATTTGTTTAACAAAACTCGCTGTTTTTAAAAAAAGTATACACACTTTATATGTTCAGAAGGAAAATATTTATCTCGAGGCAAAATACTGTCGGTGAATTTTGGGGAAAATATCGCAAAAATGTGTTTTTTTTTATTTCTACTTTAAACGAATAAAATTTTTGAGTGGAGCAAGATATTGCATTCATTTTTCTATTTAATCATAAATTTCTTTAGTTAAATAAACCAATATTTTTCAAAAAGAAATGGGCTCGGTTTAATCTCGCTATTCGCAAACCACTTGACCTGCGTTGGCCTAAATTTGGAGTTTCAGATTTTCAAATGGGAATAACTCGGGAACTATTAGATATAATCCACACTTCCAATCATGTTTTTTGTTAGTCTCTACTAGCAGATAACAGATATGTTAAAATCGGAGGAGAAAAAAAAATGGCGATCACTCAAAATTTTTTATGCAAAAATTACCCATCGATATTACATCAAATATGTCTGTTCTAAATTTCATTTTAATTGCCCTGAGATAATTATCTTCTCTTCAGTAATGAATTTCTTCATAACTTTATGAAAAATTGTCATTGTATGACACAAAAAGTTTGAATTACACTATGTTACAAAATAGAAAAAGTTTATGTACTTTTCAAATGATCTACACTCAAAGAAAAAAGTTTGTAAAGTCAGCAAAAAATTTTGCTGAGTCAGCAAAATTTTAGTCAGGAAGGGTGATAGCAAAAAAATTGATAATGTCAGCAAAATCTTTTGCTAAAAATCAGCGAGCTGATTTTTAGCAACAAAATTAGTAGATTCAGCAAAAGTTTTGCTAACACTTAGTAGATTAGAAATAAAAAAGCGTTGGTAAAAATTAATAAATTTTTTCTGAATTTTAGTAAACTGAAAAAAAACGCAAAAAAATTGTAAAAAAATTGTAATTTAGTTAATATATTTGCTGAAAATCATAAAAAATATTTTTGTGATTCTTTTAAAAATAATTTACAATAATTACGAAATATAAAAATTTTCATTTTCCCACATTGACGACATGAATTAATTTAATATCTGAAAATATATAGAAATAAATATATATAACATAACAAAAATTTTCTTTCAACTACTTACATCAATGGTGGTCTAAATGATGCTTTCTTTTAAACGACGCAATTGCCGAAGATAATTATAGAAAAGAAACGAAAAAATAAACATAAACAAACGAAACGAAAAAAACAACCCTTTTTTGCAATAAGAAAAAGGAACCATACAAATGTACCTAAGATGTGTGTCTTTGTCTTTCACTTTACTCTGTCTACATGTCTGTATATGTTTGTTTGCAATTTGACCACACTAGATTATTAATCTATTAACATTTATTATAGAAATTCATATTAAATTTAAATATTTTCTTTTGTCTTTTATTTTATTAATAGACAATTATTTTCACAAGCTGGAGACAACGCAAAATTTAAGTTGTTTTAATCCTCAATTTTGTTTTATGTATGAAAAACAGATACAAAAGTCTTCCATGGTTGATTTTTTTTTATATGTCTTATTAGAGTTGTACTTTTTAGTATCATTTTCGTCTTCTCTACTACATCTTGACATGCCGCGACATCTGCTTCATTGTGCGTATATCTTTCAATCTGGTTGTCGTCCACACTATTAATGTGCTTATCAGCACAATTTTTTTTAGCAAAATTAATTAGTAAAACATTAGTATATTAGTAAAGCATTAGTATAAAACAGTTAAGTGCTGAATAAGTATAACAAAAATTTTAGCTGAAAACACGATTTTAGCAAAAAAATTTGCTAAAAAATAGTATACCTGATTTACAAGACGTTTTACTAACTTTTGTACTAACTTATTTTTTTGAGTGTAGGCCTTGTTGAGGAAATCATTTTTCAACTTTTTTTTCGAAACTTAACGAACTAAAATATTTTTACTTAATTAGTTTTGAACCGATTTGAAATTTTTTAACGTAATTTTCGGCAAAAAAAAACATTCTCCCATTCTATATTAAACATTTTGTTCAAAGTTGTCTAGTAACAAGCTACTACACAACGTGATCATAGAAATAATCTGATATGAAAATGGTAACCCTGAATGTAGAAACGAGCGGCAACAGAACCTACTCGCATGAATTTTCAATCAGGACTAAAAGGTTTTATTTAATTAAAATACAAATGTTTTGACGAACTCTTGAATTAAGGTTATCCGGTACGTATGAGTGATATCCATACGTATGTTTGTATTAAATTGAAGTCATACGTGCCGTATGATTGATATTAAAAAGGTAGTGTTGGTTTTTTATTTGAAATTATAGAACTACTTGTATTGAATACAACACATATAAAAAATTCAAAATTCTTTTTATATTATTGTGAGCGAGGTACGTATGGGCTCAACAATATTTTTGAATTTTATCAAAAATCTGGAAAAGCTAGGGAAAATCCAAAAAGGAACAAATAGTGCTCGTTTGATTAGTAATCAATAATATAACTTTATTTTTTAGCTGATTTATATTGTTGATACAAATTTAATAAAAAATATAAAATTGGTGCGAAGTTCACTTGGGCGCACATGTTTAATTTTTTTTGATTTTGCAATTTAACTGAAAAAATTTAAAGTTCTTGCCATTTATTTAAACATTGGTGACTTTTATATCTTACAAAAAATATTATATAACTTGATACATTTAGCTGCCAAATAAACGGCGAAAATATAAAGCACCTGAATAAAATAATATAATTCAATATTTTTCTGTTAAAAAGATAATTGCAAAAGTTATGCAAATTACTAAAAGCCAATCACCTAAAAAACGGATGTTAAGTCATCTGACTTGAAACTGGAGTCTAAGTTCCCAAAAAGTGCAAAAATGTACAAAAAATTGGCAGCTCAAATATTTTAATGGTACAAATTGTTCTTCTACAATATTTATCAGCCCTTGCACAATAAATGCAATAAATTTATTTCGGAAATTTTCTATAAAATAAAAAAATATGAGAAAGTTTAGATCTTAATTTGAACTTAAAATTTTTATTTATCAAAAAACTCATTCCATAATAACACTGATAGTGTTTCCAATTATTTAACCGGTTAAGGCATAATTCGATAAATTGCTTAAATGGATTAACCGGTTAATCGGATCGGTTAATCCGCAAAATTGGTCCATTAATCTTTTTCCTTATCTTCTATTTTTTTAGAGAAAAATATTGATTTATATTATTTTATTCAGATGAATTATGTTTTAGCTGTTTATTTGGCAGCTATATGTATCAAATTATATAAATAATTTGTTAACATACAAAAGTCTCCAATATTAAAATAAAACGACAAGAAAATCTAATTTTTTCAATTAAATTACTAAAACAATAAAAATTAGACACGTGCGCCTAAGTGAACTTTGCACCAATTTTATATTTTTTGTTAAATTTATAAAAATTTATATAAACGATATTGTAAATCTTGGATTGTATGGAAAAGTTTTTATGTATGCTGATGATATCTCGTTATTTTATCCATACAAATATGATGCAGCTCTAAAGGCAGACATGGAAAAAGATGCCGCACTAGTCTTTGAATTTGCAAGATTAAACAATTTAGCAATAAACACTGAAAAAAAAAACAAATTTTGCGATTCAGACCTTATGTGTGCAACAATGCCCAAAGATTTAGTATTTATGTAAATGGTGAGGAATTATTTGAAAGTGAGTCAATTAAATACTTGGGAGTTAATCTGCAGTGTAATTTATCATGGACCTTGCATATTCGGGAATTGAAGGCGAAAATATCCCCGGTAGTAGGATTGTTATATAAGTTTAAAAATAAGTTTAACGAAAACACCAAATTGCTGCTATATCAAGAGTTAATTCAAAGCCAATTAAACTATACTGGTTGTAGTATACGGCTGTAAAAATAGCACTGAACTAATATCGTTGCAAAGAATTCAAAATAAAGCTTTAAAAACGGTACATAATCTTCCACTTTTACACCCGACATTGTCGCTATAAAGTGACGTAACCTATCTAACTATCTTGCCAATTAATGGTTTATACAAAATGCAATTATTGATATTTGTCTTTAAGTCATTGCAAAATATTGGTCACAACACAATTAAGTTTTCGAGAAACCAGGCTACGTACAATACTAGAAATAGCTCAAATTTAAGAACGTACAGATGCAGACTAGAAACAACTTAGCAAAAAATTGAATATATTGGTGGAGTTAAATTTAATAACTTGCCAGAAAATATTAAAATCATTCAAAGAATTTCAATCTTTAAATCAAATTTAAAAAGTTATTTGTTACAAAATTTAGATGTGCTTCTACTGTAAAAAGAATGTAATGTATTTAAATATTATATTTATTTTTAAGCTAAAATGATATACAGGTATCCCTCGATTTACGCGGTACTTTATTTGCGCGGTTTCGATATAACGCGATTTAATAATAGTGACTATTTTTCTGTATAACGCGTTTTTTTTTACGCGTTTTTAGTATAACGCGATTTAAAAATAGTGGCAACCCTCTAATTGCGCGCATTACACCATTTTTTTTAAACATTATCAGCTGTTTGCAAAAAAGAAGAGGTTAAATTTAATTTGCAGTGTAAAACAACTTTAAAGGTAATAAAAATAAACAATTTGCTGTGGTTTTGGTTTTCCTAATGATAATGTTGTTACTCCGTTAACAGCGGAAGTTGCTCAAATACTACAAGTAATTGAAACATCTGAATTATTTGAAAACATTGTGGATGAGGATATATTGGAGATGATCAATGATGTTCCAGAATTGACAGAACAAGATCTCATTGAATTAGCCACGGACCCCGATGAATCAACTGAAGACGAAAGTGATAGTGAGGATAATCCAGATTTTTGATTCTTCTAAGTTAAAAACTTTTATACAAATGGCTCAGAATTTGATAACATTTTCCACTGATAATGACCCTTGTACAAATCGATCAGATTTATTTCAGTGTTCAATAAAAAAAAATCGTTGGCATCATAAGAAGAACTTTTAAAACAACAGGAACAGCAAAAAAAGCAAAAGTGCATAACAGACTTCTTTAAAGTGGACGAAGACGTTAATTGTGACCAAAATTCTGAAGACGTTAACTATGACAAAGACTCTGAAAAAGTAGTCTTTGACGAAGATACTGAAGATTTTAACTATGACGAAATCTGAGAAGATTAGCAATATGTAATATATTTTATATTTTTTATGAAGCTTTTGTTTTGTTTTATTAATTTATGTTTTGTTGATTTAAAAAGCCGGAATGAAGTTTTTTTTATAAAATTTTTGTTATTTTTTGTTAATTTATAAATTTTGAATTTTTTTTCAAAGCTAGTTTAAATATATTATTTTTACAAATAATATTTTGTTATAACTATTGAAAAGTACAAATAAAATAAATTTAATTTAAATTATATTATATTAATAAGCTTTTCTTTTAACACGGATTTTCGGTCCCAAATTTGAATTTTGTATGAAGTTAGTGTTTTCAATTTGCGCGGTTTATTATATTGCTGGTCCCAAAACAGAATTTTGTATTGATATATAACCTTTATTTATGCGGTTTTGAATTACGCGGTTTTCTTCCGGTCCCAACGTGCCGCGTAAATCGAGGGATACCTGTAGTACATAAATTTAGTTGATTTATTTCTTTTTTGTATTAAATTTTACGCCAACTGGCCTCAATAATGTCCTGGGACGCTGAGGCAAGAAAACAATTGTAGAAACAAAATAAGAAAATAAATTAAAAAACCATTTTATAAGAACTTAAAAATATTGTTAAGCCCAATCAATAAAAATAAAAAGAACTGCTTTTTTTTGTTAAATGTCAATTAAAGTTGACCGCGTATGTTTAAAAAGTGCTTGGTTAGGATGATTCAAAGTATACTGCGATATTTTAATGAACATGCCTTAGAATCTTGAAATTTTATACTAAAGGAATCTAACACTACACTCATAGTTAAATCCAAAATACGTATTTTAGTTTTTTTTTTTTCAAATTTTTGATTTAAAATATATATGACTGGTTCAAGTAAACTGGTACTAAACTGGTTCTGCACCAGTCTTTTTGCTACTGTGATATATTAAACAATCTTATAAAAATCCAAAAGTAAGCAACTATTAAGTACTGACAGAAAATATACATAAATATTTTATAGATAAAACAAAAATATGAAAACGAACAAATAACGAAAAACAAGAACATAAATATAAAATTAATATATTTTAGTGACAGCTAGATATATATGTTGCTTTACAAGCCAATGCCTAGCTAAAAACAAAAATATTTCGCAGCAATTAAAAACTAAACTAACTAAAGTATGTCCACTCCTGTAAGAGACAACCAAATGGATTAACTTTTTAATTTTTACAAAAAAATGGACTAAGTATTCAAAATTTTTTTTATTTTCGGTCACTGGCTTTGGAGGAAATATTCGTTGAATATTGTCCTTGATAAAGATTTCAAGATAGTTCTTGAATTTTAAGAGCAAATTTTGTTTTTTAAAACTCTATTAAAAATACCCTAAAAATGAGCTCAAAATTTGTCAATATTTTTTGAAAGAATGGAAAAAGTTGGTACAACTATTTTTTTGCCTCTTAAGGAAAACAAATACTGTTAGTTTGGCATTGCTGGACAAATGGCTTGGAAAGCAGCATATTTTGTAATATTTATTGTTGGTATAAAAACAAATTTTAAAAACTAAACAACTACTTTAGTGCTTAGAAAAAAAAAAAAAACAAAACCAGTAAAATGATATACACTCAAAATGAGAAAACAATATACACATATCCCTAGATTTTTACAGGATTTAACTTCTACGATATTTTTTATTTCACGTGTGATCCGAGGGATGTACAAATTACCTCTACTTAAGCATATTAAAAAACAAAAATAAGCAAACAAAGATTTTTTTTATTTTAATTTAAATTTATTTGTTATATACAGGAATATACAAAACATAAAAAAAAATTTACCATGTATCGCATTGCCTTCCGAATTTCTTTCGGTACTTCAGCCATTGAGATCTAAATTCCTTTTGTGTTATGGGTTAATCTAAATTTTTTGTGCCAAGTATCTATTTCTATCACCCCTGTTTAAATCAGAGCGAAAGTGAAAATTTTAGTATTTTTCGGTGTTGTGGTGATTAAATCAGAACTGTTTTTCCCTATTTTTAATTCGTGGAAAAAGCCTGGTCGAAAGTAAAACGAATATCCGTTTTTCTAATAAATTACAATTTAGGGTCAAAAATGGTGCTTAATATTAAAAATTTAGAACTTTTTTTTACTTATTTCTGGTTTTATTGTATTTTTGGTTGTATTGTTTATACTCTCAAAAACTGTTTTAAAAAAACATTTTTTTGTTTTTATATTCTAGAAAACACTCAAACAAATTGACAATAATGTTAGAATCATTTCTTAAAAGCATTTTACTTTCCATATGTTTTTTTATTTTCCATAAAACCATATGTTTTTGGCACTTCGATAATAATTTCGAAAAAAATTCGAGTTTTCGAAAGCTTTTAGGATTTAAGAACACCAACTTTCAATTTCGTGTGATTTCACAAATTCGTTCTAATTGCAAAACGTTCTAAAGTAGGGACATAGGCGTATATAATTTTCTCTTTACGTTTGCCTAAACAGTTTCCATGGGTCTAACTTGGGCAACGTTTAGTGGGTTTTTTCTTTCGGCTACATATTGGATTTTCGACGATTTAAATTGTCAATTGTGACTTTGGAGTAGAGGAATTACGCGAGGTCTGACCAGAAAACTGTTTCATCATTTTTATAATGTTTTCTGATAAAATTTGTATATTCTGGAATACATTTTTTATAATAAACTTTTGAATTTATTGCTATTACGCACCCAAGTGACGATTTTGAGCTACTACCCGCGGCTCCAACTTCAAGTTTTTAAGCTTACAACCGACTGTTCATGCCAAAACCAGATTTTCTTTCTACACTTTTATTATTTCAGATTATTTTATTGTCGTGTAGTTAAAAGTTTTTTCTAAATCCCAAGTCCTTATAAATTATTATAAATTTTTTTATAATGGAATTTCTTTATAAAATTTACAATTTGACGCGATCTAATTTGTTTATTTTTAATTACCACATTTAAATAAGTCCGTATATTTTTGACCATACGTTAAGAAAATTCTTCACGAATTAGTTGTAATAAAAGTAATTACGGTTGTGATTATATGACGGTTAGAAGCACTTTACCCATGAAACATTTGAAAAATTTGCACTTCAGCAACTCTAACATATGCAACTAATGCATGTGAATAAAGCGCATCAAAATGTGATAATTACTAGTGAAAAAGAGATAAAATAGGATTAAAAAATTGGAATCATTCTAAGTAAATTGTACATAGGTATTAGTTAACTCTATCTCTTCTGATTAAAAACAATACATTGCGAATGACTCTACTTAGTCAAACTCATCGCTGCATCGACCGTGGTTCAACTATCTAAGAGATGATACTACAAGTCACAGCCTAATGTATGGCTATGGGTTTGAGACTCACTGCAAGTAATAGGTTTGAAACTCACTAACATTTACAGTAAAAAGGTTTTTCTTACAGAGCAATTTAACAACACAAAATACTTTGTTCAATTGACACATAAATTAACCACTGACGAGTGGGGGGGTCGTTAAATTTTCAATAAAAATGTTTTCTCTTTCTTCGTCCTCGTCTTTAAAATCTAATGTTTACAATTTAACACTTTAAGGCACGAAGAATGTTGATGAAGGCCGTTGCGGGCTAGAAAGTTAACTCCATTCATGCAGGTGTCAAATAACTTTTTTTCTAATTGTTTTTTCTGTTAATTAAAGTAAATTATCACAAATAAAATTATAATTTTCTGTTAATATGAAAAATGTTTCATGATCTTGAACCGAACTAACCAACAACTCACATACAATTTAAATAGATCAACAATAAAAATTCACTATTAACCACTCACAAGGTACAGTGCAAAAATTCGCTTAATATATATGCTAGACATATGTTGAAAAACGAATAAAATCTTCAATGTTTGATATTCCTTCATTTACAATGTAAAGGATAGAATATGATGACATTTGAAAATAACTGCCAGTCAAATTTCAACTTAATTAGTTGAACTGGCAACTGTGGTAATAATTAACAACTAAACATAGCTTTATAGAAAATAAGTTCGCAGTAAATTTCGTCATACTCAAAAACTAAGTTACGGCACATTTTTAACCTAACTAGTGAGTTAAATAGATGATGTTTACAATTTAACACTTTAAGGCACGAAGAATGTTGATGAAGGCCGTTGCGGGCTAGAAAGTTAACTCCATTCATGCAGGTGTCAAATAACTTTTTTCTAATTGTTTTTTCTGTTAATTAAAGTAAATTATCACAAATAAAATTATAATTTTTCTGTTAATATGAAAAATGTTTCATGATCTTGAACCGAACTAACCAACAACTCACTCTAACTAAGAAAAATAAAATTTTTTTAGTTAATTTAAAAAATGAGAAATCTTTAACCGTAATAGAAAAATTCACTGTCTTAAATCAGGAACCAAACATATAAAAGAAAACAAAAAAAAAAAGAAAGATTATACCGTTTTATATTAAAGCAACTTTTTCTAAGTTTGATCAGGATTACTTCTCTTAACTAAATAATTTTAATATTTTATATGAAAATTGTCATAAACTTCTGCGCTGTAAATTGAAAATTTCTATGTGCAATATTAGGAAGACGTAACAAATTGTCCGATTTTTGGGTTTCTTTATGATTTCCTAACCCAAAACATTACAAAAATGAATTAACAAATTAAAAGGCACAAATTTTAT
Organism: Delia radicum; assembly: GCA_021234595.1. Taxonomy (NCBI): domain Eukaryota; kingdom Metazoa; phylum Arthropoda; class Insecta; order Diptera; family Anthomyiidae; genus Delia; species Delia radicum. The sequence goes on along the minus strand of CM037854.1, from coordinate 111,030,137 downwards.
GACAAATAAAAATTCAAATAATTGTATAGCTTAACAGGTTAGTAAAAAATTCGTAAAGATGGGAATATATATCTTTTTGGAAATTTATTTGGGTATTTATTGAAACCATTTAAAGAGTCAATAACTGAAATTTATGATAATAAAAAAAATTAAATTTAAGTCGTAGTAACCGAATTTCAGTTGGCAAATAACAAAATTTTTCTCTGTGTGCACATTTGGCTTAATTTGTGATTTTTCAACTGGTCTGTAAACATTATTATTTATAAAATTTATTATAAAGCCTATAAAATGTTGCTGCTCAATGTGTTTGTTCGCCAAATTTTTCACAACATAGTTTAAACACATATTTTTGGTAAATACCCGATTTACAATTTTTACACGGTAGCTACCAATTCGTTATTTAACGTCACATCTCTACAAATTTGGCATAAGCATTAATATTATTTTTTAACTATTACTAAATGTAAAGTGAAAATGTAGCAAAAAGCTTATTTGAAAATTTATATGGGAAACAACAACAAATGTGTCAGTTAAAGTCCCAGTTAGTAACTGATGGGACATTGTGAAAATGAGGTTAACAAGTTGAGAAAATTGTTTTACATTAAAAGAGATTGTGGACTTTCCACTTTTAAAACCTCTCAGAATTTAAGAACTAGAATACGTATAAGCATTAAAGAACTCAGTATAGATTGTAAAACAAAGTAATACTAAACTTCATAGAAGTACAAATTACTTATTTTTTATTTCCTTTGAGTAAATTTGACCATAACATTCAGCTTTTCTTCTTCTTTTAGCTTTATAAAAAAATATATTCAAATATTAAAAATTATATGCAGAGTTTTCCAATAGGTACTTGACAAATTTGAATTTAATTTGTGAACGCACTATTTCCCTGAACATCTAACTGTTACTTTTCTTTTTTTCAGTAAACTCAACATTTTCATCATGATAAAGTACACTAACGAACAACGTATGCAAATTATAAAAATGTATTCGGAGTCGGGGACCGCAATTTTAAGAGCGTTAACTCCAATTTAAGGTCGTTATTCTCGCCCTACTAGACAAGCAATAACAAGTTTATTCATTTTGTGATGCTACATTGCTAGTGAGACAACGGATTGGTCGAAGTGCCGAAAATATCGCTGCAGTTCAGGCGTCCGTAGCAAACGATCCAAATCAATCGATTCCGCGGCGTTTTTAAGAACTGGGTATCGCCAATACCACTTTATGACGAATTTTACGTAAGGATCTTCGGTTTACACCCATACAAGATCAAGCTAACTCAAGAATTGAAGCCGATGGCCGATGGAAATATCTTAAATGGTTTGCGTTTTATTAAAAAAAAAGTTGTCAAGTCCTATTTGATGATCATATTATGGTATTTTTTGATTTACACAATTTTTTATACAATCAATTTAGCTAATTCTATCCAGTTATAACAATTTATAATTTCTATTGTGGAAATCGAGAGATAGGTGTATATTACAAACCGGAAAACAAACCATGCTAAGTAGATGGCAAAATGTCTGTGTGCATACGTTTTCAGTTTTTTCATGACAAACGTGTCGAGACACATTGCCGCCAAATTCTAACGGCTGTACTCATAAAAAATCTTAAATAAGAGTTCAAATAAATTTTAAGCCTTAAATCTGTATTCATTAGCTGAAAATATCTACTTTAAACCTTGTGTAAAAGTTATTATTCGTTTATTAAATTTCAAGGCTAAAATTTGTGTTTTAACTAAAATTTATTTAAAATGCTGTTTAATATTTTTATGAATACGGGGGCAATTGTTTAGTTCAAACTTGAATAAGAACAATGAGAGCAAGAATACGTGACAGCTTATTCCCTGTGTATATAGTGCTGTGGGTTTTCAATACAATTTATTGAAATATTTTGTCAGTTTTTGTAGAATTTGATAAAAATTAACTTCTAAATTTCGGAATTACTGTTTTTAAAGACTAAAGATATAAATCAATCCCTATATGAACGTGAGGAAAATGAATTCTATAAGTATATGGTAAAAAATAGATTCAATATCAAGATTTTCCAAAAAACTAAAGCAATTATTTTTATAGTGCAATCAAATTGTTTTAACGATTTTCGCTCCGATCAATCAACACAAAACTAAAAATCAATTGTTGGTTTATGCAAATAAAAAATTAAGCCCTTTCGGAACTCCTAAAAAACATTTGGAAATCCTTGTTACATTGTTGAACACCTGTAATAGTATAATAGTATACATAAGTAGTATCATATAATAAATACTTACAAGAGAGTCCGTTCATGAATTTCCGCCGATTGCGATGAAATTTGGATCTATGTATGTATTATAAAGAACCAACAAATAAGAGATCCATATTTTTTTTAGCTACCTAATCTTACATTTAGGGGTTAAAAATGGGGTCAGAAATGTCCCCATATTCTGTTTTTCGTTTTTTTTGCATAATTCTTCTAAAGAAACTAAATTTAAATTTGGTATCTAAAGTATTTGAAATGCGCATCACCAGAATAATGTAGCATGTGCGACCATTCTCAACTTTTAGTGGTATCGAAAAAGCATATAATCTTTGTGCTGATTTGTACAAGGAGGTATAGTCAGTTCATGTCCAAACTCACATATATTATTCTCTATTAAGTTCTAGTGGATACGTCTTTTTTCTTTTTTCGATATTCGTACGCGTTTTTTATTTTTTTTATTTTTTATTTATTTATTTAAGTCTATGGAATTTAAATCCTTACAGACCATTTAGATAACAATAATAATTACAATAATAATAAGAATAAAATGTATAAAAACATAGGTATGGGAAATTAAAAAAAAAAAAATAGAAAAATACAACAAAAAAAAATAAAATTTTAATTATTAAGATACAGGATTACATCTCTTTTTATAATATCTAAACTTTTATCAAAATCGATTACATTATAAAGATCATTAAATTCAATACAAATTCGACGAAAAGGATCCAAGTTGGCATAATTAGTACGAAAATATTTAACAATAAGAAATTGATAGTATCTTGATAAACGATTAGGAGTATTTATGTTAACTTTGCTCAAAAGAAATTCTGAATATAATTTGCCATTAATTAAATTGAATATAAAAGATACATTAAGCATTTTTCTTCGACTTTGAAGAGAAGGAAGCTTTATAAGTGCAAGACGACTACGATATGGTGGCAGTTGTACATTACGATCCCATCCCAGTCCCCGAAGACAAAATATCAGGAATTGTTTTTGAACCGACTCGATGGAGTTGGAATGTACCTTGTAATATGGATCCCATACTACTGAGCCATATTCTAAGATTGGCCTGACAAGTGTCGTAAAGAGCTGCTTCGTTGTGTAAGGGTCTGAAAATTCCTTTGACCAACGTTTGATGAACCCAAGCACACCTGTTGCCTTATTAATTGTTTTTGAAATATGGTTACGGAAGTCTAAACGTTTGTCCAATAAAATTCCCAGATCGTTGAACGTTTCCACCAGTTCCAGATGTTTATTATTTATCATATAAGAGCCATTTATGGGAAGTGATCTAGAAAAAATCATGTATTTGCACTTTTTTCATTAAGGTCCATCAAATTAATTTAGCACCAGGTTGCCAAATTATTTATATCGATCTGTAGTAAGGATTGATCAACAGGATTTGCAAAGGAGTGTAATAACTTAACGTCATCTGCATACATCAGGGATTGGAATATTGAATGGAGGATGGAAGATCATTAATAAAAAGTGTAAATAATAGTGGTCCTAAATGACTTCCTTGAGGAACACCGGATGTAACCGTTATAATATTAGAAAGAACCGTACGGAATTTAACACACTGTTTTCTGCCTTTAAGATAGGAACTAATCCACTTCAGAAGTGGCACACTGAATCCCATCTGGTCTAGCTTGAACAGTAGAAGGTCATGGTTCACTCTGTCGAAAGCTTTACTGAAATCGGTATAGACTGCATCTGTTTGTTTTTTGTTTATAAACCCATCGTTGACAAAAGTTGTAAGTTTGAGTAAATTGGTTACTGTTGAACAGGATTTACGAAAACCGTGTTGTTCTGGAGAAAGAATAGAGGATATTTGGTGAGACAATGTTTCAGTGATTAGTTTTTCAAATAATTTTGGAATAGAACTTAATTTCGCAATCCCTCTATAATTTGAGATAGCAGATTTACTTCCATACTTGAATATTGGAGTTATGAAGGACTGTTTCCAAATATCTGGGACATATGCCAGCTTAAGAGATAAATTATAAAGAAAAGTTAAAGGAATACATAGCAGGTTTGCACATCGTCTTAAGACACAACTTGGAACTCCATCCGGTCCCGCAGCGTAGCACCATTTCAGTTTTACCAAGTTGTCCAAAACTGTTTGTTCCTGTATAAACGGAATACTTATAAGCGATGATTCAGGAATAAAATATGGATATTGCGTTGTATTATCAAAGGAAGTTGAGGAATATGTTGAAGTAAAAAACTCGGCAAACATGTTGCTGATAGAAGTATCATCAGATGTTTCAATACTATTCAATTTCATTGTGGTGGGAAAATCCAGGGATCGTCTTTTTGAATTAACAAAGGAATAAAATGATTTAGGGTCACTTTTTAGATTTGTTTTCATTTTTGTTAAGTAATTATTATAAGCAGAACGATTTGCCAAATTGTATCCGGATCTAGATATTCATGTAATTAACAGATGAACCGTGTTCCTTATATTTTTTAAACATTTTATTTTTCTTGTTCTTAAGGCATGAAAGATATTTTGAATTCCATGGCGGTCCGGCGGTCTTAGGTGGATACGATTTAGGAACAGATTTGGAAAAACAGTCCAATAATAAAAAGTAAAATGATTTTAACATCTGATCAAAGCTGTCGTTATGTGGAGCAAATACTCCAGTACAGTTGATTTGAGATAAAGCCGAAGTAAGTAATTCATAATTTGTTCGTTTGAAACAAAATATTTTCTGTTGTCTTTGACCTTTATTGGTAGCGGAATTGCAGTTTAAATATTCGTATGTTATTTCCAGTGTTGGATGATACTTATCCTCAGGATTAGATAAAGGACAAGATTGTTTTACGCAGAAGTCAGCAGGTTCATTAACAAAAAATAAATCCAACAGTTTACTGTAGGTATTAGCGATATTGTTAATTTGAAAAAGACAATTAGTAGCCAATCCATTTATAAACTCAGCATTTGATTCCGGGGAAAGTATTGGAGACAAATAATTATTATCGGGTTCTACTTGCCAGGATGTTGATGGCATATTGTAATCGCCAATCAATATAAGTAAATCGGATGGTTTTAATTTTTTTTAAAAGGTAATCAGACGCTTTTTTATGTTCTTCATAGATGTTAGTGGGAGATTTTGGAGGAATGTATGAACAGATTACATATAAAGATTTATTATTCAACTTTACCAGGACACAAAGTATTTCAATTTCAAGGTTTTTATTGTTGATGATATCACAAAGTGATATTTCTTCAGAAGGATAATTATTCACAGCTGCAATCAAAACACCACCACTCTTACTAGCTCCATTATTCCGATCACGTCTAAATATTTGGTACTGGGAACACAGAATTTCGGAGTTATGCACATCCTTATGGAGCCAGGTTTCAGTAAAAACAATGATTTGTTTATTAAAGCCAAAACTATCGGCGTATAGGAATGGTAATTTTGTATTTAGTCCTCGAACATTTTGATACACAATGGAAATCGAATCAACAGGAAAGTTACTTAGTTTTTTGAAACAGGAATAAAACTTTTTGGTAAATAAGCAATATCATTTCTGAGCTTTTCTTTGTAAGTATATTCACGAGTTATGGAGTTAGGAGGCCAAAAATTTGGATTAAGGCAGTAGTGAATATTTCTTCCGGATTTTAGACGAAGTTTCCCGAAGCACTATATTTTGACACAGGGTGGCCAAAATATAGGCAATATGGGTAGCAAACTTTGAAAGTACAATACTACTATGTAAAAATAATGTCGAACATCACCGTTTTGAGATATGGTCCCATACAAAATTTTGTGAAAATAGTGTGTTTTTACAGATTTTTTAGTTTTTTCATATGGAACTATATATTATAAATCCAATTTTATTACGTGAATATCAAAAACCTTTCCAACAATATATAATAATATACATAATTAACAAACATAACCGTGATTAAAGCTAAAAACCTATTTTGAAAGCACATTGTATCAAAAAATAATAAAATGGCAAAGTCGTAGTAGTCATTTGTAATGTAAAATCCTCAATATTTCACAGCCGAAAAACCGATTTTGATCATTTATATCTGTTTTAAAACGAGGCAAAACTGGTTTTGAAGTTTTACAACCAATTTTGAAAAAAATTTATCATGTATTTAGTATTTATTTTTTTCATCAATTATCATTTTTAATATATTTCACAATATAGTGTTGTTATTTTAGTTAAATAAAATTTTTATTAACATAATATTGTCCGTACAAATAATCTGTAGAATTTTTGTTTTCAAATTTATTAATTGACCACTTTCAGGAATGTGTTGATAGATCTATTTCGGGAATTTTCTAGGTTCCCATCATTAGAACATGATTTGAAAAACGTAACAACCCCATCCAAAACAACACACATTCATATAAACTAGTTTTCTCACTAAATGAGAACTAATATATACGCTCGAAGTTAAGGATTATCACCATTGATCAAAAATAAATTGAAAACTTCTTTGTTATGTGCACCCTCTTACCTTTGGTGGATATACAATGCACGCTTTTTTGTTTTTTTTTTTTTTTTCTTTTTATTTTTACACAAAAACTCTATTGATTATTTGTACGGACAATATCCTAATAAAGAAATATAGAGTATGGCCTCGAACTTGAATAATTTTCATTGCACAATTAAAGGTCGAAAAAAAGTATTTTTTTTTAATAATTATATAATAATTATATCAAACTTTTACGATTTTTTATTAAGATCTAAAATTTTCTTTTAAAATTTGTTGATGTATAACAAGTGGTACAAATAGAAACGCGCTAATTATAAAAAATCAAACGTGTTTTTTTAATTGTCTGCCTACGGGTTTCAATTACAAAAACATTGAAATAGTAAACTATGGAACATAATTTTTACATATGGCGTAGTTTAAAAAAAAAATTGGTTACGGATACAAAAACATGTATTTCTACATTTAAGAATGTCGGTTTTTAATCGAAGCTTTCAGATTTTTAACGTGCAAAACAAAGACATTTCGTATTCTTACTTTCAGTTACTATTTTTTATTATAGTTAACAAATTGCAATAATTTATTTGAGTTTTTAGAATTAGTACGTAAGTTATTTGTACCACATGTTATATATAATTTTAAAGGAAGTTTTATAAGCAACTAAATAACACAGTGCAAGAGTGAAAATACACTGACACGACAGTATATGTTCGATTCTACTACGAAATGATAGTAAATCCCTATACTCGGTTTGGCGAGTTTGGAAACAATTTTTTTTTATAGACCTCCAAAGATTCTGAAAATCAGTGAGTCCCTCAAAAAAGGTGTCATCAGCTTATGTCGAACAGTTAACTTAGACTTTGTAATACCGCCTAACTATATTCTGAAATACCATTCTTAACATTTTTTGAGAAAAAAAAATTTTTGATTGCACTTTAAAAAAAAAAATAACATACAAAAATTATTATTTTTTTAGTCGATAGTCTTCGATTTTGATAACAGTTGGTGACTAATTAATTAATGACTAATTTGGTGATTATGTTTGCCAGTGAAATCATATTTTTAAAACGATTTTTTTATTACTTTAATTTGAAAACTGTGGCAAACCTGAAGCTTTGAAATATCTAAAAATCATTCAGAATTAAATTCTATAAAAAAAAAATTCAAAATATGTTTTTTCCAGCACCTTATTTTTTTGATATTTTAAAGTTTCAGGGTTGCCACAGTTTTTAAGACAAAAAAAAAACTAAAATATCATGTTTAAGATATGCGTTTACCGGTAAACATACTCACCAAATTAGACATTAAAATAAAATTTAAATACTCTATAGTTAGTCTAATCATGACCATTTTTAAGGTGGATAGTGGTTTCTACGAGCTATTTGGGCTACCTTTATGCGCTTAGATTGTATTGGCATGTTCACAAAAGTTCTTCATATGGGCTAATTTTCAGCCTCACTTTTTAAGCTTTTAACATGAGATTGGGCAACTAAAAAATGTGTATGGGTCTATTCATTTTTTGGTTCTTTATAACATATACAAGTTTCATCGCAATCGACGGGAAGCCATGAATGGACTCTTTTTGCTAACACAAAATTTAAAACTGAAGATATAAATACAGTTAGAATTTAATAAAAAATCTCAACAATTTGCTACCAAATGACACTAAATATTTCACATATTTTTTCTATAATTTATTTTAATGGTTTTGCATAAAGAACCCCTAAAAACACATGAAATATTTACCGAAATGAAATAGAAAGGACGAAGATATAAAAAAAAGTTCTACATATGTAAAAATGTTGTGACATTCCAAATACATTATGTATATATTTTGTATAAGATTATGTCTTTCAAGTTAAACGACCCGTATTGCGATTATTACAAAGCAGGAAAAAAATCTTAAACATTGTATACTTTAAATTGATATTTAGTGTGTAGTCCGCCTCCCCCCCCCCCCCCCACAAAAAAAAACAAACCAATGTCAGTGTCAAAGACAGCAAACATAAATCTTTGTCATATAAATCTTATTTTTCATTTCTTCATAAAAACGGGTGTTGTTGTCCAACTACACTTTTAATAGATTTGTCAAGACATGTTTAAGCATGTTTCTTTTTTTGGCTGTTATGTTTGCTGGTTTTTGTTGGCAACTGTATTTTTCAATAGTTTTGGTTATGGCTTGTCTTAACATCTTGTATTAGTTTTTTAACATCTTTACTAAGGAAAAATTTTTTCATTAATGAAACATTAGTTTTCATAAAGTGCTCCATTACATTTTAAATAGCGCGTCGATTTAAAATTGTCGTCTTATGTATTTCGTATAGTATTTTCTTTTATTTTTACACTCAAATAATAAAACCATACAAAAATCTATAATTTTACAGAAAAACTAAATTTTATCAGACAAGCAGACCGTTTGGCTAATAGTGTGTTAATTATACAAATAAGACGACAAAAAATGAAACAATTTATTTAATTTTTACTAGGCAAAAAAAATTTTTTTTAAATTTTTCTTTATTTATAAAAAATGATAGCTGATTTTTCATCGATTACGAAAATTTTTTTTTTTAGTGTTGTAGAAAATAATTTTTGATTGTTGTCCTTCTGAAATAATTCATGGCCTGTATGAAGAATATACAATATTTGCAATTAAATTCCTCGTACGCCATATGGTTTTAACATACAGATATTAAAATATTTATGAAGGACCATATTCAACAAACAAATTTTCTACAACACTAATTCAAGTAACATGATAAATCATTCTGAAGTGGTAAAATCATATCAATATTTTATAAAAAAAAGGTTGTGCTAGATTAAGACAAAATCACTTATTCATTAAAATCAAAATGTAGAAAGAGTAGTTCTGAATTTAAAAAACAAATAGTTTTGTTGACATTCTCCATAAAAATACTGCTGATATCGAAAAATTTCTAGCATTTTCAAATGTTCTTTAATTTCTTAATTCGCATATATAGGATTGATTTGTGATTAATAACTCGTTCATATTTCACTTCGGTCATATCCATGTATTGAACTGGTTCGATCATATGTTTGTCCGACATTTTTTTCAGTTATTCATACGATTATATTGTTTGACAATTGCACACAGAGAAAAATTTAGCTTTTTGCCAACTAAAATTCGGTCACTACGATTCAAATTGTGTTATTACGAATTTCAGTTGGTTGGTACAATTGAAGATTAGTTTTCACAACAAAGTTCGGTTAATTCAACTGAATTTTAGTTGCAACGCCCAAAATACTCGGATATCTAATGTAAATATTGTTGTACTAACTGAATTTTTAAGTTGTTACCATTAAAATACACTTTTTAATTCGGTTGGCACTTTATTTCTCTGTGTAAAAGCTGAACTTCTTAGTTTTCAGTTTCCTATGAATAATAATAATAAAAATTGTAAAGCAAACATATGAATTAAAAGAACGAAATAGCTTAATAAATGGAAATGAAAGAAATTAACTAATAAGTACAACTTTAGTATAACCTATGGCAACAAAGTAAATGGACAAAATTCAAAAATATTTTATTGCTAAGTAGGCATGTCTTTTTTAAAATGCATGTCAATAAAATCTTATATAATAAGCATTGTTGTAAATATTCAAAAATTAAAAAATTCAAAATGAAAGTGGTTGAACAAAACAGTTTAAGAAAAAATGTCTATGAAATTCTTCGACGGTATCCTCAAAACAAAGTGTTACATAATTTCCTTAAGGAACAACTACCACGTAGCACAATATATATATATATATATATATGTATGCGTAGCGCATACTTTAGGGACATGGCCAAAATTGTCGCCGGAATATGCGGTGTATAGAAAAAAATTTCCTCATCTTAAACGCTAAATGTATGAAAAGGCGCGAAAATTTTGGGGACAGTCCCCAAAGTAAGGAAATGTCCCTAAACTATGCGGGGGAACGAATAAATGTCTCTGGACTATGCGCTGTGCATACATATATATATATATATATATATATATATATATATATATATATATATATATGTATATATATATATATATATGTATGCACAGCGCATAGTCTAGAGACATTTATTCATTCCCCCGCATAGTTTAGGGACATTTGCTTACTTTGGGGACTGTCCCCAAAGTTTTCGCGCCTTTTCACTCATCTAGCGTATTAGATGAGGACAATTTTTTCCATACACCGCATATTCCGGCGACAATTTTGGGCGTGTCCCTAAAGTATGCGCTGTGCATACATATATATATATATATACAGGGATTAAAAGGAAGACTCTCCATCAAAATGAACGCAGCTGAGAATGTTAAATTAATAAAATCGCAGGTTAACAAAATTGGGGCATCAAATCGTAAGTTGGTCGACGAATTTCGCGTCTCCAAGTAAACAATAAGCAAAAACTAACTCCAAATGAAAGTAAAACACTACCAGAGCAATACAGTACCCAAATGTAATAAAAACCAACAATTGGCAGAAATACCAGCAAAAATGCAAACAACCGAGAAAAAAAACTTAATGAAAAAAAATTTTCAAATAATTTTGGATGATGAAAAATACTTTTCTTTTGTTTGGAACACCGGAAGTGTTAACTCTGGATTTTATTCTGATAACTTGAAAAAAAAAACTTCCGATAAGAAACGGTATTCGGCCGAAACGAAGAATTACTAGTGTAGGCAGCCATTTCGACAAAAGGTATATCACTACTTTACATCCAGGATTCAAAAGCTATGGCTGTAAACGCGGTTGTTTACATTAATAACTGTTTACTAAAACTGAAAAAACTTGTCAGATATAGACACTCTAAAGACGACATAGTATTTTGGCCAGATTTAGCAGATTTGCCAAAAAGACGTTCGAATGGATTAATTAAAAAAAACATACCCCTTGTATCGAAATACGCGAATCCTCCAACATCCAAAATGCACGTCCAGTAGAGGTCTTTTATGTCTTTCATGCCAAAAAGTGTATAAAAATGGTTGGGAAGCCAAATGATCTGAAGAATTGAAGAATAAAATCGAAATCAGTGTAATAAAAATTAACATAAATGTCTTCCAAAGCATGATTGGCGGTAGCATAAAATACGCCAAATAGAAGACCGCGGTAAATTAGCTCTCTACAAAAAGTGAATTAATAATTTATAGTCTATACTGTATTATAAACAAAAATACTTTTTCAAAAAAATAAATTAATAATTTTTTTTTGTTCTAAAATTGTCCATTTACTAGGTTATGAGGAGGAGGAAAGAAGAATTAGTGTTTGTGGACTTAATAAAATCGGACTATTTTTGCTTTACTTGTAAACTTACACAAAATTGGTTAAAAAATTATAGATTATTATATTGTCAAGTTCTTGAAGTCACTCAAAAACATAGTTTTAACAGCATTTGCTCTTTTCAAAAAGACCAGTAACTTTGGAAATTTAAAAAAGCAATATATCGTTTTACAAAAAATTAAAAACAGTTTAATAATAAAATGGAAAAGGATATGTATTTAAACGAAATTTTGCAAGTGGAAGTAACTAAAGTTGAAAAAAAAACTTTCAAAATAAGTAAAAGTTCAGATATTATTGAAAATTTCTCCGCTCGGGTTGGTACATAAGTAAACATATGCATGTTTTTAGAAATGCAAATATTGTGTTTTCCAAATACGTCAAAAATTTTAATATCTGTTGAGAAATAACTTAAGACGTTCGCCATATATATGTGTCGTAGTTATTAAAATGTTTTAAGCTTTTATTTCACGAAAGTTTGTCGGAAGTAATTTTCTTGTATGTTGAAGTCTCTGGCAAAGTGTCAGATATATATGAGTGCCTCGGTTTGTGCATACGCTAAGCAGTTATTTTAAAATTTCGTTTTTTTGACACATTTATTTTGTTCGTGATTTTTTTGCAAGTTCGAAAAATTGGTGAGTGGCGAACGTGTTAACAAACGGGGTTTCAACAAAAACTTTAAATATTAAGGGCGTATTAAATTTGCTGAAAACTGTATACAGGGAAAATTTTTTCATTACCAAGTAAGTGGTTATATAATGAAAATAAATATCTTAGCACATTATAATTTGGTGTCAGCACTAGTTATTTATGTTTGACGAAGTCGTTCAAGCTTACGCGGTACTAATTATTTTATTACAAATATAATGTGTTTTTATAAGTAATTATTTTTTCAATTACTGAGAAGTATAATGCTAAGCCTTATTATTTAAAAACTTGCAACCACATATTTTTCTAGTTGCTTATAAGTACCGCAACCAAGAATAGGCTAAAGCTTGTTTTTATTTGAAAGGATATAAATATTTAGACTTAATCATAAAAGTTTTAAGCTATATTTGTTACAGCTTTTTTTTTAGCTTTTTTATATATTAGCTTCCCAGCAAAAAATTTCCAAAAAGGTAAGCGGGTTTGTAATCAAGCATTTTGGGCAGAACGCATTCCTTACTAGATTACCTACTCGATTCTTTTAACAGGGCGTGAGACTAAAATAATTGATTCTTTAGAATTGATTATTTTTTTTACCGAAAAATTATTTACTTTATATTTTTAAGAACTATATACATTTTTTAATAAACAAATAGTTCCATTGTAAAACTACGAAGTACTTACACAAAAAAAATAAATAAATAGTTCCCAAGAAAAAATAAGAAGTAATTACATTTAAAAAAAAAAGAAGTAGTTCTTAAGTAAATTCAACTTTTACTCACACGTAATTCTCCTACGTCACTAATATATAAAGATCAAAACTCATACGGAAATAAAATCCTAAAAAGTGAAACATCGAATTCTTATGATAACATGGGTTTGTCATAATTTTGGAGCTATAAACCACAAAAATATAAATTTTTTAAAAAAAAAAGAACAATTCAAAATTGAAAAACAAAAATATGACTCACGCACAATCACCCTCGAAAATTTTTGTTACACTCACTCACGAATAACGTCAGTAATTTCAACTTCCGCTCATAATTTTCTGCTCACGTGCGCTTCCCTAATTTATACCTAACCACAGTTTAAAAAAATTTAGGCAACATGCAATTTCTGTTTTTAGTATTATTTTCCTGCAAATAAAAATTTGTTTAAAAAAATATATGAGATAAATTCTTTTTTCAAAATTAGGAACTACTTCCAATAACGTCCTTTTAGTAAGAAAAAGTATATGTTTACTTCTTGAGTACAAAAAGTTATACATATAAGTTAATAACATTGTTATTTTCTTTTAATTAAATAATTACTTTGTTATTGAGTTCATGCTTTCTGGTTTAAATTTAAAGAATTGATTACAATACTACTTGCTTTTTTGACTCTATCGTTGGAATGAGTTTGGTATTGCAGTTACTAAATTTGGCAATGAGATATGTAAGCAAGTGTGGGCATCACCTTCTTTTTGGAATGTGTAATTTTTTCCTGGGTTATTTTGTAAATATGGTATACTCTTTGATTTTTCCTAGGTTTCCCCCATCCGGGCCTCCCCATAGAATGGTAGTGGTTTTACCTACACCAGAGGTGTCCCACATTGTTCTATGAGCAATAACAGTCCATTGACGTAGTTGAGCCCTGCTAGCCTGAAATGGTGTCGCTTCTCCAAGTTGACTGTAGCCAGAGAAGAAACTTCCATGGCTAACGCGTCAGAAATCTCGTTCCCCACGATGTTGCCATGCCCGGGACGCATTTGAATAATTTGATAGCAACTTATTTTTATTTTTTTTTTTAATGCATAGGGTAAGCTAGTGCAGAAATTTTGTGCGTTTTTTCACTAAGCAAATATGTTAAACTGCTTAAAAAATGACCTCGTCGAAAATTATAATGAGATAATAATGGATATATAGTTTTTATTTTATTAATTAATAATCATATAATTACAAATTATATACTATTACCCTAACCGAGCACTAGCTACTATGGCTTTCGGCCCATTGTAGCGAAAATAGACCAGTGCCTCTGGTGGTAATCGAACACACGACTTCGCAATGAATATATAATTTAGATACTGTTAATGGAAGCCCATTCCTGTGACTTTTCTGTGTAATGATTTACTCAACCCGACCAACAATATACACTAGGTTATTTTAAAAGTATATTAATTTATTTATTTTTAAGAAAGACTTATTGCATGTTAATCAAATTTAGTACAATTTTAGTAAACCCTTAAGGAAAGGCAATTTGTTCAAATCAGGAAAAAAAAATTTCCAAAAATTGGTAATAATTTTTTTTTGTATATTTGAATTTATTAATATTAACCTTTGTTGTTTTTTTATATTGTAGATTTTAAAAATGTTTAAATTAAAAAAAGAACTTTGCTATGAAATCTTATCTAATTTTAACAACATAAAAAATTAGTGAAGTATTTGGCTAAAACCAGCAATGAAAATTAGTAAAAATGATCATCATTTGTAAACAGAGAATACGATAATTTTCTACTAAAAAGGATTTTCCACTCAAAATTAGCACAAAACTGTAAATTGGGATAAAACACATTTCACAAATTTTCTACTAACTTTTCTATTTGGGTGTAGTAATGTTTATAAGTAGATTGTTTTATTTTTTTCTCTTCTGTTAGAGGTTTATATCTTTATGTGTTTATGCTAATGCTTTACATTTTTACCACCATATTCATAAAAATATTAAACAGCATTTCAAATACATTTTAGTTAAAACACAAATTTTAGACTTAAAACTGTATTCATAAATGAATACTAACTGAAATTCGTGTATAAATACAGTTTTAAAGCTTAAAATATGTTGCAAATAAAATGTATTTGAAATTTGAATAACGATTTTTTATGAATACGGGCGTATTTAAAAAAACATCTTAAATACAACTTGATTAAATGAAATAGAAAATAAATGTAAATGGATTTATTTATACAGCAAACGTGTACTATTTATTTATACAGTAAGCAAAAATATGATACAAATTAAAAAAATAAAAATAGATTTTAACACAAATTTAGTCCAATTTTTATGATTCACTTTTTACCCGGATAAAACAAGATTAGGCTTAAAAACAATCAATTCCATTAGTATTTCAAACTAGATTGTGAAAATTTAAATATTCAACTGGTTTTTTAATAACTTAGTAGGCTAGTTGGTAGCGTGCTGGCTTATCAGCGCGAGGTCGTGGGTTCGATTCCTAACAGAGGCACTGGTATGTTTTCGCTACAACGCGCAGAAAGCCATAGAAGCTAGTGCTCGGTTAAGGTAATAGGATATAATTTGTAATAATATGATTATTAATTAAATAAAAATAATTATAATAATAAATTTTGTATAAGATCGTACCAAAATCTAATGATATCATGATATTGGTTTAATACTAAAAATTGTTTACTGGGAATACTCCTATTTTAGTACAGACGAAATACTTGTAATAATATATATATGCCTGTTTTCCCATATGTTCACTAAGCCTTAATTGCATTCTTTATACATATTACATATTACATTTTGTATTTTTTTTTTTTAACTTTAAAACTCTTTACACTTATTATCAGTTTTAATTTTAATTCATCTCACATAAGTTTTTGTTTTTTTTTTTTGTTATGCCAAAACTATACAGAAAAACATGTTACATCCGTTTCCTGCTCTATACTTTCGAATAAAAACAACATTTACAAATTCTTTTTAAAACAAACATTTGTCTGTATATTTGCAGTTATTTACGTAAAATGTTACAAAGTGTTGTATTGTGTTGATGTAGTTGTATGTGTATTTATACTAGTGTGTTTATATGTGTGAGTATTTTCTTGTAATATTATTACAAAATTGTGTAATCCTTAAATACTAAAACAACACTTTGGGCTTCTCTTCTTAAAATCTATTTATTTTTGTATTTTTTTTTTTTAATCTTTTAACACATACATACATACATATAGGTAAGGGCGTTTGTATTTAAGGATATAAAGAAAAACATGTAGAAAATATACAATATTTTAACAAAATAATTTATTTTCAACTCTTAATTTTTATATTTTTATTTGCTCTATTTTTTTATGTTTTATTCTTAAGTAAATCCATATGTTCTTTATTTAAGTTGTACAATTTAAGACTGAAATATCAACAAAAAAAAGCAAATAAACTTAATATTCTTAATTTAGTATAATATTTGTTTGTAAATATATTTTCATGTATAAAAGCAATAGAGTGGACCGAAATATTTATTTTTTATATGCCAATGATATAAATGATATAAAAATATTTAAGGTTCAATATTCAACAATTGTCGATGTTGATTCACAAATTTCGTCCTTTCAAAAATTTTAAAATTTTTCATAATTCCAGACGTCTTAGATATTTGATATTGAATAATCTGCAATTTATTTATATAGTTGTTTCTATTCATTTGTATTTCATTATCTAAAAAGTTTCATTTTAATATTGCTGTCACAAACTTTACAGATATTTGAAAAAATTAAATTATTATTTTTTCTAAGTCGGTATATAAAGAAATTACTTTCTCCACATGCTTTTAATATTCGAAATTAGTATATCTTTTGTATATAAATTTTTAAGAGTATGTCATAAAACGAAATGCAAATACTAACTAAAATCTGTGTATTTTTTAATTAATTTTTTTTTTTGAATTATATCCTTAAATATTGTTTAAGTATGTCTGCTTCTAAAATCTTTTGAAGGATTACAAAAACTAATTGAAATATATTTATTATGACAAAAATATATTTAAAATAACAAGCATATATTTTTAAATTCCATATAAAAGTCATATACTACAATAAATACTAGTATTTCTCTTGTTATTGTTGCGTTTGAGTAACATTGTTATTATGTTACTCATACGCAATTATAATTAATAGCAATCATATGTCACGTATTATTATCTCCAAATTTAAGAGAGATAATTAAAAAGCTTAAATGAAAATTGTTTCAGTTTTTGATCATATTTTGTACCTATAAGTTCAAGGGGTTTACTAATACCCCGGTCTACGTCGCATCGATTTGCGTCGTTTCGAAGTTGCGTCGTTTAAAATTTTCTGTGATTTCGAAGTTGCGTTGTTTATGTCTCAGTTTGCGCCGTATGTCTTTGAAGTTTCGTCGCAAATGCTTCGTTTTGCGTCGTTAATATGAAAATGTTTGGCAAACCCCGATTTTTTTAACACACACAATATGAAACAGAACACAAAAAGCTTTCCACTGCTTATATCTCTGAAGCGATGCAGTTGATATTGCAAGCAGTGGAAACTTTTTTTAAATAATGATCTGGACAAAGATCGCAATTAAAAAGTGTCAAGAAATGGATCGATGACTCCGGCTCAGAATAGAAAAATAAACTTCTCGATTTAGACTTTTAGTTTTATACAATGAATTCCTTATTTGGATTTCTTTATGTTATGTTTTTTTTTTTGAATTTTTGTATTTTTATTTTTATAAAAACTTGTTTGCCGAATATAAAAAAGTTATTTTTTTTTTATTGAAAAACGTTTATTTTTTATTAAAAAATTATTTTTTTCGGCTTAAATAAATTGCAATGGAACCAATTAAGGGTGGACATTACATTCGCGGCAGAGAAAACAGCCCTTTTTTTAAAAATTCGTAACTCAGTCAGAAACAAACATTTTTCCAATTATTGTAGAGAATTGAACAAGTTACACGAAAAAAAAAATCAAAAAAATATATTTTTCACTCCAACATGGTTTTATAGAGCTCCAAACTGGCGGCGGAGAAAAAAACGGGGCCTCGTGGTTGCAGCGCTGGGAGTCGCAGAAATTGTCCGATCTGGAAAAAAAATACTTTTTTGAATCTTAACAAAATTGGTTTTCGTATGACACGAGCTTTTTTTCAATTTTTGGTGAAGTTCCAAATTTAAATGTGTGTTCTTTCGAAAAAAATATTGACTTAAAAATTCATAAAAAATCGAAAAAAAAATTTAAAAAAAACTCGTGTCATACAATAGCGAATCAAGTTTAAAAAAATACAAAAAAAATTTCGTCAAAAAATTAACCCGCTAGTGTCGCAACCAGTACGAAAAACATGGTATCGAAATAAACGCGTTCAAAGTTTGTGAACAAAGAACGACGCTTCATTTTTAATTTTTTCAATATTTTTCACAAAAAACCGCGACTTCACGCTGAAAATGATGCCAAATAACTCAGCATATAAAATAAAAATTCCACTATATGAGGTGTAAAGATGCCTTTTTTTTCAAGAAAGTCGAAACCACAAAAAAGCCACCCTTCAAGTAGGTACGAAATAACAACCACCAAAAGTCAGGTAGCAAGTAAAACAAGTATATACCAGCTGCCGTACGTAGGTTGCGCGAAAATTAAAAATGCGCTCTCACTAATCCGGCTGTAACTTTTTAACCCGTAGGAATTTTTCCATGAAATTTTGTTTCTTAGAATCTTAAGAATATTTACTAAAATACAAAATTATAAAAAAGTCGATTTCAAAAACGGCCAATGTCATGTCTCCCCTTAAATAAAAATCAACACAAATGTATCTGAAATCTTGTTTCGGTTTGCGTCGCATTTCTCCGGTCCCCATTACCGACGCAAACCGGGGTATTAGTGTACAGTTATGTAGTAGCGGACAGACATATTTTTGTGTTTTTAGAGGTGACCATTGCAAATGTATTTAAAACACATGAAAATTCACTTAAAAAAATGAACGACTTACAGTTCAGTAAATTTAACTAATATTGTCATTTGTTTTTTACTGTTAAAAAAATTAACCACAATTACAGTAAAAATTAACCACATAATAAACAAAGATTTATTTATTTTATTTTTTTAAATAAAAAAAAAAACTACTGTATAAAATTAAAGTAAAATCATAATACAGTAATTTGATGTGGTTTGTTTTATTAAAATGTTATTAAAATTATTATTAAATTAAATGAACTACAATTGTAGTCAAAACTAAATTTTTTCTACAAATTACACCTTTAAAATAAATCAATTGTGGATTGTTCCCCACGAAGTGAAAAAATATTATATAAGGCATAAGAATAATGGGGATTTCATTCTTTCAAATTGAAGCCTGAATATGTAAATTTTAAGACTAAAAATAAGTTTTCGAAAAAATGTATTGCTTTGGTTTGGTCCAAAGTCGACTATATAAATGAAATAATGCTCGTATAATAACATGCTGCTAAAAAAACGGACCAAACGACCTAGTGGGACTTGCTGGCTGAATAGATCACATTATTACTTTCACAAATTTAAATACTCTGTCAAAACCTGAAGTTATTCTTAAAAAACACCTCTTTATGACTTCGCAGACTACACATATATTAAAGTGAAATCTGTAAAAGTTGTGTATTGATTTTTTGTTTGAAACAATCCCAGTCCCACTTCGTATGTCTCTTTTAAGCAGGTGAAAAGCGCTTCTTTCATGTGCTCTTACAAGCAATAAATTTATGCATTCTTAAGCAATAAGAAGCGCATTTCTTGTATTTTGACGACATTAATGCTTCATGGAATACATTCTTTATTGCCTCTTTGTGAGCATTATTCACTGCTTCAAAGAAGGCATTTTGGGAAGCACAACAGAAAGCCTTTCCTAATTGCTGTATTGTATGCTAGGCGGTGAAGCGCTATTTTAGAAGCATATAAATGTAGTTACTGCTTACCAAATCCAGGTTATTTTTTGCAGGAATCAAATTATACTTTTTTTTATTGAAAACAAAATAAAATTTAAAACAGACCTGTGTTGAGCTCCATGCGTTGGCAAAATATGGGGATAATTTGCATTTAAATATTATCGAAACCAATAAGTCACTATCTGACAAAAAATTTTTTTTTGTTAACCCAAATCTGTTGTTAGATTGAGGACATTCCATATAACTATATTAATGCAAAAAGACATGTTCACAGCGGTAAATATATGAAAAGCTCTTCATCATAGTTGAAATGAAAATTGAAATGAAATTTCCTAATTTTGCGAATTTCGCGACTCCGATTTAAATTTGGATTTATATTTGCAATGTATGCCCAAAATTATATTAAATTTGATGTTTGATAATAATTACTTGAATTTTATCTAATATTTTTTTTTTTTGAATTCAAATAAAAGACTATTTTTGCAAAATGAGTCAAATATACGGAAAAAATTTAACGGTTCAAGGTACACTCGTTTCATGGTACACCACTTTCCCCTATATTCCAATTTTTGGCTCCTTCGAAATACCACAAGATTAAATATTGTCATCACAAATATGAAATCTTTAGCAGAATAACAGGCTTAATAAATTTTAAATTTATTTAATTGCAATTCAATGAAGCTCAAGCCATAACAGTTTTTGGAGCATTTTCTTGTGCTTCATTAAAAGACTACAGAAAGAGCAAGAAACAAAATTAGAAAAAGTCAGTGCTTCTTTTCGGTTTGTTATTGAATTTGACTGCTTTAATTGCGTTGAACACTAAATCAAAGTAATTAAAACAGCGGTCGGTTCTTCTTTGGGCGCGCTGCAATAATAAAAAATGCACACACTCAGAAAAAAAAGTTAGTAGAAAATTTTTCAATTGCACTTTACTATTTATGTACTAGTTTTCAGTACAATTTTTTATTTTAGTAACATTTTGTGCTATTTTCATTTTACAAATTACTGAATTTTGTACTAAGTTTTATTGCTGATTGTAGCAAAATGTATTACTAATTTTTGTAAGCCAATTGCTAAATATAGCAAACATTTTGCCAATCACAAAGAAATATATATGAAGGACTTATTGTAAAAACATGATGAACCACATTTATTATTTTTATGAATTTTCGATGTTTTCAAAACGTCCATTGATTAATATTATATTTTAGCTTTGCTTAAACACTTCCCAGCCAGAAATTGCCAATGGTCTGAAAAATCAAGCACTGGCAGAGCACTGTTTGCCAATGGTCCAACAAATAAAGTGCAGACAAAGCACTGATTTACAATGCTCTGCCAACGTTATTAAAAAGTGCTTTGCCAGTTCTTAATTAACAAAATTTATAACTGTAAAAATAGTAAAAGCACTGGCACAACCCTTGCTTAGAACGCTCTGCCAACGTTCGCAAAAAGTGCATCTCCAGTTCTTATTTTATTACAAAATGTACAACCGCTAACATATTAAAAACAGTGCCACAGCGCTGGTTCACAACGCTTTCCCAACGCTGGTCAAAAGTACTTTGCCAGTGCTCGATTTACTAAATTTACAACAGTTTATAAAAACGAAATTTAATGCATGTACTTGTTTTTAAATAAGTTAGCAGGGTTTAATAAAAATAACAAATTAATAGTATTTTTTAAAATTTATTTTACATACTTTAGAACTTAATTATTTTTTCTTTTTTTCAAATCTTAAATGAATTTAAAATCAACTAACCATAAGCATATGGTATTCAAATCAAATTCATACACTTAAAAAAGTCTTTAAAGCCAACAACATTTTTGCTCAAAATATCCTTGTAGAAAAATTGCTAATTTAGCAATTTTTTTTCTTACATTAGCAATTTTTCTGCAGGTATCCTCCCAGAATAAATGAAGCTGACTTTAAAGACTTTTTTTGAGTGTGTAATAAGGATTTAGTCAAATCATATTCAAAAGCTTTTCTAATATATACCTTTATAAAATTCATAATTACAAGATTGGAAAAATTCAAAACTAAATTGCAATTCATGATTTAGAGTTAAGAAAATTAAGGGCCCTATTATACTCGTAGTCAGCACAAAGTATAGTTTTGTACTAAAATTTTACTTAAGACATGTATTTTCAAATTTCTTTCTTTAGTAAAATTGTATTAAAAAATATTACTTGGTGCTATCTTACCGCAAAAATAATTTGATAAAAAAAATATTCAGTATTTTGTAATTAACTTAGCTGAAGCCTATTTCTGTTCAAATTACCAAAATCATTCAATAAGTAATAATAAAACTCTTTACTGAAGTGCATTACAAAGTAGGACTATACAGTTAATAAATAAATCTCGTTTTCATATCTAATATTCTTAATTTAATTAAAAACTTTAATTTTACATACATAATCATTTTGAGTTATTAATTTTCTAATTTCAATCAATAAAATCTATTTTTTTTCGAAAATTTCACAATTTTTAATTTAAAAATTTGAACTTACCCAATTTTAAACTTTTCTTTATAAATTTCAATTTTCTCTATGAAGAATTACAAGTTCACAGTCAGAATACAAATGATTTTTTTAATCGAATTTTATTTTAATTTATATTGCAGAAATTGAATTTGTATGTTTATTTTTTTAAATAATTTTATTATTTTAAAAATAAAACCAAAATTTTTTAAAAAAATTATAATAAGTACACTGTTTTTTTTTTATTAATTTAGTATTTACTTTATTGGCTGTTTTACCAATGCTTTGCCAACGTTCTAAAATTATAATTTTGGTACTGGCGAAGCAGTCATTGCCAGTGATTTGCCAACGTTTAAAAGAAGAAACGGCTAATCCGTGTCCGGTGTTATCAGTTTGGGGTTGGCAAAGCACTTATTTTATCATTAAAAAAATCACATTATTGGTTGTTATCCAAATCATTTGCCAACGTTTCCAAATTATAGTTTTGGTACTGCCAAAGCGCTTATTGTGCTTTGCCAAAGTTATCATTTTTGCCCGGTGTTATCATTTTGGGGTTGGCAAAGCATTTATTTTATTATTAAAACAGCACTTTATTGGTTGTTCTACAAATGCTTTGTTAACATTTTAAAACTATGGTTTTGGTACTGGCAAAGCGCTCATTGCCAGTGATTTACCAACGTTTTAAAAAAGCAACGGCCAAGCCCTGCCCGGTGTTATCATTTTGGGGTTGGCAAAGCACTTAAATCTTCAGAAATCCAACACTCTGCCAACGCTAATTCCACCATCGAAAGCACTGGGCCAATGCTTTGCCGTTCGTATTTTTCTAGCTGGTTATTACAAAGTCCTGCAATAGTCATATTTTTTTTGCATTTTTTCAACCTTTAAAAGGAGAAAACAGACTTAAAATAAAATGTGGCTTATTAAGTATTTACAATAAGCCCTTCATATATATTTTAAACAAATGTAAATTTTTTATTACAGAGTTAAAATTTAAATAATGTTCATCTGTTAGGAATAAAGTGCCAAGGGTTGAAAAACAAAGTTGTTTTATTTCAGGTTTTTAATTTTTATTGTTTAAGGTTCTAGTGTATATACTAAAATTTAGCAACTTTTTTTTTTGCCGATTTTAGCAAATTAGTTTTAAATTGCAGTTTACTGAAAATTTACTAAAAACTTAGTAGCGGCTTCTAATTTTTTACGACTGTTCAGCAGATATGTGGTGCTAAATTTAGCAAAAAATACCACAAGGCTCAAATTGTTAAATTTCCCGTAATAACAGCAACATTTTCAGTAGCCATTACAGATTGTTTTCTTAGTGTAAAAAATGTAAAGAATTTACTGATAATAACTTTTTATAAAATGTTGAAGTAATATCACAAAAATCAGAAATTCATTCAATGAAAATCACAAGTTTGTGTAAAAACCTTGTCGAGTAGTGTAATCTAAAGCTTCATCGTAAGTGCTTTCGTTATAAAAATGTTGAGTATTCTTTTTTTAACATTATTTGTTTAAAAATAATTTATACCAACAAAAAATAAGGGGTGGTAAATTTTTAAGCAGTAGTAATTTACAATTTTTCTTTTGTTTTTTTAAGTGTAGCAACACTCGGGAAATTTGTATTGCCCAAACTTCAACGCTTTGCTACTAATACTTAATGTGTTCTTTCTGCAAAATTTCATAAAAGTGAGGACTTATTATTAAAGATAAAGCTTCAGTCTTACTTATATTTTATTAAAAAGAGTTTTAAGTCAACTTAAACTGGTTTTTAAGATTTTTGAAAACTATGTTTTTTCAAAAATAATTATTTATTGAACTTTTACGAAGTTTGGATTTTGAAGCTTTATCGCTTCCAAACCGTGGAAGGCACACGAAAAATTTATTTGCAAAATATTTAGCAAATTTAGTTTTCTATCGGAATATATTAATTTCTAAGTATAAAACGCTCAGCTCTGAGGCAGCCTTACCTGTTAGAGGGTTAAGTCCAATTCAGTAAAGGTAATTTAAATGTTTTATCTACACATGAATATTAATTAAAAAAATATATATAAACAAAAATTACTGGCAGTATTCAGTAGCAGTTTTTAATTTATATTGTAGAAGGTCGATTTGCAAATAGTTTCAGTTTGAGCAAATTAAGTAGTTCTTTCACTCTCCTGAACAATTCTTTAGATATAGATAGATCCGTTTGAACATAATTTCTTAGAAATTGTTTTTCACTATTCTATGAATTCCTGTGACGAGACAATATCAATTAATTTATTAAACTTTCCATTTAAAAAAAAAAAATTTAGAACACAATTACTGCTATATAAATTAAAATTCCACTGCGGTCACCTCTTCGTATGAGTGTTATTTATTTAAAATCAATCATAATCTATTAGTTAGTAAAAATTTCATTTAACATTTCCTTTCTAACCACATTGACAAAATTAATGAATTTTAATAAATTTTTAAATTGATTGCATTAAACTATCTATGCAATTTACGGTGTTAATTGATTTTAAAAATATATGCAAATTTATTTTGCCACTCAAATTCATCAAATGCAAATAGAAATCAACAACAAGTGTCAAAAAAAAATGTTTATATAGAAAATATATACAAATTTGTTATTCAACACCATGAAGATGATAAGTGCAAATAAATAAATGCATAACAAAACATACAATTTATACAAACAAAATCATGT
Source organism: Delia radicum (assembly GCA_021234595.1). NCBI lineage: Eukaryota > Metazoa > Arthropoda > Insecta > Diptera > Anthomyiidae > Delia > Delia radicum. Next base: position 111,004,721 of record CM037854.1, on the reverse strand, counting down.
CTGAATACAAATTTCATTAATATTTATTTAAGCTCAACATTTTAATAGATTCTTAAGTGGGTATGAATATTTATGTATATATATATCAATGTGCAAACAATATGAAATGTATTCTGTTCGCAACTTTTTGCATTAATTTTGTTTTGGTTTATACCCTTGAAAACCTATAACGTCTATAGACATTTTCTCATATTAAACCACTTAATAAAATTATGTACCTTCATACATATATAAAGCCATTTTATTAATTGGTCTATTAAGAAATTGTTTATTTAGGTTTATTTGAAATGTGTTATTCTTAATGAACAGTAAAAATAAGTAAATAGAAAAAGAAGTATTTATTTAAATTTGGGGGTTACATTAAAACAATGAATGTAAACTTTATATTAGTAATTTCAAAATTTTTCTATACCTGTGGAAACTGTCTTTAAAAGCTTTAAAAGGTTTTTTGAATTGAGATAAATGATGGACAGAGATATGTAGACTTTACTTTTCTTTTTCTCTGTATTGCTAATCGACAACTATAGAAAAACTTTATTCATGAAAAATATCAAAGCTTTATGATTTTATTTGGAGGTGGCACAAGAAGGGTGAAATTTGAAAAAAATACAAGGTACACGTATTACTAGTGTTTTTGAAGTTTTAGTTAAAACTACGGCCGAAAGCAGAAGCTCCATCAGCGACGGCTCAACATAAATAAAAAAACAATGCTTCTTTGAGCGGGCTTTTAGCCAAGCGAATTGGTCATATGCTCGTCGGGAATCCCCTTGCTCTAAAGAGATTTCGCTACCCAGAAAAATAGTAGTAATGGGCTCTTACTACCAGTATCTAAATAATAAGCTGTAGCATTAGAGCCATATAATTCGGCGTCAAAACTCATTATTTTGCTACAAGGTCGTTTCTTATGTAGTTTACATATTTGCTTCACGAAAAAAACGCATAAAATTTGTACAAATAATAAATGGTTTTCAAAATAATTAGATATTTATATGCTTATAAGCAACTAGAAAAATATATGGTTGCAAGTTTTAAAATAATAAGGCGTACGCTTAAACTTATCAGTAATTAAAAAATAATTACTTGAAAAAAGATGCATTCTAGTTGAAAAATAAATTGTTTATGGGTATTAGTTAAATCTGTCTTTTCTGATTGATTATGAATGCTGAGATTAACAAAACTCCACTTAGCCACACTCATAGCTGTGTCGACCGTAGTTCAACTAGCTGAGAGGTCATGCTACGTGGCATAGCCTGTTGTATGGTTGCGGGTTTGAAACTCACTACGACACAAAGTAAAACGTTTTTCATATAGAGCAATTTAACAATATAAAATAAATAAACCGCTGACGAGTTTTTGGAGGGGACGAAACTGCGGCAGTCTGACATATCCATTGTGTCCGTTAAATTTTTCAATGAAAATGTTTTCTTCTTCTTCTTCTTCCTGTAAAAATCTAACTAAAAAAAATTAAAATTAATTGTAATAAAATGAATTACGATTGTCGTTATATGACGGTTACAAACACTTTACCCCAAAAAGAATTGAAAAATTTGCCAAGCGGCAACTCTATCTCTAACATAAAATTTATTTTTTTAAAAAGTTTGAAAACTTCTACTGCAGATTGAATTTTCTAAATGTTTTGATGTGCAATTAATTAGTTTTTTGATTAAATGGACTAAGTGGAATATAAATTCACATCATCATGTGCAAACATTATGCAAATTCGATTAACAAAAAAGAAATATAAGGGAAGTTTTCATTTTAATTGCAAGGATATCCTACATCTTTTACCAATGGCAATAAATTGATACGGTTCTTAAACCTCAAAGTCCATATTTTGAAAGCATATTAAAAATTATTCGTATATATTATTTTCGTATTCAGGTATTCGAAAAAAAAGATTAAATAAGAAAAAACTTTAATTTTGGTAAAAGTTAAATTCGCGAATATTTCGAAAAGTTGGGCTAATATCAAAATTTGGTGTTCACATTCGTGATCAAATGCAGTTTTTTTTTGTTAATATAAAAGTTTAATAACAAAAGAGTTTTAAGAACTTTTACACATACGATTTTAGCAAACGGTCGTATTATTATGCAAAACTTTGACAAAGATTATTTATCACGCAATGAAAATAAAAATTATTCAAGTTCGAGGCCATACTCTATATTTCTTTATTAAGATATTGTCCTGACAAATAATATATAGAGTTTTTGTTTTTTTTTTAATAAAAGTTATATTAGACTTGTAAAAAAGACAAAGTACAGTCTTGTTTTTAAACAAAACAAGTGTGAACATAAAATTGAGAATAAAAACAAAAAGCGTGTATATTATATCTACCGAAGGTAGAGCTTGCCCATAACGAACAAGTTTTCAAATTTATTTTTGATCAAGGGTGATAATCTCTAACTTCGAGCTCATATATTAGTTTTCAATTAACGGGAAAACAAGGTTATATGAATGTTTGATGTTTTGCATGGGATTGTCACTTCATTCAAAACGTTTTCTGATGATGGGAACCTAGAAGATTCCCGAAATAGATCTAAAAACTCATGCCTGAAAGTGGTCAATTAATGAATTTGAAAACAAAAACTATATAGATTATTTACAATATCCTAATAAAGAAATATAGAGTATGGCCTCGAACTTGAATAATTTTCATTGCACAATTAAAGGTCGAAACCACATAATTTTTATTTTTAATAAAAATTATATCAAACTCATTATTTATTAAATTAAAACAATTTAAAAATTAAACTTTCCTGATGACCGCTAATGTGATACCTTGTTTATTCGATGAACCACTTATGTATTTTAAATTTTTTAATGGGTTTTAGAGTCTTTTTAAAAAAGTGTTTAGTCTTTTTAAAATATTTTACTTATTATAATTATTCTTGCTTTTTTTTATATAGACTTTAATCATCAAGAAAATGTTACAATTTTTAGTAGCAGTAAAAAACGTTATCATCATAATATAATCGAAGCGTTCTGTAGACATACCATATTAAGGCATACCCTACATCAGCTTTAAACAATAAATTTTTATTTAAATGAGTTCTGATTTGTACTTAATTTTTTAAACATTTTATAGCTCTTCAAAAAGTATGTACTTTAGGAAACATATTCGCTAAAGTGATCCTTTTGAGTTGTATATTAACTATTTAACTGTTTTCTATTTAACTATTGTAAAAACAACTCCAATAGCTTAGATTAGAAAATGATCTATTGGCAAAACCTGCCCAAAGAGCTTACATTAAACTGCTCAATTTGATTTTGAAATAGTCCTCGTTGCCATTATCTTTATAGTTAGCACCAAAAACCTGGTAGTGGCTCACATAAGCAAACATTCTCTTATGACATTATTTCATGCATATGATGTTTAGCTGGTTTAATGTAAATAAATGCGGTTTGTTTAACAACTACTAATAACACTTCATTTAGTAAAAATCTCATTGATTTAATGTTTATAATTTAATGTTTAATGTTTATAATACTTGTTTATAATACTTGTACAGAACATAAAATTTATAGAGTGCATTTATGTATAACCAATGAATTGTGTCAACTTCACCTGTCACAGAAAACAAAGGTAAATATCTGTTACAAGTGACATATTAATTGTATTGTGTTAGTTTTATGTACAACAAACCAAAAATACACAAGAACATAAAACCGTAAATGTACATAGTATTTATTGTTAAAAGATTTAAAGATTTGTTCTACATATATTTCTTTTTAAATTTACAATGCTTTTGTATAAGTTAAGTCGTTATTTGTATATAGAACACGTACAAATTTTAATGTTCAAATACAAAACCTATAAAACCACTTTACATGTAAATTAAATTATCCTACAAGGAAAGTTTCAAAACTGATACACTCCGAATTATATGAAATTTGAATATATTATAAGAAAAAAAATCTTAGATCGACCGGTTTTTTCTAAAGTGTAATATCGATGATTTAGGAGTTAAAAAGTGTGGTAAATAAATTACCCCATTTTTCGTTTTTTGCAACTTTACTTTATTTCTACCATAAGAACAATAGGCAAATGTGTTATCCTTTGAGATGGATTTCCGAGGAGCATCTGCTAATATATCGTTTTTGTAAAATTTCGTGTTTGTTGCTTTTATTGTAAAAAATTAAAATTTTTGGGTAGTATTAAGTGGGCTTGTATTTTTCTTTTTTTTGATATTCGGCCACTTTTTTTTTTTTCCTGAAGTACCAATTTTAGTGTTGTTACATCACATTTTTATAACTGTTTAAAAATAGTATACATATATTTTTATTTTCGTTCTGTAAAAGTGCCAAAAAAAATCGTGTTTTTTCATGCAACTGAACTTTTTGATATGAAGCATTTTATTTGTTTCTACATAAAATTATCTAGTATTTTATAAGCTTTCCATTGATATGCACAAATATTTACATCAATACCCTGCGGGAAACGAAGGGTCGATTGATCCAAAGTGACAAATCTGTGATATATGATTTGGGAGAACGTCACGAAACTGGTGAAATCAAAATTGTGGAGCACCAAAAAGTGTTAATTTTTGTGAATTGACCAATCACGTGACTATAGTTATGGTGACAAAACATTCACTGGTTGCTACCAGATATATCATGTAACTGGAGAAAAACTAACATAACATCAAAGTGTATTGAAGCAACTAAGGCCGTTGCTGTTGAAGTTATTACTGGTCATTGAACTGGTTCAAAGCCTTTAGCAGTGTATGAAAACATGACAATTAGTGCCAAAGGATTCAGGCCCTTGACTGCTACACAGCATACATAATACTGAAGGAATTTTATCTGTACCGACTATGTGACAGTAGAAATGAAGACTTAACACTCCACTAGTTTAAAAGAACTGAACACGGAACTGTGACCAGGGCTGCCAGATATGGCGATTTCTCGCCAAACGTTGCGATCTTAAACTTCGTTTTTTGTTGGTTATAGACAAAAAAAAAACTAATTATAAAATTGATTTTTTTGTGCCTTTTTTAAGGTTTTTTTGAACAGGGGGTAAGACACACTGTTTTGGAAAAGTGCAGTGATTAGTTCCGGACGGGCTATTTAGCATATCGTTCATAATATGACTTACGCTGAATAAAAACTGACAGGTTACTTGCTAATTACTTTTCGCATGCGCGGCAAAATGTACCCCTTAGACCAGTGCAGTGGTACGTCTCAAAACTATTTCAGTCAAACTACCCCTATTACAGAACACATTGCGTTTAATATGTGACTAGTTTTCCTTCAAAAATTGTTCTTCAGTTCTAAGATACGTACACCTGCACCAGTCACTTGATAATTTTTTTCCCGCTGGTTCTGTTGCATATCACATAAATCCTAAAATGGTCATACTTTGACAGTACCTACTTCTAACTTGTCCCGTAGTATATTAATTTCAGTCTGTATGGTGATATGTTACCTTGGTCAAGTTCAATACGTCACACAGTAGGTAGAAAATTGTCACCTCCTATGACAATCCCATATTAAAAGTACCTGTCACTTTCATATAACAGAACCAAAGTTTTGGTCACATGACCATACCAGTGACTGGTCCATTTCCCGCAGGGTATATGCAAAAATGTGGTTTTTGATAAATGTTCTTACAAAACAAAGTACCAAAAAATTTCTGTTCCAAACATAAGCAATATGTATATCAATCTTTATATTTTTTAGATTATATTAAAATCATATACGTTTCGTAAATTTTAGACAGGCTCCCATACAAAAAGTGTAAAAAAAAATCGCTCACATTGTCGTCAATGAAGTTAAAAGACGACAGTTATAAGAATTGTTGCTCCTAATATCGTCAACAGAGTGAAATATACAACAAATGCATGATATTGCCGCTGAAATTGTCACTAACTGAATGCGGTACACGATCAGCAAAGATTTTATTTATCCTGCTTATCATTAGCGAATATTTCTATTACATCGTCATTTAAGACAATTTTAGCGAAAATTGTCGTTAAAGAAATCGTTGAAGAAAATTTTTTCGATGAAGTTTGGCCAACTTGAAAGTGGTTTACTCTCTTTAGAAATCAATCTAAACGACAATATTTAAGCAATTATAAAAAATAAAGAAATGGTATACTAGAAATAAAAAATCAGTTTTGCGATAGAAAGATACAAAATTAAATTCGGATAACCATGGCATCCCTGGAGCCTTGGTAACTAATCTGTGAAAAAGTTTTTTTTTTGTTATTAAAAAAATAAATTGTTTTGTTCCTAATGAAGCCGGATTTTAAAATTGTTGATTTAAATTAAATTTGCACGATGGTCAAGTCTACAAAAAAGCAAACGTTTTTCTCTATTAAAAAAAACTGTCAAAAAATTTCTCTACGTTAGGGACTTCATTTTTTAGGAACTCTACAGGACAAAAAAAGACCGCTGGAGAATTGGTCACTCCGTTAAGACTCCGCAATATAAACTGATTGTCAATATGTTGTTAATGCTGAGTAAATCCCTGAAATTTACAAAACAATGTTTAGGTCACATTTTCTTGTTGTACTTTTTATATATGAAAATTCATCAAATAATATATTTTTTCGGGTTTAACATAAAGTTTTGATTATTTATGGATTGTATTTCATATGAATGAAAAGATAATAAGAAGCTATATAACATGATATAGAAATAACATTAATGCTTCATAAAAAAAAAAAAAAATAGAAAAACCAACCTATTTGACTCTTTTTGTATGGGAGACTGTCTGAAATATACGAAATAACAAAGAAAAATTATATGATTTGAATTTAATCAAAAAAATATGAAAATTGATATGCGTATTGCCTATGTTCGAAACACAAATATTTTTGGTACTTATTTTGTAAGAAATTTAAAAAAAAAACACATTTTTGCGTATTTTGACTTAAGTTTTAAATATTTATGCACCGTGTAGCACATCGTATAATAAAATACATAATTTTATGTAGAAATAAATCTAATGCTTCATATAAAAAGAATACAATTTTATGGAAAAAACTGTTTTTTTTGGCACTTTTTATATTGGAGCATGCCTTAAATTTACGGAACGATAATTTTTAAGGTATATAATTTTAAAGCACTACAAAAAATATGAAGTTTGATAGATTAATTGCCTATATTTTGTCCGCAAAGCTTGCAGAGAGCCAATGAAATTTGTACCTAGTGAAAAACGGGGAAAAGCCGAAGTAGCCTGATTATCAAAAAAATAACAAATACGTATCCACTTAATCTTAATAAGCATTTACATATATAAATTAGGCAGTCACACTAGTATACATATTCATATAAAGTACCAAGAAATTACTAGATTTTTTCAACAACAACAACAGCAAAAACCTGAAATTTTACAAAACAAATATATCAGCAGATGCTCCCCTAAAATCCATTTCCAAGGATACCACATTTGCAAATTGTTCCCAAGAAAAATCCGGTCATAGACTTTTTGTCTTTGTAAAATATCCGAATTTAATTGAAATCGCCGTATATGAGTTGGGATACTTTCCTTGTTAGTGTTGGTAGAAAGTTCTATTTTTTTATTGTGTATATATAAGTTTAAACAACATTTTTGTAACACTAACAAAATCATGTTTTTATGTCTGCATAATAATTTCGTTTCTTTTTCAAAAGTAGTTTTTAGAATTTAGCAAACAATAACAAGTGAACATGACGAATCTTGTTTATTTGTTTAAAATTCTATACATAAGCTTAAATGTATGCATTTTTGACGATATGCATTTACATTAGGGATTGCACAGTTTTTACGTATCACGAGCTGATAGTCTCGTTTTTTTCGGGTCATTTTGAAACAAAAACCTTCCTCATAAAGAGAAATTTCTACAAATGCATTTTTTTTTCGTTGCATAGTGGAATGTGATTACTACAAACCATTTTTTAAAATACTTTTTACGTAATATGGTTGATGTTCTGCGTATTTAGATGCCCATTTCGTGTAATGATGGTATAATTTTTTTCTCAAAATACGAGAAAACTGTAAATCTTAAAAGCTGTTGTGGCTTTAAGACCGATAGGATCGTTAGAGCCTAAGTTGCATAGTGGAATATGATTACTACAAACAATTTTTGAAAATACTTTTTGCGTAATATGGTTGATGTTCTGCGTATTTAGATGCCCATTTCGCGTAATGATGGTATAATTTGTTTCTCAAAATACGAGAAAACTGTAAATCTTAAAAGGTTTTGTGTCCTTTGAGACCGATATGATCGTAAGAGCCTACTTTGTTAACAGTTTTGAGAAATGTTGATTTTTAGTTTAGTTAAAAAAAAAGTTTTCAAGCTTCAAAAAGTTTGCAAGCTTAAAAATGGAGCTTTTTAAAACTGCGAAAAAATAATGTTATGTTTCTTAATATCTCGTTATGGACGTGCGGCTACATCCAAAACAAAATAGCAATAATTTTCATTAATTTTGATCAATATTGCGGAAACATTTCATAAACAACACTAATTATAATGACCATATCATGATCCCTATGAATTTTTTTACACAAAAATTATGAAAGCTTCACTAATAGAAAGTATCATTCATATATATAGTGAAACATTTCATAAATATGATGAAATTGATTTTGTTTTTTTAACGAAATGTTTCATTCATACTATGAAATGTTACATTGATTGGAAATCTATGAATCATTTCATAAATATGATGAAGATTTTCCGTTAAGTGTAGAACAGATACATTTTTTAATTGCAAAAAAAAACGTCAAATGTTATAACCCTAATCTACATCTACTTCTTCTTCTTTATGGTCAACAGACAATGACTGGCAACCGAAGTGTAACATTTACATAGTTTTGTCTTTTTTTGTTGATACTGTAACAATTGTTGTTTTGTGTTTGCTTTTTGCAAAACATATGTTCAAGTGCATAAAAAAGAAATAAAGTTTTAGAGTATGAAACATGTAGATTTGAGCTGCATATGACATGTATAAATTTAAATTTTATTTACAAAACTAGTTATACAAAACTACAATAGCTTGACCATATTTTGAAGCATGTAGTTTGTTTTCATGATGAAAAGTTTAATGTTAAATTTAAGATATTATCTTGAAGTTGAATAATAAATTAAAGTTTAGGAGAAATTAATAAATTTAATTAAAAACTTTTTTCTAACAATTTCGCACAGAAAAAAAATTTAGCTGTTTGCCAACTGAAATTCGAGTACTTCGACTCAAATACGGTTATTGGGCATTTTAGTCGTTTGTTACAACTGAAAGTTAGCTTTCACAACAAATTTCGGTGGATTTAACTGAATATTAGTGGCAACACCCAAAATATTCAGAAATCTAATGTAAATATTGTTGTACTAACTGAATTTAGAAGTTGTTACCATTAAAATACACTTTTCAATTCGGTTGGCACTATATTTCTCTGTGTGTTGAGATTAATTTACATAATTTAAATCATAAGATAAACATTTCATTCTGTTTTAATTGAATTATGTTAATGTGACCTATGATCTATATTTATGATAAATAATAATAATAATCATACTCATAGGGTGGAAAACAGTGGACGAAATGCCTGTAAAAGCTGGGGAAAAATCTAAAACTACAAAATAATGCTTATGCGATTAGTTATCAATAATATAACTTTATTTTTTAATCGATAAATATTTTTTCTGTAAATTAAACAAAAAGTGAAAAAAAACTAGTGCGAAATTCCCTTGAGCACACTTACATAATTTTTATTGTTTTGCAATTTGATTGCAAAAATCTAAATTTCTTGTCATTTTATTTCAACAGTCCTGTCGCACCTTAAAAAAAAAATTATCTAACTTGATAAATTCAACAGCAAAATAAACTGAAAAAATAAAAAGCATCTGAGTAAAAACGTGTTAGCACAATTCGCATAAACAATTTCCGAATTCAATAAAAATCCCCATAATTGAAAAAAAATAAAGAAATCTAAGAAGCATAAATTACAGATTCCAGACCCTAACCCAGAGATAAATCGACAAATGTAGAGTGGATTCAATAATAAGCTTTAGGAATTTCTATAAAAACATTTAAGATTGGGGTTAAACTGTTTTTTTTTTCATGACACATTAATACGATTTTACACGATGATATCCCACAATATAGGCACGTCAAATCCTTTCGCGTGAATCACTTTCTGCCAGAGGTGCAAAAAATTTTAGTTCTAAAAATTACATTTTTTTATAAATTTCAAATTAATAAATTACACTACTCGACGGTTAAAAGTATTCGCCTTTTGTTTTTTTTAAAGAAAAGCAACACTCAGGAAATTCTTCCTATTAATTTCTTTGGAAAGGGGATAGTGGATAGATGAAAGGTGGTGAACGATGAAGGGCTTCAAATATGGCAACACTGTAATTGCGCGAGATGATAAGTCTTAGAACAGTCGTTGCTCGCCACCTAATGTAGAGTAGGCGAATTAATTGAAGCTTTTTGTTTCATAGCCCTGATTCATTATTTTACTTCGGTGGGGTTAAGTGCTATGGGAATACAGAAGGTGGTCGGTGCGATACATATGAGGGAGAGAAATCTCTCATACATATTATTTTTCTAAATTGATGTTGTCGTCACCAGGAATCGAACCAGGGACCATCTGTTTAACATTCCAACGCGCTAACCATTACACCACAATCTCAATCTCAAAATTATAAATTTTTTTTAAAATATAAATCTGTACAAAATTATATTTAAATTGAGTGTAATCATGTCGGTGTTTGCATAAGGATATCGCATTGGTATTACAAGGAAGTTGAAAATCTCCTTTTTTAGATGTTTTAGTTTCAGTGCATCTAAAACCTATGTTAATATTTATCTTAAGACAATTTGCTTATTATTGTAAAATAGATTGCAAATAAATATTTGAAAAAAAAAGTAGTTTAAACCTTACAAATTTTATGCATGCTAAAAAAAAAAAAAAAAAAATTATAATTGTGCATAACAAAGACATTCCAATAAACAAGTTTTTTTATTAAGATTGCACATCCACTGACTGAAAAAAAAAGAACTTTAAATTTTAAAACATTTTCCACATGTTTCAAATACCAATGAAAAAAAAGTAAAGCTCTGTGATTCAAATATGATAGTTTATACTGTGATATAATTGTTGTGTCGTAAATATTTTTTAATAATTATTAATTTTGTGTCGTGAAGTCCCGTTTTTAATTTTAATTTAACGATATTTTCTGACAATGTAAAATAAAATCAATTTAACAATAAAAAACTCCTGAAGAAATTGGAAATAAGCCAAAGAAAACGTCGAGTAAAATGAAATAAATTGTTTTTATTTAATTTAATTATCAGACAATTGACCAAATTAGCCCAAAGGAAATACCTTACAGACAAATTATAAAAAAAATCGTTAATATAAAAATATATTTATAATATTACTACTTAAGAACTTGCTACTTTTTGCAGAACCTGTCTTTATAATACATATTTTCTAATAGATTTGTGTACGCTCTGTATAGAATAAAATTGAAAATTGTTTTAGTATACATAACATTATATATAGTTGTGACAGCCGAATTTACGAGGTTGCAGCAACCAAATCAATTCGGTTGGATGAAATTCTGTTGAGACAGCCGACTTTGTTATGTGAGTGTACTTTTGTAAAAATTATTTTTTTTCAGCCTTGAAGTGAATACCAGCATAAGGCGTGCGTTCGAAAAAAATGTTGACACAGAAAAAAAGTTAATAAAAAAAAGATTTTTAATAATAAAAAAAAGTGTTCTAGTTTACAAGCAAAAAAAAAAATAAGTTTTATTATCCCTTTATAATAAAAATATGTAAATGTTTTTTGACCTTTTCTTTACATCAAATAAAAATAATTGTTAAGCTCGAGGTCTGATTTTTTATTAATAAATTCTTTATTTATTATCGATATTTCGCAATCACATTGGATAGCATCTTCTGGAAATCTACAAATATATACATTCAATATTAAAAACATTAAAATTTTTTAATTAATAAACACAAAATCATTATAACTATCCTAATACTAATAACAACGTAGAACACTTACAACGAGTAACAATAATCAAATACACGACATCAAACTGCATTAACATTTAATATTGTACTGATTGTTATTAATTCTTTTTGTTTATTATATGCCTATATGATTGAGCGCAGTTAATTGTATCCAGTGTTACCATATTGCCAGTTTTAACTGTTTTTTCCAGTTTTTTAGGATGCGTAACAGTTTTCCAGTTTTTCATGAAAAAAAAACCGTGTTAAAATTTTGTGGAATCAAACGAAATGAAAATCAAATTTAATCAAAAATGTATAACTGATATTTTTATGTAATTAAGTAAGATCTCAAAATGTGATGAATTATGTTTTTTATGTTGTTTTATGTTTACATAAAATGCAATTGAATTCAAAATGCACATATTAACTGTTTTTCTACTGTTTAAAAAAAAAAAAAAAAAAAAAAAAAAAAACAGTTTATTCTTAAAAAACAGTTTTTTCTTACAGTTTTTTGAAAAAAATACATGACAACACTGATTGTATCCATTTTATAATTTATTCTACGCTGCTTTGGTATATTGAGCATTTCTAATGTGTATCGTCTCTTATGTAGTTGCTCTCTTTGAAGTATCTCCCACATTATCGAAATTTGGCATGTCTCCTCTCACCTCACAGTGGGCTGCTAGTGCTGTTTTTTTTCGGTCAAGAATTTAGTCCTGTTTTTTAAACTAATTTATGACCAGATATTCGAGTTTTCAATTTGTTTTTTGTTGTTACCACGTTAACTTGATTGTATACGTCGTTGTCGTTACCATTGCAATTTATTTTATAAATAACATTCGATTTATCCATTTATGCAATCTGCTCTTAGTATTTCCAAAAAGGCATCTTAAGGTGTTATTAGCGCAAGTTTATATTTTTCTTTATTAAATATTCTCGAATTTTCTATTCTCTCCGATATTTTATTTATATAAGTAATATACTTATATATTTTAGGATTTTCTTCTGATAAAATAATCTTCTCTTTTTGCAGTTTCTAAAAAGACTTTCTATAATATTATCCGGAAAAGCATTTTTCCTTAAATATCTTTTACTTTAATAATATTTTCCTTTTTATTAAATTGTTTGCTGTATTTATAATCATATTTTTGGGTTGGCTTGAATGAAAGTTTATTATTCGTCCTGAGGAAGTTGGTCTTTGATACCAGTCTATTTTTACCCTATTCCCAATTCTAATAATTCTTGTATCCAGGTACGGTAGCTGTCCATTTTCTTCTTCTTCGGTCGTGAATATTATCTGTTTATAATATAATTTCCCTTTATAATATCATTTCGAGAACACTCTCATTTAAAGTTCATTCTGTAACCTTTTCGGAGCAGGTTTTCTATCTCTGCTTAAAATCTTCGATGCCATGGGTTACCCTTTTTGTGGCCTTTAATTCTCTTTTAGCAAGATTCCAATATCTCTCAACTGTTCTTAGCTCCGGGTAGTTTGGGTAATTGCCAGCCTTGGTACAAAAACAAAACTGCTTCACACCACTCAAGGGCTCTCTTGCTGTAGTGGCAAGATGCCAAGTTAGGCCAGAAGTACGTAGACATATTGTGTTGGCGTGGTAAAATGGAACGTGGTATAAAATAGAATGGATGTGGTATAAATGCAAGTATCATTTTTTGCAAACATTATTTTATATAAATTTCGGTTTTGATTTTTCCTGTTGTTACAAATGACTTGCTCCTTACTTCCACTTGCTCCTTGCCATACCAGAAACTTTGTAGCGAAAATTGTTATCATTACGACCTTGCATTCTGCATGAGCTACATTTGCTCTTAATGGTCAAGTCTCTCTTAAACCATTGAATTACTTTTGAAACATCATAAAGACTAACTTTTGATTCATTGGCAAATTTTTGATATGTCCAAGAAGTATTTTGTTGAAAATATTTAATTATTTTCAAAGGGATCTTTTTTATCACTCATTGAGTAAGCAATTATAAGAAGAATTCTAGATTTTCATTAATTTATTTACTGACATATTTTAAAAAGGTACTATGAAAAAAAAAAATAAATAAAGAAAGAGAAATTATGATAAAAGTTATACGGCAAAACGCCTGTTAACATTTTTCCAAATAAATAAAGTTTAAAATGGTTGACATAATATATGGTGACAGAACTAAAAAATAATTTTAGGATATGGCGAACTCTTTGTGGAATATATTTCTTCATATGTAGAGAAATTCCGGCGTTCAAAAAAAATTTCAGATGTTCTTTCTAACAATAAAAATTTTTGAATTCTTCTTAGTTTAAACGAGCTTAAGATCATTTATTTATTAATTATATATTTCCAATATTTCGTCTCCACATTGGGTGACCTCTTCCGGGAACAATTATCAAAATTGTAATAATTAAGATAATTTATTTATTAATTATTTATTTCCAATAGTTAGTCTCAACAGTGGGTTACTTCTTCAGGGAACAATTATCAAAATTGTAATAATTGTTCTCTGAAGAAGTCACATAATGTGGAGACGAAATATTGGAAATAAATAATTAATAAGTAAATTATCTTAAGCTCGTTTAATCTAAGAAGAATTAAATAAAGGAAGATCAAAGAAAACTTAACATTTCTTATTTTTTTATTAATGATTTCAAAATAGCAATAAAAGTAGCAATATGAGTCGTTATACCAGGACATTTCTAGAATTTGCGAATTAAACCTAGCAAATGACAAATATATTATTGACATTTTAACAAAAAATCGTAAATGAAATTAATAAATATTTGTAGAGTGGAGTATGGTAATTGTTAATAGCAACCATAACATATATCCAGCCCTGAAACAAAACGACAAAAAAGCCTAAAATCTTGTAGATGGAAGATACGCGAAATCGTATGTATAACATTATATTTAACAACAAAAATTTTAATTTTTAAAAGTTTTATTGAAGTGCGTCCATGTCATTTGCGCTTTAAACTTTTATTTTTATTTAAATTTTTATCAAAAACATTATAGATTCAAAAAAGTTACATTTATCATTGTAAATCTATCGAATAGCGATTATTGGTTGTTTTTAGATTTTGCCTAGCTTTTGCCGTTCTTAATAAAAACCAGAAATATTGTTGAGCCCATAGGAATTTCGCTCACTGTAGTTAATTTTTTTTTTTAATGAAATCAAAATTTAGTTATTTTCAGGGCTAAGATCTAAGTAGCACATTGTAATGCTATTTTTATATTGCTCTACTCACCACATTCATTACTTCAAACAAACACCATCACGTATGAGCGATATTTTTTTATTTCAAATTCATCATACGCCTAGTAGTACCTGCAAAACCATACATTTGGTCGAATGCATTTGGTAATATTTTTTAACTCGATTCAGATAATCAATTGGATTAAAATCCACAAAATACTTTAACATCTTGATTGTAAATAAAAATATAGCAGAAAATTTGTTATCGAAACTTGGAAAATAATTATTTGAAAAGTGCAACATTTTCGATTGGACCTTTTTCAAAAATTATTAAAAAATCAAAAAAAACCTAAAGGTTTATATATTTGATTTTTATGTTGATGAAAAAAACAACTCACATACAATTTATATAGATCAACAATAAAAATTCACTATTAACCACTCACAAGGTACAGTGCAAAAATTCGCTTAATATATATGCTAGACATATGTTGAAAAACAAATAAAATCTTCAATGTTTGATATTCCTTCACTTACAATGTAAAGGATAGAATATGATGACATTTGAAAATAACTGCCAGTCAAATTTCAACTTAATTAGTTGAACTGGCAACTGTGGTAATAATTAACAACTAAACATAGCTTTATAGAAAATAAGTTCGCAGTAAATTTCGTCATACTCAAAAACTAAGTTACGGCACATTTTTAACCTAACTAGTTGAGTTAAATAGATGATGTTTACAATTTAACACTTTAAGGCACGAAGAATGTTGATGAAGGCCGTTGCGGGCTAGAAAGTTAACTCCATTCATGCAGGTGTCAAATAACTTTTTTCTAATTGTTTTTTCTGTTAATTAAAGTAAATTATCACAAATAAAATTATAATTTTTCTGTTAATATGAAAAATTTTTCATGATCTTGAACCGAACTAACCAACAACTCACATACAATTTATATAGATCAACAATAAAAATTCAAAATACGAAACTTTTAAAATTTAGTTCATTGATTGTATAATTTTTAAAAAACTGACCGATCGAACTATATATATTTCATATACACAAAGCCAAAAATATTACAAAATTTATTCGGTTTTCGAAACATAAATAATTACTAGTATTTAATAAAAAATTATTACACTTTTAAAATTGATTATGTCCGGATTTTCTTATGATAATTTGCAAATATTGTAAAAATTAGATAAACTTAAAAAAGTAATTACAAATATTATATTATAAATGTAACAATTGATATCTTCAAATTAAGCATTTTAAAAATCCTTAAAATAAGTTTAAAAAAAAATACAAGTTTCCATTTTTTTGAACGATATCCGATATAAATATATCTGAATAATTTTGATTATATAAAACAAATAAAATAAATGATTTAATTTTATAAAATGAAAATCATCGTAATATGTATGTTCCCACAAAGTTTGGTCATAAAACTCCCTGCAATTGATTGAGTCAAGCGTCTAGCAAAAATTGTTGGGTCTGTAATGAAGGAAAATCAACGGATTGTTTTTTAATTGTCATTGTAATGTGTATGGTGCCACAAATTTTGGTCATAAAACTCCCACCAATTGATTGAATCACACAAATGATTAATAGGATAACATTGAATATCTCGGATAGATAGAAAGGTAAAATTTCTAAAAATTTTAAAGCCATAGAGAAAATATTTCCAAAATTTATAAACTTCATAATAATATCTTCTGTCTGCTAAAACTGACAAGTTATTGCAATATAAAATTGTCTACTACTCACAACTAAGAAATGCTTCACGCTTTCTTTTTTATTTTGTTAATTGATATTCTTGGAAATATGTAAATTTGATTCAAATGATACTAAGGACTGAAATCGAAAAATTTCTAACAAACTTTATAATTTTTTTTATGTTTAGAAGTAAAATTTTTTTGTTCAATTTATCTTTCAAAAAGTCGTCAGGTTAGGTGTACAAAATATTAACGTAATCGGTGTACCAGTTTGTTTTCAAATGGGCTCTGAACAAAAAGTGAGATCAGAAAAATTAAGATGTTTTCAAAAAATTCTTCAAATTCTCAGAAAACTAATTTCTTTAATTGTCCAGAACTCATTATAATCAAATTATATTGAAATTCTTTTTAAATTCTTAATGAAAGCTAGAAAACAAATTCCCAATGATGTCACTTTTTTGGAAATTGTCTGCTCCTAGCAAAAAAAGCTCTATTACAAACTTTTTGTTCAGAATCCATATGTAAGCGAAATAATTGTGCTCACATAATACGAAAACTTTCTTAATAACTTTATAAAAAAAAAAATTTCAGTGTTTTTCGATCTCACTCCTTGAATCCCATTTTTAAAGCATTTTCAAGCATTAAAAGTAAATATATTTCAGTGAAAAACCTCAAATATTCTATCAACAAAAAAATCTTTACAATTAATTAGATTTTGATGAAAATTTCAACAAAAAAATTAGATACACTTTGCATATGCAAATATTCAATGACCTTATTTTATTATTAATTTGTTGCAAATATACAAAAAGTACTTTTTAAGAAACTAGGTCAACAGAATGAATGGAACAACATTGCCACTGTCGTTTTTGATGTCAGCCAAATAAACTTAAAACTAACCAGTCAACGAAAAGAAAAAAATAATATTAAAATAGAATTCATTTATATAAAAGTCAAATCAGAATTCAAATTAAAAGTTTTTGTAATGGTTTTTTTTTAATTAAAAATGTATTACCTACAACGATGATTTTTTATTTATTTATTAAAGGTTATAAGGTTATAAGGGAATTGCTTAAAACTGAGACATGAGTTTCCAACAAAACTTTATATAGGAGAATTTATTCTAAAAGATCTTTAAAAAGCTACACAAAAGTCACGAAATTTACCAAAATGTTGTGTTACGTGACTAATGACAAAATAAGACTTCACAAATGTCTTCGAATAAATGAAAAAGGGTTGAGTTTATTTAGCGCAAGAAATTACACTAATCGACTAATTTTTGTAGAACATGTCTATGAAATACACATTTTTAATAGACTTAGGTACGCTGAATGCTAATATGTCAAAAATTTATTTTTCTCATTTGCAGTTTTTTTTTATTAATATCGCGATTTTTATATTTACAGCATTCACTCAATTTTTTCGAAATAGTGCTTAGTTTTTCAAAATTTAACAGTAAAATCATAAAATTTTTACTACTAATATAAATCTACATAAAATGTTTTTTCATTCGAGTACAGTAATGTCGGTGTTTTTTCAGGGGATTTCTTACCGGTACCTATTGCAGGGAAATATAAAATTTAGAAAAATTAAGAATGTTCAGCTTTATCCTTATATATTTTGTGTATGCTAAAGGAATTTTAAAATGTTATTAAAGTTTCTTAAACTACACATTCCACCAAACTCATTTCTGTATTCAAATTTTAAATTCATTGAAAATAAACTAAAATATTTGAAAAAGGAGAAAATTTGTAAATAAGAAAACAAATGCAATTATAAAAACCGCGATATTTTAAAAACTACAAATGAGAAAAACTAATTTTTGAACAATTTGCATTTAGAGTAAAAATAGGTATTTCAAATTGGTATACTTTATTGGGTTAAATAAACTTAACCCTTTTTCATTTATACGAACACATTCATGAAGTCTTATATTTTTTTTTTTTTTTTACTTTGGTATTGTGGAAAATTAGTTAAAATTTTAATTCCTTTTCGAAATATTTCAAGACATTTTTAATAAACTGGCATTTTTAATACAAAACGTTGTTCATTTAAATGTTTAGTTTATGCATAACAGTAAAATTTTAAAAGTTCTTAACATGCATAAAATTTGTAAGGATAAAGCTGAAAAAGTTATATTTTAAACTTCGTTGGAACACCAATGCGATATACTGATAGGAACACCTACTTAATTATACTGAAATAAAAGATAGTTTTGTGCAGATTTATATTATTAAAAAATATCGTTATTTTTTAATAAAATTATGTAAGTGATGTTAATATAAAAATCGCGATATTTCAAAAACAGCAAATAAAATTTTGTTTGCGAGATTTTGATTCAGCAAACATATACCAATTAAAAATAAATGTTGAACACATTGTTTTTTTTTACGTCGAGTAATATTAGTTGTTTAAAATTCATATAATCCATGAAAATGAAAATTATTCAAGTTCGAGGCCACACTCTAGATTTCTTTATTATTGTATACTTATTATTATTGCACAATTAAAGGTCGAAAAATTTTTATTTTTAATAAAATTATATCAAACTTGACAAAGTACAGTCTAGTTTACTCCCCCTATTTTGTTTATAACCTAAACAAAAAATAAAAAGGAGGAAAAAAACAAAAAACGTGTATTGAATATCCACCAGAGGTGGACCTTGGACCAAACAAGTTTTCAATATATTTTTTGATCAATGGTTATTATCTTTAACTTCAAGCTCATATATTAGTTCTCATGTAGTGAGTAAACTAGTTTATATAAATGTTTGATGTTTAACATGGGATTGTTACCGCCTTCATAACGTGGTCTGATGATGTGAGCCCAGAAAATTCCCCAAAATATATCTATCAACACATTCCTGAAAGGGTCAAATAATAAATTTGAAAACAAAAAACTCTATAGATTATTTGTTAGGACAATATCCTAATGAAGAAATATAGAGTATGGCCTCGAACTTGAATAATTTTCATTTTCATTGCACAATTAAAGGTCGAAAAAAACATAATTTTTATTTTTAATAAAAATTATAACAAACTTATTTTGACAATATTAAAACAATTAAAATAATAATTGATTAAAAAAAATTTTAATACAATTTCGTTAGCAAATATGTCTGAGTATTTAAAAATTCTTTGCAAAAAGTAATTGAGATATCTCAATTTAATGCTATAGAAATGCTCTACAAAAGCTGTTTTTTTTTAAAACATTCCCCGCAATTTTATTTTTTAAAATAATATATTTGAACTACAGGCATTAATAATATTTCCATTAATTTTATTCCTCTTCTAAAGTATGCTGTGTAATTTGAAATATGTTTATGACCTATAACCAAAATAAGTTACCAAAAAAAAAAAAAAAACATTTGAAGAAATTTGTGCAGCTGAACACAAGAACAAGAACTGTGTAAAACTTCCACTAGTTGCACTTTAGTCACTCAGGCAGGCTATTTTCTATTTGTGCCATTAAAGCAAATGCTTTTTTCTGAAATTAAACATTTACCTAAATTCATACAAACGCATACATTTTCTAAAACTTTGAAATAGTTTGCGGTTATGTAGTATTTTCACTCTTGTGTGTTCTTTACCTCTGACCCAAACAATTTGATTTTGGTTATAATGGTGTTACAAGGGATGGTGTTCTTAATAATATATTTAAATTTCTAAAGAAACTAAACGGATAAAAATCCATGCATAAAAATTCGGGAAAATGTCAAAATAACAAAAACTTTTGTAAGATAAACAAATTTTAGTTAATTTAAGGAAAGTTTTTGTTGTTTTGACAAATATTTCGTATGTTTACGCATACGACGATTTCACTACTTGGGCAATCGGAAGTGGCGTCAAAGCCATTAAAGGAGTACACTGCCCTACTACACTCAAAAAAAAAGTTTGTAAAGTCAGCAAAAAATTTTGCTGAGTCAGCAAAATTTTAGTCAGGAGGATGCTAGCAAAAAAATTGCTAATGTCAGCAAAATCTTTTGCTGAAAATCAGCGAGCTGATTTTTAGCAACAAAATAAGTAGATTCAGCAAAAGTTTTGCTAACACTTAGTAGATTACAAATAAAAAAGCGTTGGTAAAAATTAATAAATTTTTTGCTGAATTTTAGTAGACTGAAAAAAAACGCAAAAAAATTGTAAAAAAAATTGTAAGTTAGTTAATATATTTGCTGAAAATCATAAAACATATTTTTGTGATTCTTTTAAAAATAATTTACAATAATTACGAAATATAAAAATTTTCATTTTCCTACATTGACGACATGAATTAATTTAATATCTGAAAATATATAGAAATAAATATATATAACATAACAAAAATTTTCTTTCAATTACTTACATCAATGGTTGTCTAAATGATGCTATCGTTTAAATGATGCTATCGCAACTGCCGAAGATAATTCTAGAAACAAAACGAAAAAATAAACAAAAACAAACAAAACGAAAAAAACAACCCTTTTTTTGCAATAAGAAAAAGGAACCATACAAATCTACCTAAGATGTGTGTCTTTCTCTTTCGCTTTACTCTGTCTACATGTCTGTATATGTTTTTTTCATTCTTGATTTTTTTACTTGCCTTGTTAGAGTTGTACTTTTTAGTATCATTTTCCTCTTCTCTACTACATCTTGACATGCCGCGAATTCTGCTTATCAGCACAATTTTTTTTTAGCAAAATTAATTAGTAAAACATTAGTATATTAGTAAAGCATTAGTATAAAACAGTTAAGTGCTGAATAAGTATAACAAAAATTTTAGCTGCAAACACGATTTTAGCAAAAATATTTGCTAAAAAATAGTATACCTGATTTACAAGACGTTTTACTAACTTTTCTACTAACTTATTTTTTTGAGTGTAAGAAAGAAAGTCATAAGCGCCAAAAATCGAAAATTGAGATAAGGTCAGATTCGGAACCTTGAATGAGTTTCTGAATTTCGATTTAAGTTTAAAAGACATATTTTCAACTGTAAATGGCTAAAAAACGTTAAGCAAAATGGTCACATCTACCACTTCTAGCGTGTTTACCAGTCAAAAAAGTCTTATCTGCCACTTACTATGATAAAAAGTCACATTGACCAAAATTGTAGGCTTTTTGGACTTTTTTCCTTGGTATTAATGATTTTTTTTGATAGAATGATTTTTCTTCTTTGTGTGTGCAATATTACTCACAAGAAGAGTTCTAAAAAAAACAGTACATAACACAAAACGTAAATTTATTAAAAAACTACTAGATTTGTGCAAAAAAAACACTAGATCATTAGATAAATGCAAAATAAATACCAAGTAGGTGTATTTTGGTTGCAAAGACTGTAGCATATGGAAAACCCACAATGAGAAGAGCATCGCAGCACGAGAAGAGTACAGAAAGGATTGTGATCGAACTGAAAATGACGAATGTGTAATTGTTTCTGCTGATTTCCAAAAGGTAACAATTTTTTTAAAATAAAAATATATTAATAATATTTGTGTTATTCTGGTATTCCAGATGTGACATGTTCAAAGAAATTATTTTCACTCCGAGAATTATCGCATTTAATGAAAGTTTTGTACCGGTTGGAAAAAAACAAGCTAAGCCAGTTGCAGCTATTTGGCATGAAAGTATTTCCGGCAGATCCAAAGAAGATAGTATATCTGCATTTCATGCTTTTCTCAAGCTTCGCAGAGATACCAAAAAATTTATTTTTTTGGCTTGATAACTGTGCCGCGCAAAACAAAAATTGGGCATTGTTTACTTTTTTTGTATATATTGTTAATTCCTCGTAATATAATGTTGAAAACATAATTTTAAAATTGGATGTCTAAGTCCATTTTATCTACTCATAAGTCCATTTTATCTACTTTATCATCAAAATTTCCTCTGTTTGATACCATAATAAAACTGAATAAAATAATATATTTTTAAATCATTTTTCAAGTTTTAAAAAAAATAATGAATTTAAAGGCGCGAAACATAAAAAACGTAAAAGCTAAATATCTCAAAATTACTAAAATGGAGATGTGACTTTCTTTCTTAGTAGTCCATCTTTTGGAATGCTGTAGAGAAACGCTAAATATAAAATGTGTGTTCTGATCCCGAATTTAACCCAAAGGCATTTAAATTCTGCATTATTTGGGGTTAACTTTTGCTGGCACTGGTACACAACATCATTACGTGTGTAAATCACAAGGCTTCTATGAAAAACGAATAGATATACAAGGTGATACCCAGGTATGTGGAAATCTTGTGCATCAGCATCCCCTCGCACTTGGGTTTCACATAATTCAAAAATATCTAGCTGATACAAGTGAATGTGAGCATTGCAGAAAAGAAGTTCGCTCTCAGTCCGCGTATATTGCAGAAATCAATACGAAAACTACCTGACATTACAAAATGAAAAAAAAAACAATTACTCGTATATACTTCATACGATAGTACAGGAGAACAAGTAATCAGTTTGTTAGTGAAATGGTTAATAATGATCAGTGTTATAGATTCATCATTACACACAGAGAAAAATTAAGCTATTTGCCAACTGAAATTCGATTAAATTCGGTTATTACGAACTTCAGACGGTTGGCACAACTTCACATTAGTTTTCATAACAAAGTTCAATTAAATCACTGAATTTTAGTTGCAACACTCAAAATATTCGGAAATCTAATGTAAACATCGTTGTATGAACTAAATTTGTAAGTTGTTACCATTAATATACACATTCAAATTCGGTTGCAGCTTTTTTCCTCTGTGTGCATGAGCGCATTAACTAACGGTTACGAGGCACTTGAAAAAAATATTAGGGCAATTATCAACAGCAACGTCGCGGAAAATGTGATGTATGCTGATGATGATATTCGGATATTTTGGGTATTTTCCAATATTGAACAGGGGAGCAAATTATTTTGATGAGCTGTGGTTGTTTGTCAACGAGTTTTTGTATTTTATTAATTTTAGTTTATATATTTGGAAAGCTAATTTTTTTTATTTACTTTTAGCTAATTTTCAATATATTATGGCACATTATTAATTTGACGCAAAAAACGGACGACCAAATTTAAAAGAATTATATTTTTAAATTAAATAAAATTGAAGACGACAAATTTATTTTACGTGTTAACGGCACTACAGACAGAACACTACACATCCTTCAAAAATAATAGTGAATTAAATTAGTTCAAAATTGATCCCAAAACTGGGGAATATATTTTTAGCTTACAATTAACAAATTGAGTCTTCCGATTGGTTCTCCCCGATCTTAATGAAATTTTGATATGTGATAAAGAAAAAAAAAGGTACACGTATTTTTTTCTTAGGTGTCCAATCTTTCTTTTACGGGTTAAAAGCTTGTGCCACAAATACTATAATTTTGTATAGAAACGTGCCTGAGAATAATGAAATTCAGATTTTTTCGAACGCAGTTTTTCTGACTAGAGAAAACAAAAATTTTGATACCAATATTGCCTATGTACTTTGTAAGGGTTGCCATTTATTTAAAAGTCACCTAAATGCCAAACAATTACGAATATCAAAAAAAGCTCAGACAACCTCTCGATTAAATTTAATAGGCATTAATATATGTATTTTTTTACCTTAATCCAAATATAATTCTTTTACAAAGCGATAGTTTTGATATCACTAGAAACACATTTTTCTAAATAACAAAAATACTTGAAAGTTATTGTAAATGTTTCTTACGAGTTATTCTGTATGAAATCACCAAATCGGCAAAGCTGGCATGTCTTAGATTTTACTCAAACTAACTGGAAATGATATCTAGGGTCTGAAAACCCAAAATCCAAGAGGATTTAATTTTTGCACACTGCACTACCGGTTCACGTAAAATAAAAAAACTAAAAAGTCTTGTTTTTGTGCGTAGTGGTTTGAGCTGTTAAATTTTTTCTGCTAGAGATATCTACATGATGAAGGCATTGTTTTAAAGTTGAAGGATTATAGTTTCTATAAAAAATATAAAATTTGACTTAATTCATACACCCGAAAAATAACGTGGTATAGAAAATAAGCATATTTCATTGGTTTTTTGTGTTTTTCAATGAACTCCAGTGTCGGCGCTAGTGAATGTAAAAGCATAATAATTCTCAGATACAAATTAGACATGTCGGAAAAAAATACAAAATTAAAATTGGCTCAATCTGGCAACTCGTTATGAAAAAATCGTTACTTGAAAATTTCAAATTTTGAAAATTTGCATATTTCAGGCTACAATTTGGCCATGTTTGTTAGCAGATACAAACTTGAAAATTACAGAGTACTTACTCCCTACTTTTAACTTTATAACACTTCAAGACCCGTTCAGTTATTTTCACTCCTCTCGGATTTACAGGGTTTTAAAGAAAAGCCTTTTTGATTTTTTTTATGTATTTTTATACTTTCCTCAATTGTTAAATACAGTGAAATTTAAACAAAAACAAGTATTATGAAGTAACAAAGAATAATTATGGACTAAAAAATATATTTAATAAATTCAGTAGATTTTTTATGTTTACAAAAATTTAACAAAAATTTTACAAAAATAAAAAAAAATTTATCAACATTTGTCATCAAAAAGACGATTTCGGCTTAGGAGCAGAGTGGCACTTTTTTGCCACTTCTCATGGCAAAAGTCCTTGCGACGGACCAGGAGGTACAATTAAGCGGACTGTAAGGAAAGCAAGTCTACAGCGAACTGCGGACCATCATATCCTAACACCTACAGCAATGTTTGATTTTTGTTCCACCCAAATTCCTGGTATAAATTTTTTTTTGTATCCATTTCTGATTTTGATGCTATCGAAAACTTTTTGTCAAAAAGATTTATTGATGTTTGCACAATTAAAAATACAAGAAACTACCACAGTTTCTCTCCGATTTCTCACAGTCAGTTAAAAGTACGAAAGTTTTCAGCTTCTGATAACTTTGAAACTCCGAATATTATAAGAACAAGTACTTTATTAAAATAAAGTAAAACTTATTCCACGATTCTTAATTACACACATTTAAACTATAACTGTTTTACTTTAAATGATAAAAATATACCATGTGCCTATTTTCTACCACCACTGTAAAATTTTTCAACATAAAAAATCTACTGAATTTATTAAATATATTTTTAGTTCATAATTATTCTTTGTTACTTCATAATACTTGTTTTTATTTTAATTTCTCTGTATATAACAATTAAGGAAAGTATAAAAATACATACAAAAAATCAAAAAGGCTTTTCTTTAAAACCCTGTAAATCCGAGAGGAGTGAAAATAACTAAACAGGTCTTGAAGTGTTATAAAGTTAAAAGTAGGGAGTAAGTACTCTGTAATTTTCAAGTTTGTATCTGCTAACAAACATGACCAAATTGTTGCCTGAAATATGCAAATTTTCAAAATTTGAAATTTTCAAGTAACGATTTTTTCATAACGAGTTGCCAGATTGAGCCAATTTTAATTTTGTATTTTTCTCCGACATGTCTAATTTGTATCTGAGAATTATTATGCTTTTATATTCATTAACGCCGACACTGGAGTTCATTGAAAAACACAAAAAACCAATGAAATATGCTTATTTTCTATACCACGTTATTTTTCGGGTGTATGAATTAAGTCAAATTTTATATTTTTTATAGAAACTATAATCCTTCAGCTTTAAAAATATGCCTTCATCATGTATATATCTCTAGCAGAAAAAATGTAACAGCTCAAACCACTACGCACAAAAACAAGACTTTTTAGTTTTTTTATTTTGCGTGAACCGGTAGTGCCGTGTGCAAAAATTAAATCCTCTTGGATTTTGGTTCTGGGAACCCTTAGGAACATTTCCACAACATTTTAACAAAATCCAAAATGGTTCAGCAACAATTTTTAATTTTTTTCGGTGTTTTCATAGAGAATGACTCTTACGTCAGTTAATGGGTCTCCAAAAGAATTTGGTACCACATTTGTCTAAAAGTTCTCTAAATCAATTTGAAATAAGCCGAATTTTGTCAATGTTTTGTGAAAAAGTTTATGGGTAGCTGCAAGACTTCTGCAATTTTCCTCATTTTTAAAAGTTGATGGGATTTAAAAAAAATATTCAGTTATAACCCTAAACTTTATTTTGTGTGACATTTTTGATATACGATAAACATGAGGCAAATATTTATTGAAGCAACAGAAATATTTGCTAAAGGTTATAAACTGCTGATTTTAGAACTGCAAAATGGTATACGCAATAAAAGAAAACTGAAAAAACCTTCAAAATTTTAAAGGTTTTTTGGGATTTTTATTAATATTTATGAATTTTTTTTGCTTATTTTAACAGATTTATTTTTTGCTTTCAATTAACTAAAATTGTTATCAAATATAACTTAATTTTTGTAGATTTAAACGATTTCTTTCTGCTATTCTCATCTTTCAAGGTGAAAATGATAATATATGATAATATATGAACATGCATTATCATATATTGTTGCACATGTCAGCATGTTTGAAGATATATGAAAGCATATATAGGTTCATACGTGCAAATAAAAATTTCGTATATGTATACGATTGAAATATCACTGCAAAAAACAGTGCTTACCAGAAACAATTATGGAAAGCATTATTTTATTACCGAGCGCTTCCAAAACAAATTCGCGATGTCCCATTTGGTATGTCTCTTTTCAGCAGATGAAAAGCGAAGAAATAAATTCACACTCAGGGAAGTTCTGCTGGGTTGTAATACAGTTTTATTATTTTTAATGTAAATGTAAGTCATTTGTAGAACAAATAAAATTTTTAACTAACCTTGTAGTTCATTTAAAAAAACAGCTCACATCAAATGACTGGTTTATGATTTTACATTCATTTTTTACAGTTGTTTTTTGTTATTTAAAAAATAAAAAAAAAAATTTTTGCTTTATTTTTTACTACCATGTGGTTCATTTTAATACAATTGTTAGTCATTTTTTGAACATTAAAAAACAAATGACAATGTTAGTTGAATTTAATGAAATGTAAGTCGTCCTTTTTTTAAATGAAATTTCATTTGTTTTTGACTACAATTGCAGTCGTCTTTACCAACATAATTTCCTAAGTGCATGCATTCGTAGGAAATGAGAAGAGCTTTTTTGTGTATTGAGAATATTAATGCTTCATTGAATGCATTCCTTACTTACTCATTGTATGCATTATTTACTGCTTCAAAAGAATGCATTCAGTGAAGCACAGGAAATGCCTTCCCAATTACTTTATTGAATGATAGACGGTTAAGTGCTTTCTGGGAAGAATACAAAGGCTTACCAAATCGAGGTTATTTTTAGCTGTGAATTATGTTTATTATGTGAATTCATATAGGATTATATATTAAATTATATATCATTGACTTCGAAAAATGCAATTATTGCTGTAAAATATGTTCGTCTATCATTGACTTAGACATAAAAAGTTATTGTTTCTTAAATGTATTCGATTTTAAGTCGCAGCATCCAAAGCAGATTTTATTTTTAAAAAGTCTTATGAGCCTATACCTCTTGATAGAGTCTCTAATAAAAACATTTAAATTTTGTTTCAAATTATGTTTTATTTATATATAAAATAGTGTTGTAATGTTGTACTTTACAGAGATAATTTCTAACTTGTATTACATCATATACACAGTTCTTAACCACGAAGCTATTGTATTTTACTGGGAATAATGTAAAAATCTCAATATAAAAACTTATCATTTTGAGTTTTTAAATTTCCTTCCATGTGTTTTTTTTTTTTTTTTTTTTTCAAATGTTAAAATTTTTGTCATAATAAAAAAATTGAACAATTTATTTAATTTGTTATTTGTTATTTTTTTTGTATTTGTTTGTATTTATTGCAACCTAATAAAGGCCGAAGTAACAGCCATCCGTTTTTGTAAGGAATTGTTTTTAATTTTTTTGTTTGGCTCTGAGGTCCGATTAAATAAAAAACTATTCATGGATTTTTATTAATCAATAAAATAAAATAAAATTCATTTAATGGTTTTAATTTAATCGGACCTCAAAAACAAGTAACAAAAATCAAATAAATATATGAAAAATATTTGAAATATGAACATATATGAGTATATATGAACTAAAATATATGATCATATATGAGCCATATATTGCCATATACCCTGAATTTTCGCATGCGAACATATGTGATAATATATGATCATTTTAACGTGGGTTACTAATATTTAGAAAAAAATCTGATATTTTGAGCAGTTTGGTCTGCAACGTCATTTTGAACTAATTTTTATTAATTTTAGCAAAAATGTTTACGAATTTTTTTTTTTCCATTAGAGTGTTACATTTTAATGTTACTCTAAGAATACCTTCCTGTTGTAGATTTTACCTCCTACAGTTTCCTCTTTATCATCATCGTTGTGAACACCACACAAAATTATCTGCGCATTTGTTTAAAAGTATTTCGTAGGAGAAAACTAAAACAGTTTTTGTTCTAGACTCAAAAAAAAATGTATGTAAAAGTTACAGAAAATATTTAATTTTACATAAAAATTAACTATTTTGAGGCCAGTAGACGATTGAGCTAATTTTAGCGAAACGTCTCTGTAATTATTAGTAAAGTAAAACTAGTAGAAAAAACGAATAAAGGTTACTCCAATTTTAGTAACTCCTCAATTGAAATAGATTTGTTCAAATCATCCAATTTGTGTTTACTAAAAAATTAGTAGTGTTTTTTTTTTTAATTGAACTTTAATTTTATTATCCTTTGATACTTTTTAATTTTTTATTTCAGATTCTATAAAGGCTGAACTTAAAAAAACTATACTCTCAACTATAAAATTCAAAAGATATTAAAAATAACTGAAAATTATAGCAGTTCACGTTAAAAAAAAATCTAAAATATTTTGCTGAAATCAGTAATGAAAATTATTAAAAAAAAAATGTAATTTGGAAAAAAATTCACTAAAAAATTTATATTTTGCTTAAAATTTGTAAATTTGGATATAAAATGTTTTACTAATTTTTCTACTAACTTTTTTATTTGAGTGTACTACTGTTTCATTCTGCATTATAGTAAAAATAAGTATAATTTAAAATGCACTAAAGTAATTGTTATGTGGTTTCTTGTCGGTAACGGTGATGTCGGTGTTGTGGTTATAAATGATGTTTAATTTTCTTAGTTTCAATTCAATTTGATAAAAATTAAATTCTTATAAAGCACGAACACATTTTAATGTGTTAAAAATGTCTGTGGTTATGAAAATCTTGTTAAAAATATTTACAGAAAGAAAGAGTGCAGTAAACGTTTTAATTAAAACTGTAAACGTTTAAATAGTTGATAGTTGACAGTCAAGCAGATGGACTGTTAAATAAGAAACTAAATAAAATTAAAATTAAAGAAAGAAAGACGAAAAGTCTTTGATAAATTTTCAAAGCAGAAAATAAATAAAAAATAAAGTTAGAAAATTTATAAAGACTGAATTAGTATATGTCGAGTAAAAATGTTCACATAAAATCATATAGCTTTATATAGCTTAATATGGAGATATGTGATGCGCATATAATCATATATAACTTTATCTTTGGTTTTTTCATATGGTCCTATACATATTAGAATCCTAATATATATCAATTGATATTACTATATATGTGGCATAGATGTGACCACTAATACACATGATATATATTAGTTAACATGATTTCATATATTATTGTATATGACTTAATACAATGCACATTAGGTCAAATGACAGCTTTTTCTGCGCTAAATTGATAAAAAGCAAAGTGCCGTTTTTGCTATTGTTGCTGTTGTTGTTGATTTGGAAATGCTTCAAAACAAAGACGTGTAATGTTTTTTTGAGTTCAAAAAAACACCATTACACATTTGTACGTCAAAGTCAATCAATGCAATTTTTTCTACAAACGTGCTAGAGTGTTCAATAGTGCAAGGTCAACTTTAACTTTGTATTTCTCGATTTGTGTTTATTATAATTTATTAATTTATATGGAAAATAAAGAGACGGGAAGTAATATTGCTTTTAATTATAACTGCTTTATATTTATGTCGATATACTTGAAAAGAACTCTTTAGACAAAATTACCTTAAAAGGGTTCAGTTTTTTTTAAACTGTTACATTCCGTAAGCGTTTAAAAATGTTTACCCCATCTGACCTCTTTCAAATTGAAAAAGTGGATTAAATATAATGTAATGAGTTAATTTTGGTTTTTAACAAATTGCGATTATTTGCGCTTTATGAGTTATGCATTTTCTTGTAGGTAACCTCTGTATAAAAAGATCGATCTATTTGAAATATGGCGATAAGTAAGACAAATTTGATGCAGTTTTCAAACACGTTGTTGACAAAATCAAATTTAATAAAAATATAAAGCAAACAATACATTTTTTTGTGTAAAATTGGCTCAATAGTGTGAAAAATGTCACAGAAAGAAAATGTCTTTAAGAATCCAAATCATACGTAGTAGGTGGTTTTGGTTCCACAAATGACGAAAACACTGCTCGTCGAGCTTTTACTGAGTATGATATTTTTTCTGAAATAACCGATGTTGACAAAGATACAATATTTCGATTCAAAATCATTTTGATTTGCTTATCCTGCCAGTTCAAAATCGATTCAAATAAATTTTAAATATATTGTTTTGAAACATGAAAACATTTTCAGGAGCCCATAAAGTGCTCATACACTGAAAACAAATAACAGAAAATATACAAAGCCGATCGGTTGCATCACGTCTGCAAAAACATCCGCACAAATAACCTGTTAGATGTATTTAATAGGGCTGTCGATACTTCAGATCCATTAATTCCCACAACATTTTTAACCAGACGCTTACAAAAGCGTAAACGTTCTTCACTTTCACCTGAATTTATTGAGCTATTATGTTGCAGCGAATACATAGAAGAATTTCAGCTTAGCAACACAGACGAAGAAATTGATGAAATTGATGATATTGATGAAATTGATGAAGGTGAAGAAGCCCTTTTTGATTTAAATTTACAAAATGAATTAGATTTAAGCAATTTCTAAATGTTATAATAAAGGGTCCGCCATCTAACGTTTTTTTTTTCAACTAGTGCTTATTTCGTGAATGGTAACACTTAGCTCATGTCTGATTTGACAGATAATTAGTTTTATCCTTCCGCTGAACGAATATGGTTGTGTATAAGTTTGAACAACGCTGGGAAATATTGCGACATTACTTTGAAAATCATGGTAATGTTGCAGAATGTGTGCGAAAATTCAAATCAGCCGCAGAGCTGATGTCGTTTGGCCACCTCGGAGCTGCGATTTGACACCGTTGGACTATTATTTGTGGGGTGCCGTCAAAGATAAGTGTTACGCCAACAAGCCAGAGACAACTGACGCTTTAAAGGACAATATTCGTGAAGCCATTGGTGAAATACAGCTCCACACAATCGAAAATTCGATAATGTGCTTAAAAATTTGACCGATCGTGTAAGCTACTGCATGGCCAGCCGAGGCAGCCATTTGAATGAAATTATTTTCCATTATTAACCGGAAGGATTGTACTTTCAAATAAAAAAAGAAATTTGAGAAAATATTCAGTAGTTTTTTTTATAGCATTTTCAAAAAAAAAAAAGTTATTTGGCGGACCCTTTATAATAATAAAAAAATAAATCAATTCAATGTATTAAGTTTGTCTTAATGGTTAAAAAAGGGTTAATTATTGGTCGTTAGTGGGTTTCATTCTATTTCTTTTTAAATAGGGTTAAACTTACTTATGGAACTGTTACAGGCTTTGGTTTGAATACCATGTTTTTGTATGCAAGTTTTTGTAATGGTTGAAAAAGTGTTAATTAATGGTCGTTAATGGGTTAAATTCCATTTTTTTAAATAGGTTTAAACTTACTTAGGGAATTCTTACAGGCTTTGGTTTAAATACCATGTTTTTGTAGTAGTTATTAATTTTGCACAGAAAAATTCTATTTGACCTATAGTGCAATGTATAATAATAATATATGGTATCATATTTAAATTTAGTTTCACATCGAATCTAAAGTGTTAAGTGACAATTTCAAATTGAAACTTAAATTTTTATTTGCGCATGTTGAACATTACAAATTAAGTTGCGGTTTACAATTAAAAATTTACAAATTTTTTAATGTAATTAAGCTCCTGTGAAAAAAAATACTCGCTAGCATTTTTTTTTTTTTTAGTTTGGTGCCATGCAAAATTGTATAAAATTTAATACGAAAAATGGATTAATCAAATTGTACCTAAACGAATTTAATTATAAAAAAATTTGATAAACATTTATCGGAGTTTTGGTTTTTTATAATTGTATTAAGTTGAATATTATTCTATTAATTTTTTTTAAAGTAGAAGATTTAATTATAACAAAATATATATATCGCATAATTTTGAGTAAAAGTTAAAAAAATAACATTATCTATTTAATTGTGAGTTCATGTTTTTATTTCTTTGTTTTTATATCAAATGGAAAACAACTCTCATATATGGGCAGGGGCTTCAGTGTCTATTCTGAAGCTTCTGGACCGTGTTCAGGGGAGCGCGATAAATCTTATCAATGACAGTAGTGTATCCAACTCTATTGATTCATTGGAGCATCGTCGGAATGTGGGTTGTGTGACACTTTTCTATCGATATTACCATGGGAGGTGCTCATCTGAGATAAGTGAACTTATTCCCCGAGCCCGAGTTTTTATTCGTAATACTCGCTTATCTAGTAGAGCACCTCCGTTTGTAGTTAATTGTCCTGTGTTTTGTAGTCGAACGATTCGTATGTGGAACAAACTTCCCGCAGAAGTCTTCCCTGTTACTTACAATTTAGAAAAATTAAAATCAAATATCCACAAACACTACTCCCTCTTTCCTCCCTCCCATACCCTATTTTTCTGATCAATACAATGTACTGCATGAGTAGGGGGCATCCCCTGAGTATTAGTTAAAATTAAAAAAAAAAAAAAAAAATATTGATGGAGAGGGATTGCGGCCTATCATTTCTAAAAGACTTTTGGACGCAGATGATAAATATGGCTTTAGATTTTTAAAGTTAGCTATATTTAAAGAAATACAGTGGATGAAATAATTATAAGTTTATCCAGGAAGTTGAGAATTTTTTTCAAAATATTTGCATCATTTAAAAGTTTTTGCTACCACTTTAACATAAAAATAATTATCCATTTGCTGCATTTTTAATAATTTTAAAAAATTTTTCATTGTTTGCCAGCGAAATAAATATAAGTTCAGTGGTGTTAAATTTAGTCTTTTGCAAAAATATATTAATTTTTTTTTACTAGTCCACACTCTCCTATTTTGCAACTCCATTCCAGGCATTTTAAGTACAATTTTGTTTTGCGAAAATATGCCATTTATTTAAATAAGTCGTAAAGCGATATTTATAATTAGAAAAAAATAGCTAAATTGTGGAAAATTCAGTGCTAAAAGTGATATGATCCATATAATTAATAAATATTTGCCTTCAAACTATGAAGAAATAATGCAAACCAATTTGGTGCTCTGGCATGCCACTTTACATACATTAAGACGTCAACGCTACGAATTTCACGAAAATCGATCGTAATCTGAAATGCTTCGTCTGGGTGTATAGTTGTTACTTTTTGTGAATTTGTGAAAGGACGATGTGTAAATTTTTTTATTAAATTTGACCCTTGCAAAAAAGTTAAGCACTTGTGATCGAAACCAACCGGCAACAATAACTTAGTATTATGTTCATAACGAATATTTACCCAAAGACATACAAAAATTAATGTCACTTTATTTGCACAGAAGTTTTGACTAATGGATTTGGCTCTATTCAGTATAACCTTTGCACATTCAGAAATTTTTAAATTATTAATCATTTCTTGCCCCAAATATTGATACCATGAATTGATTTTGCCAAAATGCCATTCAGGCTGAACTTGCACCAGTGCTCAGCGCAAGTTATGGATTGATATTATCAAAAGTGTGCAGTGCTTAAAATAGATTTCAGGTAATGAATAAAATATGAGCATTCTAAATCTCTGATGCCTTGCATTATTGAAATTCTAAAATTTATCGCACATTTCTAAGTAATGACTGAATTTTTTTAATTTTCAAAAAAATATGTATTTTTTATAAATGCGGTTTTTCACACAGCCCTCTTTTACTCATCCATATTACACGTATAAACGTATAGAAGTTTTATTTTCAGATTTAAACAATTTTAATTTATCGTTTCGTAAATCAAAGAAATGTTTAGCCTCATTTTAACTGAAACATTTGTAGCTGTTTCCCATATAATTTTTCAATTTAACTGTTTGTTATATTTTAAACGGACATTCAGTGATCGGTTTAAAACAATATTTTTATATTACTAATATAATTATTTTTAACAAACCTATTCATTGTATATAAAATCAAAGAAATAAAAACATGAATTCCTAATTTAAAAAATAATTTATATTTTTATTTTAAAAATTTTACTCAAAATTATAAAATAATATTTAACTTCCCAGGTGAAAATGATAATATATGGTACTATATGAACATGCAAATATTGTTTCATATATGTATGCCATGTATGTAAGCATATATGGGATCATTCATGCAAAGAAAAAGTTCACACATGGTAATGCATGATAGCATGTATTTAAATATATGCTAAATATTTTTTCAGTTTTGATAAAAATTTTATGATGTGAATTCATATGTGATTATATATTAACTTATATGTCATTGACTTGGAAAAAATGTAATTATTGTTGTAATTTATGTTCAAGTATCATTGACTTAATTCTTGTCTCTTATAGTTATTGAAAGTTAGATTTGTAGAATCTAAAACTGATTTTATTTTTAAAAAGTCTCATGACCGCTATAGCTCAAACTAGACTCGTTATTAAAAGCATTTAATTTTTATTGCAAATTATATTTTTTTACATTTGAAAGGGTGTTGTAATGTTCTGCTCTTTTCCAATTTATTTAGAAAGCAATTTGATGATTACATCTGATATCATACACATATAAGTACCACTTTTTTGTTATTACGCGGTTTTCTTAACCAATAGGGTTTTATGTTGTACAGGGATTGATGTATTTAAAAATATCAATAAAAAGTTTTTAAAATTTTTTTAACATTTCTTGCTTGTTGTTTTTTTTCAAAACAAAATAAACAATTTTAAAATTTCTGTCAAAACAAAAATAAAGTAATTTTTTCTATTTGTAATAAGGTTTTATTTGTTTTTTTTTGCAGCATTTTAACCTTTAAAGGCAAAAACAAACTAAAAAGAAAATGTGACTTATCAAGTTTTTACATTAACCCCTTAAATTATATAAGACCAAAGCTCTGATAAAGGTTTATCAAATTTTAAACAATTTTTCGGACTAAATTTTGTAAAATTTAGTACGGCTCCAAACTAAAAAAGATACGTTACCAAATAATCTGTATTCAGCAAATAATTATTTATGGGGTCATATTAAATTAGATAAAACTATATGAAGCTCCATATCAGTTTTTTTTTAATCGGGACACAATTGAAAAATTTATTGCCATCAACTACTACGAGTATATGCTAGTTTAAAACCTTAACAAGCAAAGAACTTGGCGGGTATGTTGATTTCAGTGTGTCCTTTTCTGGTTTGGGTCAACCTGTCAGATAACTCGCTTGTTTTAAAGAGAAGTGTCAATCAATTATATCTTTGGCAGCTGTTAATTTTTTTTTTTTTTGTTAGTAAAATATAAAATTTAAACTTACCATTTAAAAAACATTAGCCACAGAAAAGGGAATCTGCAATAAGAAAAATCATGTTTTTATTTATTGATGCAAAGTTTTAACGGGGTTGTTTGTTCAATTAAAATGTTTAAAATTAACATGAACATTTTTAAAACTGTTGATATATTTTTTTTTATTCAATGTTTTTTTTTTTTTTTTAAATACCAATTTTAATATCTGTTAGTCAAGTTTTAAACACAAAAAAAAAAAAAAAAATATGTTAAGCTGCAATTAAATTTGTTATTGACACGAAAAATTGTGAAAATTGAATTAAAATAAATGTAAAAGTTAAGGAAGAAAAAATTGTAATTTTTTCCGTCTTTTTTTTGTGATAATTGGAACTTTTTTTTGTATAATAAATTTAACACAAGGCAATTACATTTTTTTTTTAATATTTCAATATACCTTTACCAACACTTTAACAAGCACACATACACAGAGTAAATATTAAATACACAATTTTAAACTGTATTACATACGACAATATATTGCAAAAGTGAAATTAAAAAACTACAGTTACAAACTTAATTAAAGCTATAAGTTGTATGTACATAAAAATTAACGTACAAGAAATAGTGTATATTCGGTCTGTCTGGAATCTATAGAGACTAAAGGGTGATTCTGTGGAGCTTATGTACGAAAGGATTCAGAATTTCTATAAATTTTAGCGTTTTTAACGAATTCATTGACTTTTTATTTTGATTATGTAGTTCAAAATCTAAGAAAATAAATTAAACGCAGGTTCTTTTCTTACACCCGGAAGGTTGTTTAAAAATTTAGCACAAAGAGACAATCTTATAATTATAAGACACAAACAATACCACAATTTAAATAGAAAGTCACTGATAACGCATGTCCATTAAAAAGGCAGAAAATAGTCTAGCCTGATTGGAAAATTAATAGTGTTTATAATTTTTAGAGGAAAACGTTTATTCTTCTTTTTTACCTAAACCTTTCTTAATTAAATATGTTTTGAGATATTCGCAAATCAAAAAAAATTTTTTCTGATTATTGAACTTTTAGATAAGAAGGACTGTTTCCTACGATTCTAAAGATTTTTCTATAAAAAAAAACTCTAACTCTGAGCGATTTTTCCTATAAATATGCATCTTGACTCTGTTGATTTTTGTTTTTTTCTTTAGAGTATGAAAACATTTCCTTAAAAGAAAAACCTTCATAACTTTTTCCTATTGGAAAAAACCTCAGATACTTTTTAATATTTCCTATAGAAAACTTAGATTATAACTTAAATTATAACTCGTATAGAAAAATTCTCAGATTCTGAGGACTTTATCATATTAAAAAGCTCTTAAAACGACTTCATAACTTTTTCCTATTGGAAAAACCACCAGATCCTTGAGGCTATTTCCCATAGAAAAACGTAAATTCCAAGGTTTTTTTTTTAAACCCTTTGTTTCTGAAGAGTTTTCGTATAGAAAACCCTCAGATTCAGAGGACTTTTTTATATTAAAAGCTGTCCATTGATTTTGTTCCTATGGAAAAATCCTGTTATTGTGAGGAATTTTTTGTACACCTGTAATACTGCAAGGATCAGTGTATACAAATTTTTCAGGTTCAAATCACTCTTTTGTTTGGGAAAACTCTCAGATTCTGAGGACCTTTTCTTACAGAAAAACGTTCAGCTTATAAGGACTTTTTCATAGAGACAATCATCAGATTCAGATGATTTTTCCTTTGTAAAATCATTGATTCTGAGTTTTCTTTACTTTATAAAAGTTAAGAACTTTTTGGTATAGAAAAATTCTTTAAATTTTAGGACTTGTTCCATGGAATATGCCTTTAATTTTAGAGATTTTTGGAGCACCCTCAGATGCTGAGAACTTTTCAATAAAGAAACCAATCAATTCTGAGGAGTTTTTCTTATAGCAATAAATGTGTATTTTAACAACATTTTTCTAAAGAAAGTCCTCATCGTCAGTCCAAAAAACCTCAGATTCCAAATTTATTTTTCTATATAAAAGAGTAGAGTTCATTAAAACATTTTTCTATTGACAAGCCTTTCCCTGCAAAATTTTTTAGAACAGATCACCTTTGAACCTGTTCTAGAACAAGTTCTTTTGCCACCTGTTACATGGAACCGGTAACAGGTTCCTGGGAGTCGAAATGTAAGGTGTTACTGTCCCAGAACCAGTTCTGTAACTTTTTCTAGAACCGGTTCTAAAGCAACCTGTTCTTGTTTGGAGGTAAAAAACCTCTTGTAAATAGGACCAACTCCATATAAAAAGAACCAGTTGCAGAACAGAAATTAGAACCTGTTATAATACTGGGTTACATTTCAAAGTATTTAACTTATGAAAACCTCAAGACCGTTTTCTATATACAAATACTCAGCTTTTTCTTTAAGCACGGGTTTCAGGTTCTCTATAGTTTAAAATCTCTAAAATCGGAAGATATATCTGTATAAAAAATGTGCTTTGAATTTTTTCCACACCCAGTAAAGAGACTCACTAATACCAACTGTATTCGTTTACCATTGAATGGATTAGTTGTAGCAATCTAATGGTTGGGTTGTAGCTATTTAGTTGAGGATATCGAACTTCAGTAGCAGCTACCGAAACATTCGATTGGAAACAAATATTCTTGTATTATATTTTGTTTTTTTTTTTTGGGTTTACACTGTACCCTGGGGTTATGGCATTAGTATTTATTTTTGAAATGATCTAAATTAAATTATCATAGCCGTATAGTCCATAAAAAATGTGAAAATTGCAATTTTATATTTTCGATACAAAAAAAATTTGTCATTTTAATAAATTGCACTTTATGTGAGAGGTTTTTGTTTCAAAATGACCCGAAAAAGAGATTTTTAGATGATAAACAAAATTTTAGCAGAAACAAGTATACACTCAAATAAAAATGTGTGTTAAAGTTTCAGAAAAGCCTTAATTTTGCAGAAACATAACTAATTTTGGAGCATAAAACTGTTTACCCTAATTCAAAAATAACCTATCACATAGATAATTTCTTGGACAATTGTTGATAACTTTTTTTCAATTTGTACATAGAGATTATAAAAAATGAAAATTAAATTATTCAAGTTCGAGGCCATACTCTATATTTCTTTATTAGGATATTTACAGAGTTTTGTGTTCGAATTTATTTATTGACCACTTTCAGAAATGTGTTAATAGATCTATTTCAGGAATTTTCTAGGTTTACATCATCAGAACACGTTTTGAAAGCTACAAACAAATAATATAATAGTCCATGTGACTACCATATAGCGATTAAAAACAAACGAAAAAGTATTTTTAAATAATCTTAAAAACATAAATTTCGTAAAAACTTAAAAACACACTTTCCAAGTTTTGTATGAATCGGAAGATTTGTAGTTGAAAGACTCGATTTTTCTTCGTTGTCACCCCTTCTCATTGTGTCTGGATCATTTCGATTCTGAACCATTTCTTCAACATATTTGGGACATCTTATGCATATATAAAGATGATGTATTTACTTTGTGTAACGGTTTGTGTAGGTATTTACTATAGCAAAGCATGATTTCCCTCAATTAGCACACAGACAAAAGACTAGTGACCAAGTAAATATTTTGAATTGCAAGAAAATATATCAAAACATATTAAAAACTGTATTGACCTTATAGAAAAATATGAAGACCAAAAAATATTTAGCTCATATTTTTTAAGTTATCCAATAACAGGAAACTCCGTTATTCAAGATGCCAAAGAAACTATAGCTAGTGGGGTATCAAATGAACCATATTTCCTTTAAATTCGCTAAAAATAAATCAATTACTGGGTTTGGGGATACCAGCAGTATTATTTTTATTTTAATTCCAGTAATGAGTTTAATGATAACGAGACAAATCGAAAACATTTCCAAAGTCCATACAACCTATAAATTTTTTCGAAAATAAAAAACAAAATAGAGTTTTTTTTGTCCATGTATCTTAATCTAATCCAATGTTGTCCACTCAAAAAGTCTATAATTTAATTTTGTAAGAAGACTTTAATTGTTAATCAATGTAATTCAGGAAGTGTCTCAAAATTTCTATAAATTTTTTGACGAAACTTTTTTACAGACTTGTAAGAGTTAAATTGGAAATTTCCATTAAGGCATTTAATGTTAAGCTCAAACAGTAATTTCAGAGATGATTGGAAAAAAGCTATTGAAACTTGAAGTAATTGGGTATAAAGGTCAGCCGCACATTAAAAAGCACACACCATGTGCATATGCAAACAAAAATATTCCCATACCCAGTGCAGAAAATATAACGATATGTCACTACATTTCGCACTACCAGTAATGGTAGATGAGGACATAATAATACCTTGTTAGTTTTCCTATTATTTGAATACAAAAAATAAGTACACATTTTTAATCATCCCAGAATTTTTTAAAAATCTATTTTCAGACTCATTATTTTTTAACTCCAGTAAGTAGATATACAACTTCTTATTTTTGATTTCTTGCAAGCTGGAAAGTAATGATATTTTTTCAGGCAAGGCATTTATGTCATTACCGTTTCCCTGTGCAGAAACGGTAGTGACATGTCCATACTTTTTTCACTACCAGTAATGACACCATCTTACTATCTGCATTACTTTAACCCAAATACTATTAACTTACTATTAACATGATAATTTTCCATTATTTAAATAATGAATTACCCATAAGTACTTATGTTTGCCATTATTTTAAATATAAAGTCATGATCTAAAAATTTGTTTAATATTTTTTTTAGACTCATTATTTTTTCAACTCTAGTAAGCACATATATAACTTGTAATTTTTGATTTTTTGTAAGCTGAAAAGTAATTACATTTTAAGCAAGCAAGTATTTTATGTGTTTAGATATCAAGTATAACATATCGAGATAGCTCAGATTATCGAGCGGTTGACAGATAACCTGGAGTCCAAGGTTCGAGTTCCGTGTGAGCAAATTTTATAAAAAAATGTGTTCAATAAAATGTAGTTTTTTTGAATACTTATTTTTAGATTCATTATTTTTGTCTATATTACTAAGAATATTGGTAACCACATATTTTTTGATTTTCATCACTGGTGTGCAGAAAAGATTTACCATATAAGTGATTATATAAGTGCACATTTGGTAATAGCAAGTACTTATAATTGTCATTACAAATCTCATTAATTTTATAGGGGTATGTTGCGCAAAATAATGACATATCATTACTTAACACCTTATAAAAAATAACAAACATGTGGATACCATAATGCTTAAAGTATGAACAAAAATAATGAGTCTAAAAATAAATTTTAAAATAAAAATAAATTTAATTAAAAAAAAAATTTTATTGAAATTTTTTAATAAAAAGTGGCCACTTGGGATTCGAACCCAGGCTGTCAGTCGACCGATCTACCACCTTAGCTGTCTTGGCATGTTATAATTGATAGATAAAAACATCAATAAGATGCTGGCACAAAGTGTCATTACTTTCCAAATAAGTCTATAAATAGATTTTCAAAAAAAAACTTTAGATCATTACCTTTTATTTAAAATAATGATACAAATAAATACTTATGTATAACGCATTATTTTTTTTATTGAAAAAATAGTATAATTAACTACTTATTAGTATACTCTTATTATTTGTGATAAAGTAATGCAGAGATTAAGCTGACATCATTACTGGTAGTGAGAAGAGTAGTGACATTACCGTTTCTATGGAAAGTGTAACATGTCTAGACAGCTCGGATGGTAGAGCGTTTGACTGACAACCTAGAGGCCCGGCTTCACGTCTCGTTTGGGAAGATTTTATTAAAAAATAAATATTTTCAT
Organism: Delia radicum; assembly: GCA_021234595.1. Taxonomy (NCBI): domain Eukaryota; kingdom Metazoa; phylum Arthropoda; class Insecta; order Diptera; family Anthomyiidae; genus Delia; species Delia radicum. The sequence continues at coordinate 110,962,418 of CM037854.1, read as the reverse complement.
AAAAGAATTATTTTTTAATAAATATTTTTTTTTTTTTTTAATTTAGTTACAGACTTAGTATTTTATTTCATACTGATTTTTTGATTTTTCATAAGGTGTTATTAATGATGTCATTATTTTTCGCTGCAATTCCATGTGAAAGTAATGTGACTTGTAATGACAATTGCAAGTACTTGTCATTACCAAATATGTACTTTATGTACTTATATAACCACCTATATGGTAATACTTTTCTACACTGGGTACATTAAACGTAACCCATCGGAAGTGGTTGAGCAATTTCATATGAACTGGTTTGTTTTTATATGGATGCATGTGTTTGTTGTTTGGCCCTGCCTCATGCATGTATTTGCTCTTGTTCCTGTTGTTAGTTCGTTTATTTATACTAGCCGTGGTGTATTTAATTGATGTTGCGTTAAATTTACGACCCATAAATACCTTACACTAACACATATACCAACACTTATAAAACATAGTATTACGATATCATACTCTCAGACTTAAATTTCATTTAGAATAGAAGGCGTTGGGGTTGCTTTTTTTGTGAGCACTGCTATTTTAAAGTATTTTCTGCTTTATGTTTACTTCTGCAATATTGTGTTTTTTATTACGTTCATATATTTTTTTAAAATGACTAAAGTTGTATCAGTGATCCATTAAACGAGAAATTATTTTCATTCCAACACAGATGTTTTTAACTGCTAGTACATGCCCTTTCTTGTATCATTTACATTAACAGCAACACAAATAAGAAAATAGTGAACCATAACGACCAAACATTTACCTTAAAAATTTATGTAAACAATATTTACAAAGAGGTCTAGCAGTACCCCACATTGTATGGAAGCTATACTCAGGGAACTTCTGCTTTAAAAATATGTAGTTGTTTGGGTTGTAATACAATTTCCTTATTTTTAATGTAAATGTCAGTAATTTGTAGAACAATTCAAATTTTTACTAACCTTTTAGGGCATTTAAAAAACAAACCACAGCAAATGACTGTTTTATGATTTTACATTAATTTTTTACAGTAGTTTTCTCTTATTTAAAAAGAATAAAAAAAGAATAAATGTTTGTTTATTTTTTACTGTGGTTCATTTTTACTACAATTGTTAGTCATTTTTTGAACATTAAAAAGCATATGACAATGTTAGTTGAATTAAATTAAATGTAAGTCGTCCTTTCTTTAAGTGAAATTTTATTTGTTTTCAACTACATTTGGTCTTTACCTACATAGTATTCTAAATGTACTAACAAGGAAGGTGTTTCATGAGATAGTCTCTGATTTTGATGCAATTTTAGATATTTTGAGATATTCTAAGGTTTGGGTGTTTAAGATTATAGTGGAAATTTAAAGGGGTAAAAACTTGCCCGATTTTTTTTTTTTAATTTATTTGACATGTGATCCAAAGAAACTATATATGAATTACTTCGAAAATTTTCGACACCTGTTGAAACTTACTTTAGATACCTTTCATTTCTCAAGGTTTTATGAACTAAGAGGAACGATGAACAGGGTTGACTATACTGAAGTTATACGAATTTCTGGCCATCCAGAACTCTTAAAATTAAAAAAATTACTTGAAACTTACAATAATGTTTTCATTTGTGTAATTTTTTTTCTTACAATTTTAACTTTCAGACCTAAACCAATACGAAATGGAGTTACTACTCGTAGACTTGGGATATTCACACAGAGAAAGATTTTAAATTCCGATGGTTGGCATTAGTTTTCACAACAAAGTTCGGTTTATTCAACTAAATTTTAATTGCAACACCCTAGAGATTCAGAAATCTAATGTAAATATCATTGTACTAACTGATTTATAAGTTGTTACTATTAATTTACACTTTTAAATTCGGTTTGGCATTTTATTTAGCTGTGTGTACACTGATAATAATCCATGCATAAAAATACCAAAAAATGTCAAAATAACAAAAACTTTGTAAAATAATCGAATATTTGTTTATTTTACGAAAATTTTTGTGGTTTTGACATGTTTTTCTTATTTTTAGCATGGTTTATTATAAGTGTATCTACTTTCACTAAATAAAAAAGTGCATATTTTCCAAAATAATAGCGGTTTATTTTTAATTCTTTATGTGGATTTTTATACTTTTTGGTGGTACGATATATATTTCGAAAAGTGGTAAATACAATGAGATCAATATATTCATGTAGCTTTAAGTAATTCCAAGCAAAAATTGTAATTTTAATATTTGTTATTTGCTTGAAATTTAAAGCCGCCGTAATTTTTGCACAATTAAAGATAAATGATTAACGCGAAAGAATTTAAAATGCTTAAACATCGGCTAATATACATACAAAAGTTTATTTCTGTCATAGAAAAAAAAAATAATTTTTGAAAACATTTTACCTCTAATTGTCGAAAATTTTTGAAACTCGTCCTATGTGTTTTTGTTCTCAAATATATAAACATTTAATTATTTAAAAACGTTATTTACTCATGAAAGTCACAAATTTAAATCGCAATTTTATATAAAAAAAACTATTTTGTGCAGTCTGTATAACTAATGAAATAAATTTTTTTTAAATTGAGTGATACTAAAATATCATTTGTTGTGACCGTTTGGCAGCATATTTTTATTTTTTTTTTTTCTTGGTTGAACTAGGCAATTTTATGTTCGAAAAGATTTTAGTTTTTAGATATAGTTCTTTTTGTTTGCACTTCTACAAGCTAACATTTTTGTTTTTCACAAGTTTGTTATAATTTTTATTAAAAATAAAAATTATGTTTTTTTCCGACCTTTAATTGTGCAATGAAAATGAAAATTATTCAAGTTTGAGGCCATACTCTATATTTCTTCATTAGGATATTGTCCTAACAAATAATCTATAGAGTTTTTTGTTTTGAAATTTATTATTTGACCCTTTCAGGAATGTGGTGATAGATCTATTTCGGGAATTTTCTAGGTTCCCATCATCAGAACACGTTTTGAAAGCGGTAACAATCCCATGCCAAACATCAAACATACATATGAACTACCCAGGAAAACTTGCTATTACCATAGAATGGGAAATGGAAGAAGAAAACAAGAATCAGAAGTACTTATAATTGAGGCCAAGAACACCTGATTTTAACATGGGGGTGTCATAGGAGACAAGGTCTTGCCTTGTGCTTACATATAGGGACAAAAATAAGACGTTACAAAATATGTAGTGAAATCACCAGTTACACATAAGTACTTATTTCATTTCTTATTTGTAGCATCAAAAGTAATGCTTAAAGCCATTATATGACGTATTACTTGTAAGGATGTTAATAAGTAGTTATTTATAGGTGCAAAAATAAGTACGTATTAACATGTAGCTAAATAAGAAGGTATTAATAGGCAATAAAATAACTAGTTATTAATAAGGACAATTATAACTAGTTATTAATAGGTCCTAAAATAACTACTGATTTTAGTCATTACAAGGAAATGTCATACAAAGGAAAATACTCGGTTATTCTTCGAAAATAAGAAAATTATTACCAAAAACTCTTAATGTATTAATAAATAAAATTTAATAATTTCTACTTAATATCAATTATCTTAATTTTGTTATTTACTAAATAAGCTTTTGTTTTGTAAGAGTCGTTTATGTATAACTATATATTTGTTTGCTTAAATAAATTGCATTTAAATTATTAATTATGATATATTATGAATCTTTATAAATATACCTTACAAAAAAGTAGTTACTTATTACCTTACAAGTACCTTATTTCTTTGGCCCTTCCTAATAAGCAGGTATATAACACAATATTAGTAAGACATAATTGTTTAGCTTCCAAAATAAGTAGTGATGTATGTTCATATCAGTAAGGTATTATTTCAGACCTTCAAAATAACAACAAATGTAATGGATAGTCATTACTACGAAAGGTCTGAAATAAGTGATAATAAGTAACTTATTATTTTTGCTATTCCGAATAAGCAGATATTTAACACAATATTAGTAAGGCGTTGTTTTTTATCTTACAAATAAGCAGTTACATATACTCATACTAGTAAGGTATTATTTCGGACCTTCAAAATAACAAAAACTGGAATGGATAGTCATTACTTTGGAAGGTCTGAAATAAGTCCTACCCATTACCAAAGTTTTGCTGGGTAGTTTACTCACTACATGAGAATTAATATACATATGGGTTTGAAGTTAAAGATTATAACCATTGATCAAAAAATAAATTGAAAACTTGTTTGATGTGCAAGATCCACCTCTGGTGAATAGTCAATACACGTTTTTTTTTGTTTTGCTGTCCTTTTTATATTTTGTTTAGTTTGTAAACAAAACAGGGCAAGTAAACTAGGCGGGTACTTTGCCTTTTTTTTACAAGTTTGTTATAATTTTTATTAAAATAAAAATTATGTTTTTTTTCCGACCTTTAATTGAGCAATGAATATATTTCTTCATTAGGATATTGTCCTAACAAATAATCTATAGAGTTTTTTGTTTTCAAATTTATTATTTGACTCTTTCAGGAATGTGTTGATAGATCTTTTTCGCAAAAGCGTTAACGACTGACACAGACTTTGATATGAATAATAATGCTAATGAAAATGTTTTTGTCGATATTTTGAACCGCTTTACCAATCAAGATCCGATTATACACATTTGTTCGTCATCTCAATACCTTGTATTTGGTATCCGACCCAATCGGATATTTCTAGCTCGAGATATGATTTGTCAAGTGAAAAAAGGTCGAAAAATTAAAAAATTACAATATCTCAAAAACTGCTCCATAAAAAAAAATTTAACCTTGATTTGCGAATTCAGCGGGAGAAAATACATAAGGAAAATCGCCTCTCATCAAATGCAAATTTTCGGTGTAAACTAGTGTAATTAGCAACCAAAAATATTTTCCAGTTAGCTTCAAAGTTTTTGATGAAGATTTTGTCCTTCCAAAAACGATTTATGGAATTCAATTTTTATACCCAGAAGTTTAGATCTTCACAAATGATATCTGTAAATGAGATTACTGGTAGAATTTTGTCCTACGGCACCTTATAATCAGGTCATCTATTGAGCATTTTATAATTTTCTTGTGGCAATTGATATAAAAAAGTTATAAACACTTTTCAAGGCAAATTAAAAGGTGCACATAAGCGAACATGTTCAGTAAAGTGAACCTAAATTACAAAACTCTCTAAAGCATACAAAAGTGTTAGAAAATGATGTCACTCGACAAAAATTTGAAATTAAATAAAAATTTATTTTAATGTTTTCATTAATACGTTTATAATATGTAAAAACAACAGAATGCTGCTACAACTTTGAAATCCATCTAAAAAACTAAAAAATAAGAAAATATATAAACGGTCTATTTTAGCGCAGATCAAACAAACATTTGAAATTTTTTTTTTTTAATTATTTTCTTATTTATAAGTGTGATTAAAATTGTGAATAAAATTCTTATTGTTTTGCAAAAATACAACTTAAAAAATTCTTTAAAGGGAGACGGTTCTTGACTTTTCTTGTTAGCGAAAAGTTACATTTTATGTAGCGTTTCTTTGTAACGACACAACAAAACTATTAGAAATGTTGCGGAATTTAAACTTGATGGCAGTTGACAATTTTGACACATTCACGCAACAACACAAAAATAAAACGAAAGGTTCACTTTATTGAACAGACCACATTAGCGAATACTCTCCTTGTAAAATACGGTTTTATCAGAAATCACTTGTAATATTTTAAGTCTTCAATTGTTGTTGTGCTTCTGGAATTGTTAATAAGGCTTCTTTTAGCTTGAAGCAATTTTATATTCAATATTCATAATTACATTTTAGATTAATATGAAACTATATATTTCGTTTATTATTTCTATTTTAAAACCTTAAAGACTTATTTGCATTATGCACAAAATCATAATCCTAAATCTAATTGAATTTATATAAAAGTTTATTATGCAAATCTTTGTATTCATGATGTTATTTATCTATATAAAAGTTTTAATTAGTTTTGGGGCCTCAGCTATAATGAATTCAAAAACACTTAGTGTAGAAACGGTATACCAGCTTACTCTCTGCATTACTTTAACATGAATAATATGAACTTACTAATAACTAGTTAATTTTTCCATTATTTTAATACAACATTAATGCGTTACATATAAGTATATATTTTTTCTTATAAATGAGGCAAGGAGTTGGCCGAAATACAAATGAGTGAAAACATGTCAACCCAATCAAAAAATTGCATTTTCGAAGAAAACCATCTCCGATTTCAATGAAATTCACTGTCATACTCGAAAAGAAGTCTATGAAACATAAATTTCAGACAACGAAGCCTTTCAGTGTCCAAAATATGACATCATGAAAATTGTGAAATACGATCACATTTGATTAAAGTATCGTTATTGACTACCCAGTAAAAAACTCTGCTTACCAGCAAGCAGGTTTGTAAGGGAGTAAGCCAAATAGAATCCCTTACAAACCTGCTTACATATGCCATGATTTTTATATGGCGACTTCCCACTCTGAAGCATTACTTTTGGGCAAAATAGCGCGGGTTTTAGCGTTTACAAAAAGCTGTGATTTCATGGCTTGCAGTAAAATCATATTTTATGTCTTCATTTTACGATTAAAAGTCATAATAAATAATATACAAGTTTGTTATAATTTTTATTAACAATAAAAATTATGTTTTTTTTTTCGAACTTTAATTGTGCAATGAAAATTATTCAAGTTCGAGGCCATACTCTATATTTCTTCATTAGGATATTGTCCTAACAAATAATCTATAGAGTATTTTGTTTTCAAATTTATTATTTGACCCTTTCAGGAATGTGTTGATAGATCTATTTCGGGAATTTTCTAGGTTCCCATCATCAGAATACGTTTTGAAAGCGGTAACAATCCCATGCCAAACACATATCTGAAAGGCTCAAATAATAAATTTGAAAACAAAAAAACTCTATAGAGTATTTGTTAAGACAATATCGTAATGAAGAAATATAGAGCATGGCCTCGAACTTGAATAATTTTCATATTCATTGCACAATTAAAGGTCGAAAAAAAACATAATTTTTATTTTTAATAAAAATTATAACAAACTTGTATAAAAGGCAAAGTACCGCCTAGTTTACTTCCACTGTTTTGATTGCAAACTAAACAAAATATAAAAAGGAGAGAAAAACAAAAAACGTGTATTGAATATCCACCAGAGGTGGACCTTACACATCAAACAAGTTTTCAATTTATTTTTTGATCAATGGTTATAATCTTTAACTTCAAACTCATATGTATATTAGTTCTCATGTAGTGAGTAAACTAGTTCATATGAATGTTTGATGTTTGGCATGGGATTGTTACCGCTTTCAAAACGTGTTCTGATGATAGGAACCTAGAAAATTCCCGAAATAGATCTATCAACACATTCCTGAAAGGGTCAAATAATAAATTTGAAAACAAAAAACTCTATAGATTATTTGTTAGGACAATATCCTAATGAAGAAATATAGAGTATGGCCTCGAACTTGAATAATTTTCATTTTCAATAAATAATATATAATTTATTTTACATAAAATTCTACAGACATTAATTTTAGACATAATATAATAATTTTTACCGCACCTCGTGGTAGCTCTTCAGGAACAGTGATACGCCTAATTATTTTTTTAACATACTTGAAGACACCAAAACACAATCGGAAATCACTCGAGAAAACTGGTTAAGATCATTTATAATCTACGACATGAAACTTTCTGCATTACAACATGCATCCTCGTAAGGCATTAACGTAAGCTATTTCCAACCTGCGTCATTGTAAGGGAAACAGTAAGCTCAACAAATTATTTTGTTTATTTTTATACGAACAACATAATAATAAGTATTACTTTTACCCCTATACAAGACCCAAAATTCGTATTGGCCTTCTTTTCAGCTAAAACAGTACTCCTTTAAATTATATTTATATTGATTTTTTTCATGGAAGGGTCAAAGGGAATTTTTTGGGGTTCTTGAGTTTAAATGCCCATATCTCGAAATGTGCATTTTTTAAATTCCTAAAAAAAATATATGCTTATGACTGATCCGGATGTTTCAGGCTATTTAGGACGGTATCTCGATTAATCTCTGAGTTATGGCAAAAAACATGGTGCTAAGTATGTTGCAGTTTTAATAATGTGGGAGTCCTCCTTTTTTTGAATCAACTCGAAAATTCGATCAGAAGTGTCTACCGGATTTATTCGAAGTTCTTCCGTTATAGATCTGAGCGCATCAATAACTCCTTCTTTGCTCTCTAAGGCCTTTGACAATGTCAATCATAAAACATTGTGCATAAAACTTAGTAATCTTTTTAATTGTTCATCAAGTTAATCTCAACTTATTTCATTAACCTTAATAATTTATCCTCTCAACCGCTGAATCAAACGTATGTCAAGCTCAGATCTTTGTGGGCCACAACAATATTTTACACCATTTAAGTTAAGATTGATCCTTGCCAAGACCTACATTATTGCGAGTCTGTTATATGGTTGCGAACTATATGGTAAATGTGACGCTAATAGCACACGTCGTCTTAATGTTGTATACAACAACATTGTAAGATATGTTATAAGGGCTTAGGAGGTTCAGTCATGTATAATCGTTCCCAACCAGGATATTTAGAGTGTCCTTAGAAAGTTTAATGCAGATACGAGTTCTTATCTTCCTTCAGAAGATAATTTAAGTAAAAAATCCAAGATATCTGTTTGATAAAATTCAGTTTGCGATATTTGAATGGGGTCAGAGGCTAATCCCTCCGACACATCATACTCTTGTCTAAGAACATCTGTTTTATATAAACGAGTATGACAGTTATTCAAATCGGAGATGGTCGATCCGAGTGGTGATTGAGTTGTCGTGTTTTCGGTCATATATACAAAGTTATACCCCTTACACGTCCACATAAGCATTATAGTTTTTTTTTTTTTTTGTAACTCAATGTTGATAATGCCTTTAGAATTAAAGTTTATGTTGGAAATTTAAGAAAAGGTTATGAACTTAAGATGTCTTGCAAACAAGATAACAAGGAGGTCCTTCTGTACATGCATACATATATAGTATAAACAAAAGTATTCTACTACTGGTGTTGTCAGGAATCATCCAATGTACCAAAATATAAATTGTGTTTCAGCTATACACGTACGTGTGGTATATATACATAGATATACATAATATATGCATTCAGGACATTTAAATAAACAACAATAAGCTTTACTATATTAGCCATGACTAGAGCAGACACTACTGTACATGTTAAAAAAAAAAACAGAAAAGTTAAACCTCATATGCATATTATACTACATACTCAAGAGGCCAGACCTATCGAGTATTAAATTTGTAACAAAAACTTATATTTCTATACAAGTTTATATAAAAATAGAATTTTATGCATTTATGCACTAGTCTATTACACTACATATGAGAAAAAGTCTAGTACCGAAAACTATAACATAATAGAAAGAATCAATTGTCGACCTTTTTGCTGGGCTAAAAAACCATATTTAAAGTTAAATGAATGTCCTATTTTCAGGCAATACAATTTTTTTAAATTGTACCTGAGGTCTTCTCTTGATCATTATTACAAGCTTTTTATTAGCTTTTAATAGAATATTTTGGAGAATGGAAAAATGTCTTCAAATAAAAAACTTTGCGAGCTACTAACTAATAAAAACAATAAACGGAGCTTAAATCCGTGTCAGGCTTTAACTATGGATAATTTTTTGATAAAATGCCGCCTAGTGTAAGTATGTAAAATAGAGTGCCTTATATTGAGACATTTAAAAAAAAACGCAAAATGCGCCCCTGAAAATAATGACTAACATGTTTTATGAAGACTCCTAAAATATTACCGTTCTAGAGATAACATCCCAATAAATACAATTTTCTGTGAAATAAAATTAGGTACTGCACCTTCTGTCAAAAAGTTGGTCATATATAAAAAAAATATTTAAAAACTATACGTTTCTATATTAACAAATTATTTATTAAAAACAGCTTCTCTACTCGAAATATTCAGATGTTATGTTAAATTTTTTTTAATGCAATTTTTATAAATATTTTAACAAATTCGAAATTTTTCATTTTTTGGAAAGTGTTGAAATTCACTATTAATTTCAATATAATAAAATTTCTTAATCTTTTTAAGGATGTTTTAATGATTCAATAATGAACTAATAAATTCTCATTTTTTAGATTAATGCCTCTAGTTTTCACCAAAGTTAATATATTTGCTTTTTTCTATATAACGAATAAACTAGATATTCAGACGAATAATATCACGCGTTAACCCTTATGTGTGTGGAAAAAAAAACTTTTAAAAAGGTCCTATCAAAAAAGATAAAACATTTAGGTTTTCAAATAAATATTTAGAAACTTTGGATGACAATCTTCCAAAAAAAAAAAACCTTTAATTGATAATTTTAGGGGTTCTAAATCGCTTAACTATCTTTATCCAAATACAACTGATTAAAACTGGGTCGAAAAAGAAACACTGTGTCAATAAAGATTTATATTGCTTGATGGTCTATAGACCGTATGAGTGTTAAATAAATAAAATTAATATCAATCATAAGTAACGTAGCTCAATGGAGTATTGAAACACGCAAAACCTTTGCAGAAGGGCTATTGACGAAAATATGATTTTTTCAGCTTCACAACTTCCGATTTGCATGACACTTGGTGAATGTAATCTCCTTATTAGTATGACGAAACAAATTGTTAACTGTTGTTGTCGTTTGCGTTTTATCGTTGACTAAAATTAGTATTTTTTTTTTTTTAATTATAAAAGTACATACTGTTCAAATGGTAGTAATTATTGAACGCGCAATCCGATTATAAAACTTGATATCCCATTTCAAAGCTTAAGTTCTCTTATTTGAGGTGTGGGAAGCTTTGATTTGTAGGCTTTTGAAAAAGTATAAAAAACTTAAAAATGTCCTTGTTTCGCAAATATCTCAAAATGTATTGTATCACATTTTTGTTTACAGATTGATCTATGTATATGGCTTCTAACATATCCAAAAACTCAGATTGAAGAAACATGTTCTTTTGAAAAATATTTTTTTTCGATAGTGCTATTATTTTATGTAATAAAAATAATATGTAATTTTTTTTATTTTTTTTTTTTTTTAATCACAACTCCCCATTTCACCTAATTTTTTGTAATTTTGAATAGTTTTCAAACAAAATTGTATGAAAACCTTAATTTTCTAAATCACGTGAGGGTTATTTCAATCACTTGAACTGTCAAAGCTTTCACTAGCATTTTTTATGTTTTAAATGAAAAAAAGAAAAAAAAATGCATTTTAACACAAAAACCGTTAATAAAAATACTTCAAATTAATAATATTTTCTCCGGCAGAATAAAACAACTTTATTTTTTTTATACAATTTTAATATTATTGTTAAAAAAACATAAATACACAATAAAACACATTTTGAGTTAAATTAGATATTTAAAATTTCAATAATTTACATTTCGGGTAATTTTTGCCCTTTGTTTACATTTTAAGGGTTGCCAACACTAAATTATTTTAATACCTGCAAGAATAGGGTAACATTTTTGTATTTTTTCATTAGGTTACGTTAGGTCGAAAAAAGGATTCATAGAAGGGAAATTCTTCACTAATCCGACTCAATTCAATGAGGACTTACACCTAAGCCAGAAAGTCGGCTTGTTGTGCGCTCTAAAAATCGGTCCCATTTTTTCATTAAGTTGTCAACTCTAAAATGTAAATAATTGACATTTCCAGTGATAACGTAAAACTCAATCATACAAATGTTGGGATTTATAAGATATAATTTTTTAATCCCGCTTTAGGTGAGTGATGTGATGAGCGCAGGTGATAAACAAAATCAGGACATGTATTTTTTAATTAATTTTATGATTTTTTCTTTAAAATTTAATATTTTTTAAGTTTTTGAAATTTGTGTTTTTTTATATTGAATATGATCGTAGTTATATCGGAAAATCGTTTTTCTAAAGAACATATTGTTTCTCCTATCTGAATTTTGTATATGTCTTATGGAATATATTGGTAAAAAAGAGTTGGAAAAAGGTGAATTTTTAGAAGTTCGCGAATCTAGATAATTTTCAAGTTTTTTTATCCTTTTTTAAAATCGTATATATATATATATAAATATATATATCAAAGCTTCACATATATTAGAGAAGATAAGACAAGCTTTAAAATGAGATATTATTTTTAAAATCGGACTACGCGTTCAATGATCACCAACATTTGAACAGTATGTATTTTTAAAAATTTTAAAAAGCCAACTTTAAGTTGCGATAACACTCGAACCACAACGAATTTCAAAAATAAACAAAATGATTTCTCTTGTTAATTAGTAGATTATATATTCCAAGTTTCCTGTAAATCGGTGTATAAAGAAAAGAATTTAATGTGTACGAAGTGTATGCTGCAAATAAATACCGCAGTGTAAAAATGTTAATCAGTTACCAAACTTATTACCGGGTTTTAAAACATTTTCAACGATATATTAAAAATGGAAAATGGATGAAAAATGGGAGAGTCGTTTAATTTTTTTTATAAAAATCTCATTAAAAAACATAAAAAATGTCATACAAATCTTATTACCTAACAATTTTTTAATGCAGAACAATACAATTTTTTAATTTTTATTATTTTTGATCAAATTTTTGATCGCTCAACTGTCATGACTAGGTATTGCTACGTTTGTAATGCAAGAAGAAGTGCAGGTTTCATTCTTTGTTAAAATTTTATTATATAGAGACAATCTGACAAAAAAAAAAAATAAAAAAATATCACTGACGGTACCTGACCATAAAAATGCAGAATTAGTCTAGTCTGATTTAATAATTAAATAGTGTTTAAAGTTTTTATAGTTTTAAGAGAAAAACTTAACCTCAAACTGTATAAAATAATAAAAAAAAATATGTTTTTGGAATTTTTTAAAAACATTTTAACTAACAGGGTGTTATCTCTAGATACAAAATATTTTGGGAATCATCGTAAAACATATTCATCTTCATTTTCAGTGGGGTACATCATAAAATTTTTTTTTTAGACAATCTAGTCCACAGTATTTATAAAAACAATGACTATGCAATGCACTTACTCTCCGTAAACACCTTGTGCCTGCAAACAGGAAACATGCCGTTTTTAAGGAAAACTAAAGCCAAATTGAACAAATTTTTGCTCAAGTCATAACAAATATTTCGAAAACTATCAGCAGCAACATTAAAATAAGTCAATTTATCAATTTAAAGTCGCTAAAAAATATACATTTTCCTATTTACAGCCGCAAGTTATATATTATTTCTCAGTAAGTGAGAGTATTGCAATCTCTTTATTTTATAAACTTTTTGATAACAGGTATATAAATATATTCTATATATATAAGTGGTATTACCTACATTTTCTACACTGAACGAATTTTCTTTAATGATATTAATGAAACAATTACTTTTCTTTCTTGATATTAATGAAACTTAATTGACCACTTTCAGCAATGTGTTAATAGATCTATTTTGGGAATTTTCTAAGTTCCATTATCAGAACACGTTTTGAAAGAAGTGACAATACCATGCAAACATCAAACACTCATATAAACTAGTTTTCTCACTAAATGAGAACTAATATAAGGTGGCGCAAAAGTAATCCTCCTATCAGAAAATGCTATACATAATAAATACATAATAAAAAAAAAACATCGGAAGGTTATTTTTGCGCCACCTTCTATATGAGCTCGAAGTTAAAGACTCTCACCATTGATCAAAAATAAATTGAAAACTTGTTTGTTATGTGCAAGGTCTACCTTTGGTATATTTCCTAATAAAGAAATATAGACTTTGGACTCGAACTTGAATAATTTTCATTTCATTATTTTTTTTTTTTTTGTTTTTGTTTTTAATAAAAATAATACGAACCTTAATTTTCTTAATTTTAAAATTTGAAGGGGTTCCATCCCTGACTTGAGTTTTGTGTCGGTGATGCCAAATTTGTGAATGGTGAACTGACACCAAGAGGGCGCAGTAGTTATAATTACCCCTTTGATAATTACATTATTAGTTATCAGTATATTTGCTTTTTAACCTTATTCTTTTAATCGTTGTCAAGATTTAGTAGCATAAACACTAGTGTAGTTAACCACAATTCCCTCCCTTTAATATTGTATTAAGTTGCCGGCCATTTTGAGAAAAAATATAAAAAAGGAAATTAATTTAACATTACATCTTTACTCACTCAAAATTCGCAATTGTTTTTATTTTTGTTTTTTTGCTGGAGGTCACGGCTTAGCCGTTCCTACGTGGAATACATCCACACAGCCCTGAGCTCATCACGAAATATTTATTGTTTCAAACGAACCGAATTTTATTATTGGAACACCAAGTATCTTGGAAGTACAAGGATTTATAAGGTGAAGTTTTATTTTTAAATTTTTATTCATTTATATGAAGTTTTTGAACAAATCAATCAAAATTTTATACAAAGTAAAAGAGGTATAAAAGCCAAAAAGAAAAAGCCCCTTTATTTGGTATGAAGGCAACAATGTTTTATTACTCTGCCTTACCATTGTCAGTGAACACTGCATTACCATTGATAATAGTGTTTAGACTCGCCTCTATTACGGAAACAGCAAAGCCAATTGTGAATGAATAACTAAGCGGGCTTGGTGTCTTTGCTGCATGAATGGCAATGCTTGATCATTAAGTTGGCCGTATCGTTAGTTTTATGCAAAAGAGTGGCACTCTGAATTTCGACACTTTTGACATTTATTATTTATTGCTTTTTTTATTGAATTTTTTTTTTTGCACTAAAGAGTGCTAATTTTTATTTGTTTTTAGAAAATTTAATGAAAATACCGAACTTTATTTGAAAGTTTTTTTAATAGGGAAAAATGGAAACTTTGGTATGGACACATACTTTTTTTGACCAGGACACAACGAGGTACGTTGTGTACACATACTTATATTTCATAATAATATCTTCCTTTCCCGTTTATTTATACTTTCCCAAGAAACAGGTGCCGCGTGTTACATTAAGAGACAATCCAAAAGTCCTACATTAACACCAAAGAACAATACAGAGCTGGAAAAGTATTGGTTCATGCGGAAAACCATGCTGAAAATTGATCTAACAATACAGAGACTTCATTATTGTATTTGGCAATTTTTTAAAACTATTGCCAGAGTTATAAAGGTATTGGGTCATTTACAATAACAAAGGGAAAAGTCTATAAATTAAACCGTAAGAATAGAGAAGGTACGTTTTAGTGAATATTTCATAAATGCAACTGATAAATGGGTTATTTCTAAAATTTTGTTTTGCTGGCTACTTATTGGTTGTGTTTTGTGATGAAAACGTTTAATCGATCGCTGTTTATCTCTAGTATGAATAAGGAAAACCTCTTATTTGAATAAGTCAATATTTAGTTTGTCTTTAAACACCAAATTTTTAGATATCTGTAGAAATTTACGAGTTTTTTGGGAAATTTTTTAATTACATTTTGAGTTTCCCGGTATATGAATGTACATTTAATAGAATTGGTCATGATTTCATCAACATTTTCGGTAAATGACTATCTTGACGTGTCACTTTTTTAATATTTCTTATGTATTTGAACAAGTGTCCACGAAATTAAGTATTTGTTTTATATGCTTTTAAAGAAAATATCTTCTAATTTTCACTTTTTTGAATTTTTGGAGTTTCTACTACTTTGAATAAAATTATTTTTAACCTTTTAAATTTCTGCAGTATGTTTTATTTGCTCGGTGCGAGTTTATGAACAAATAAAAAGAGGACATATTGAGAAAGATATAAACCCACTGGTGGAAGTGCATAAATAGCTTAAAATGTAGGCTACTTTAGGCCGCTCTAGTCTACATGTATACACAAGAGCAGCATTTTTTCTACTTTCGATTTTTATCAATTATATCAATAATTTATAATTAGTAATTATTGCGATTATTAAATTGCGATTATCAAAAGATGCAACTTTTAGTGATTATTAAATCGCAACGTCTCATAAACTGTTCGATTTCAAAAATTTCAAATATTTGTATTCAACATGCCAAAATTAATAAAAAAAGGCCTATTTTAACTACAATTAAAGAACAATTTTAAAATATTTATAATTTGGAAGCGGGGCACCACGGGTTAAAGCTATCCGATTTTTCTCAAATTTGCACGAAATAACTTTTAGACCTAATACTGCAATAATCTAAACAATAAATTGAAAATTTTCAAAAACAGCTTTTCTTCATAAAAAAAAAATCCCACTCTAATAGATTTTCATGTAAATTTACCGTATTTATTGTACGTAACTCAGCTACTACTATTTATAATTAGCGTAAAAGCACAGTGTCTATATTAAGAAATGTATACACATTGTATGTAATATTAATAAGCACAATGTATGTGAGGTTACGTATTTAAATGCTTAAAAGTTGTTTTGCAACATGCTAGATTTCAACTATATGTGTGTAATTTAAAATTTTATGGGCCTAAATATACATTCGTTAATTGATAAAATTGCAGTTTTAATATGTAAAATGAATACATGCAGATATTATATTTTTCATACTTTATTTTCTATATAAGTACAAGCGTATTTCAACAATAAAAATGGAGTGACTTCATTTATTTAAACATGTATTTTCTGCGATTTTTCTGGACCTCATTTTTACTTTTATTTCTCGCTTTTAATAAAATTTTTCAATTAATTTGAATTTGTGGCATGGACAACTGGTTGCATCTAAAAAATACATTTGATTTTAAAACCACCTTATGACATATACGCGATTTGAACTGCTTTGGATATGGAGTTAATATTATGAAGATATGAAGTTTTTCAACTAATTTCCATATTTGCTACTTTTCAAGGAAGATTTGAAATTTTCACGAGCAGGAGGCCTTTATATCACAAAAAGAACTGCTAATATATTAATTTCTTTATGGAAACTAAATAAGTGTTTCACGTCGATACCTCACAATATTGTCACTATGTCACTATGTTAATTGAAATAAGATAATTTTTTTGAAATCGTAATGCTCTTCTTCTGAATGTAGTTGCATTTTATTTTAATTTTGCAAAAAATGTCTAAAAAAATTTAATTTTTAGTAGTCTCGAAATTATATTAAAATGTAGCGTATCGCTATTATTCCATTTAAATATTTTACGTTTCTTGCGGTTTTTCTCCATTGATTATATAGCTCTCAAACTATTATTCTTCTTTTCTCAACAAACACAATTTTTCATAAACATTCAAATATTTTTTGTATAGTACGAGGGCGGATCAATAGTCCGTGAATTTTTGAATGAAACACAGTTTTTTATGCAAAAAATTTATTTTATTTATTTTTCAACATAATCTCCTTTTAGCTCAATACACATAGTCTAACGTTTCTCCCGTTTATCCCTTCCAAAAAATAGGATTTTTCGAGGTCCATAAAATAGTCATTTCTTGGCCATATGGGGTCGTTTTTTTTAAATCCTAGTTAAATCGGTCCAATAAGTTGGCATAATATTCGCCGTTTATTGTTTTATTTATGTTCAATTAGGAGCACACGCGGCACCCATCTTGCAGACAGCTTTCTTAAACCCAACTGATCATTGAAAATCGAAACCACACTGCCATATAAAATGTCTATGGCAGTCAACAATCTCACGCTCTTTTACTCTTCGATCGGCCAACATCATATCGAGGATTTTTTCGAAATTTTCGTGTATATTGACCTCAATTGGCCGTCCAGAACGTTCAGCGTCATTTGTACTTGTGCGACCACAACGAAAGTCAGTAAACCACTTTTTTACCATTGAAATCGATGATGCTGAGTCCCCATAGTATTTATTAAGCTTTTCCTTGGTTTGATTGACGGTTTTTTTCGTAAAAAAATTATGTTTAATGAGCACTCGTAATTCACTTGTTTCAATTTTTTTTAGAAATCCACGAGATTGTATGTTTTGAACAGCTGTTAAATGCAAAGTAAATGACGGAACTTGCTCAAAATTTGATAGTAGTCTATTAACAGGTGGTACTTGATTTGAGCAGTGTTGCATTTCACGGACTTATTGATCGGCCCTCGTATGTCCAACACATTCTCATGAGTTGCGAGTTGGAGATCTATGTAATCTATGTAATCTATGTTTTTTTTTTCTTTTTTAATTAAGTTCCGTTCTTTTTAAAGAATTTTAAAAAATAACCAAACTTTAATTATTTAAAATTTTTGAAAAGAAATGTTTGACAAATACTTTATTATTGTTATAAACATGTACTTTTAAGTGGGGTACACACGATCAATATAATTGATAAATATTTCTAAATTCAACAAATCAGAATAAAGTATTCAAAGAAGGCAGAAGCTAGTCTAGTCTGATTTAAAAATTAATAGTGTTTATAATTTTTAGAGAAAAACTTCTTCTTAACCTTAACATTTCTATATTAAAAAAAACGCAAAAGTTGTCAACCCTGAACGTAAAAACCATACGTCAATCTGGCAACATTGTGAAATAGAGACGGATGAGATTAGAAAAATAAACAAAATTCTAAAAATAGAATATTTGTGTTGTTAGTGTTGTCACTTTTGAGTATAATATACAATAACAGAAAAAGCTAATAGGAAAGAAAAACTGCAATTTAGCTGCATTAGATTCGAGGCCATACTTGGGTGTGATCGCTAAACGGTCATGACTTGGTATTGTTACGTTTGTAATGTAAGATAAGCGCAGGTTTGATTCTTACAGCTTCAGATTGTTGAAAAATTTATCATATAGAGGCAATCTTACAATTATGAGAAACAAATAATAATACAATTTAAATGGAAAGTCACTGATGAGCCTGTCAATAAAAATGCAGAAACTAGTCTAGTCTGATTTAAAAATTAATAGTGCTTATAAGTTTTAGAGAAAAACGTTTATTCGTCTTCTTAACCTCAACATTTCTAAATATAATATCCAGATTGGCTGATTTTTGATAGATGGATGAATATTGATAGTGTATACTTGCTTTTATAGAATAAGTGCTTATAAACACACTGATAATAATCCCTCCATAAAAGTAACAAAAACGTTCGTAAAATACACGAAATTTTGTTAATTTTACAAAAGATTTAGTTGTTTTGACATTTTTTTTCGCATTTTTAGCATTTATTATTATGAGTGTAATAACCATGTTTAGCAACATACTTAATTGGTCCTGAACCATTCTGTGGAATACCTGCGGGGTATGTTAGGGAAAGGCTCAGGGCATGGAGAGAGTCTGAATTCTCTGGTTACTGGGAAAACTCTCCTGGCCAGCGCCAGGCTAAAAGATTGATCTCTTTTTCCAGTAGGGGGTCGAGGCGACTCTTGTCGCTTGAAAGGGGGGTTTGAGGACCCTGGTGTCGTACTTAACTGGACACTGTAATCTCAGATACCATCTGCACAAGAAGGGTCAATCGGACACGGATTTGTGTAGGTTTTGCGAGATGGTGTCTGAGACCTCGGAGCATGTTCTCTGCGAATGTCCCAGGCTTTGTGATAGGAGACTTAGGTTTCTAGGTGATCGCTTCATTTCGCCTTCCGACATCGCGAAGATTTTGCCTAATAGGATAATTGGCTTTATAGGTAGCTTGAATCTGTAGGTAACCTTAGGCAGCACAAAAGACCTACATTGGTCGCGGTGCATAGTGCCTTCTGATCTAATCTAAACATACTTAAATATGCAATATTATATATAAAAGTAAATAAAATTATTTCTTAACAATTTTGTGCCTAAGCTTGTGCATTTTCTATAATTTTACAGGAAAATTTACTCCTTTTATAGTAGACATTTAAATGCATTTTTTAGCGTGTACAATACATAGTAATATGTATATTGAAACCAAGATTAAAATGTAAATTTTATATGTGACACATTGTGGTCCATTATTTTTCTTGCTTCTTTTCCTGTTACTCTTCCTTTTCTTCTGGTTGGTGTCATTTATACACACAGAGAACAAGTTAGTTGGAAATCGGTCGAAAAAATTAAAAATCATTTGCATTACAACACATTTCATACATTTTTTTAATTAAAACCGTTAAAATTTTCTGAAAATCAATAATTGTGTAAAACAGTTAAATGTATACTGTATTATTTGAATAGTTTGTTAAACCAACCAATATTGTATTTAAAAAGTTATTGTGCTAATGATCTGTAGACTCAACTGTAACAAAAAATTAATATTATTTCTTAAAACTACCAAATGTGTTGTAACAAATAATTTTCAACATTCACAGTTTAATTTTCAACATTCACAATTTGTTATAAAAACAAAAATTAATTAATACAAATTTTAATAAAAAACAATGATTAAAAGAGCTGAAAATATCAATATCTACCAAAGAAATTAGTTGTTTACGTAAGTGCAATTATAAACATAATAGTTAAGATTAATTACAATTTTCCAAAAACTTAGTATTTGTCTTATTTGTTTAGTTAAAATAATTTTAACTGCAAATCAATTCACATTTTAATAATGTTCTCATGGAGAAACTCCTCTGGATCTGGGTTTTCTACTCCTGTAAAGAAAAGTATAAGAATCGGTTGTTGCATCAAAACATGTCCTTAGATATTGCAGTTTTCCAAGATATGAAAAATCAGAAGTTTCCACTAGAAATTGGTGATATATGTTTTAGCATCTTATGTTATTGTAAAACATTAATATTTTTGTTAATTTTTGTATCATGAACAATTTTTTTACTTTTTGTTCAAATTATAATTAAACTGCTTCTTGTTTTTTTCCGAAATAAAATATTTAGGCTCGAGTCTAAATATTTTATTTCGGAAATTAATTAATAAAGGTCGAATATAACCAAAATCTTTATAATTAAACTGTTTCATTTAATACAAAAGTAAAATTATAAAAAATTCAGTCGAATGTACTGACAACAGAAAATGTTGATAGCTTTAACTGACTAAATTCGATTGGCAACAAATTCGGTTGTCACACCGAATCTGTTCTCTGTGTGTAGTTGTTGCATTATTTCAACCATGCCTAAGTTAACAAGAAAATATTATCCGGTTTTTGTTGCAGTTATTTTCTTCTTCAGTAGAAGACTTTATAGGCTTGCTGTCACTTATATGGTACACGGGTATGGGAAAATAAAGTGCATGTCGCATGTTGTCGACAGATGTTTATAATGTGAGGTTGAGTAAGAAATTGTGTCTTCTTTTTTTGCAATTGTAATAAACTTTAGTAGTTAATGCATGTGTGAGTTTATGTTTTCATTTTCGTTTTTTTTTTGCATAGTTTTGCTACAAACTGTTTACATAGTATGAACATGAACTAATAAATTTACATACAGATTGGCTGTATAAAAACATACTTGATAATTTTTTATATGAGATAAAGTTTTTGTTTTTCTTTCCTATTAATGTGATATGTGGTAGACGAACCTATTTGAATGTTTTTATTAAGTAAAAAAAACTAATATCATCCAAATTATTTGCCATAGTTAAAATGTATCGAGACAATTTATAATCTTGTGCCTTCGAAACAAAAAAGTGCTCCTCCTGATCCCATGATTTATGTTCGATGACACTCTAATAAATTAATTAATTTTTATTAATTTGGCTTAAGGTCATTTAATAAAATTAAAAACGAGTGTTTAAATTTTTATTATTTATTTATTCTCCTCTTCAATATTTCGACCTACGTCGTAGGTCATTTTCAAGAAATCTATTAAAAATATAAAAAATACAATTAACATTAATAAATTAATTTTCACAAAACAATTTTTAAAAATATAATTTTAAAAAACATTTTTAATTATTACTTTTGAATAATAAATAACACAACAAAACACAATTACGTTGTTTACTGTTTAAAAACTTTGTTCTTATTGTTTACATTTTACTTTATGTTTGTCTATCGAGTGCCTGTAGATTTGAGCACACTTGTCCGTATCAATTTTATAATTAAGTCTCTTAATTATAAAATTGATACGGACAAGTGTGCTCAAATCTACAGGCACTCGATAGACAAACATAAAGTAAAATGTAAACAATAAGAACAAAGTTTTTAAACAGTAAACAACGTAATTGTGTTTTGTTGTGTTATTTATTATTCAAAAGTAATAATTAAAAATGTTTTTTAAAATTATATTTTAAAAATTGTTTTGTGAAAATTAATTTATTAATGTTAATTGTATTTTTTATATTTTTAATAGATTTCTTGAAAATGACCTACGACGTAGGTCGAAATATTGAAGAGGAGAATAAATAAATAATAAAAATTTAAACACTCGTTTTTAATTTATTAAATGACCTTAAGCCAAATTAATAAAAATTAATTAACAATCAAAGGGTCAACTATTAAAAAAACTTATTATACTCTAATAAATTTTCATATAAATTTGCCCTATTTAAACTAAGTACCTCCTACTCTAATTAGGGTAAGTTTACATTTTGTTAGTAATTTAAAATATAATAACATTGTATTTAAAACTTCTAAATTCATAATAATAACTACGATAGAACTTTAGAATTTAAACTGAAATTTCATCTTTATTCAAAAAATCTTAAAAAAACCTTAAAAATGTTTGGAATTGGCATGTAAATTTTTTCAGTTTTCGTTTAAATTTTACCAGAAAGTATAGGGAAACTAAACATTTTTTATGAGCAAAACTATTTAACCATGATTTAAAATTACAAACCATGATTTAAAACTACAAAAACTATTACAAAACCACAACAAAAGAAGTGAGAAAATAAAAAGGAGAATAAAAACAAGAAGTGTATATTGTATATCTACCAAAGGTAGAGCTTGCACATATCGAACAAGTTTTTAATTTATTTTTAATTAATGGTGATAATCTTTAACTTCGAGCTCATACATTAGTTCTCATTTAGTGCGGAAACTAGGTTAAATGAATGTTTGATGTTTTGCATGGAATTGTCACTTCTTTCAAAACGTGTTCTAATGATGATGGAAACCTAAAAAATTCCCGAAATAGATATATCAACACATTCCTGAAAGTGCTCATTTAATAAATTTGAAAACAAAAACTCTATAGATTATTTGTTAGGATAATATTCTAATTAGGAAATATAGAGTAGGGCTTCGGACTTGAATAATTTTTTAGAAATGTTAAGGTTAAGAAGAAGAATAAACTTTTTCTCTAAAAATTATAAACATTATTCATTTTTAAATCAGACTAGACTAGTTTTTGCCTCTCTTTATGGACAGGCGTCATCAATGACTTTCCACTTAAATTGTATTATTATTTGTGTATTTATAATTGTCAGATTGTCTCGATATGATAAATTTTCAACAACCTGCGGCTGTAAGAATCAAACCTGCGCTCTTCTTAGATGACAAACGCAACAATACCAAGTCTTGACCGTTTAGCGATCACACCCAAGTATGGCCTCGAATGTAATGCAGCTTCAGTTTTCTTTCCTATTAGCTTTTTCTGTAATTGTATATTATACTCAAAAGTGACAACACTAACAACTCAAATATTCTATTTTTAGATTTTTTGTTTATTTTCTAATCTCCTTCGTCTCTATTTTACAATGTTACCAGATTGATTTATTTTTTTACATTCAGTGTTGACAACTTTTGCGTTTTTAAGTTGAGACATCGCCACAGCGCAAATTTTATAATGTATTTTTGTACAGGGTTTTTTTCACGTCATATAGACAGTCGAAATTAATTTGAATAATTTTCATTTTCATTGCACAACTAAAGGTCGAAAAAACATAATTTTTATTTTTAAAACGAATTATATTAAACTTGAAAACCATTAAATTTTAAAATTATTTTGCGTCACATGACATTACTTATTTTTTTAATTGGTTTATGGGAAGGAGAAGCAGATATCACAAATATCCCCCCTGTATCCACGTCATTTACTACTAATTTTTTTAAACCCACAGCTGCTCCATAGAAAATTTAGTGTTTGTTTCAAAACTCCATTTTTATAATTTTTTTTTTTATTTTTATTAATTAATAAAGATATAATTACAAATTATATACTATTACCCTAACCGAGCACTAGCTACTATGGCTTTCGACGTGTTGTAGCGAAAACAGACCTGTGCCTCTGGTGGGAATCGAACCCACGACCCCCGCACTGATAAGCCAGCACGCTACCAACTAGCCTACCGGGGCGCACATTTTTTTTATAAATATTTTTAAAGTCAATTCGCTAATAAAAAACATTTTTGCAATATCTGTGTAAAGTGTATGTGGAAATTTTTTAATAGGTTAAATTTGCTGAAACATAAATTATTTTGAAGCATTTTCGGCTTCTGCCATGCCCATTATTTTATCATTTATCTTCAATTTATATCATTTTCACACGAAAAAAAAAAATTATACTTAAAGGCTAACTAGTGTTTTTAGTTAAAATTTGAGCTATAAATTCGTTTATTATTGTAAATTATTTTAAGTTAGTAATTATTTACGAATTTGTATAGCTTTCATCAAATTAGTTTTTAAACGATAGTTTGAATTATTTAAAAAGATTTTAAATGAGATCTAAGATTGTATAACTTACCATTATTTTTGTTGCAGCATCAGTCTGCAAGTAATAAAGAAAATAACAAATTAATAGGAATAGTAGACAATTAAAATATAGATTTTTTAATCATCCAATATTAGCTACACTCAGAGAATTATCTTCACGTCTGTAATGAATTTCTTCATAGTTTTAATGAAAATTGTCACTGCAACTCGTCCATTGAAACTTTTCATAGAATCTATGAAACAGGTTTCATTAAAATCAGATTCCATTCGAAATTTATGAAATAAGGTTACAAAAGTAAAAATTATTTTATCTTTAAAGATGATGAATACAAAATGATGCTTTTAGTAGCAATTCACGACTATAAATCAATTGATTTTAGTGCATGGTTTCGAAAACTTTTATCTTTAAAGAATTTTTTTTTTTTTGTTTTTTTTTTTAATCGACTTGGTATTGCAATAACGGTAAGGAAAAATAGAATTTTTAAAAAATGAAATCATAAAGACATTGCGAAAAAAACCATTGAGTATATTATACGGGCGAAAAAAGTTCTTAAAAACGCAATGATTTTTCCTAAAATGTTTTGATTGGATTTAATGCTTTCAAATTAAAAAAATAAGCTTTATTAAAAATAGTGGAATTTTTTTATTTTGACGTTTTTGATCAAAAGCGGTATTGAAGTGGACTATGGTAATGAAACTTTTAATGAGGCCTTCCTCGGGAAACGAAGAATATATGTGAGTAGTTTCAAAGAAATTCGTTAAAACTTTCTTAGAAGTTTGTATTCGAAAAAAAAAAACGAAAAAAGTTGAAAAAGGTAAAAGAAATATTAATATTATATTTTTTGTCAAAAGTAGGCGTATAAGTGGGCGTGGTTGATGATAACTATACTACGATCTAAGTTGAGGTCCAAGGAATATTCATGCTAAAAATCCGTTGAGAAATGCAAATTTGTATAGAGAACAAATAAACAAACAGAAAATGAGTGTTATATATATAGATGTTGAAGACTTGAGAATTAAATGTTAAAACTAATGTTTGAAATGTATGAAAATTAATAAAATTGTATGTAAAAAAAAATCAAGTCTTTAAAAAAATTTCATAGATATAAAGAAAATTTTAATTAAATTTATCATGTGATAATTTATGAAACAATGAAATTTTATGAAAAAAATATATGCAAAATTTCTTAATATAAATAAAATTCCTTGAATATAATGAAATTATTCACTGAATCTTCAAAAAAAATTTATGAAATTGTTTTATTAATATTAAAAAGTATAATTCTTTCAGTGTAAGATGCCTGACATTTCCGGAATGCTAAAATTTAAGAAAATGCTAATAGAAAACGGGCTTGTAATTGCAACCGATTTTTTTGCGAACCAAATTATTGTGGTGCCACATATTAAATTTTAATATTATTGTAACAATCGACATTTATTTTCAAATTTTGAATTTTTATTGTAAAAATTTAATATTTTATGTTTATGGTTTATAATATTCTATAAATATACTCACATGCGTTCAACAAAAATTTTTTTATTAAAAAAAAATTCTTCTGCTTGTCAGGCAAGATAATTTGATTTTTTTTTTTTTAATTTTAACCTTTATTTTTTGTTTCAAATTTAAATATTTATGTCTAGAAATATATTTGCATAAATAACAGAAATTCGGTTGCCAATTCCAACATTTTATTAGAAGTACCAAAACTATAGGAAAACTTTATATTATTTTAAAATTGATAAGGAAAACTAATATTTCAGATAGAGTGATTGTTTTTTTTTTTGTAAGCGAAACTAATATTTGATTTTATCTGAAAAATATTTGATTCAAGCGACCAAATCTATAACTTGTTGATTGTTGGCATTAAAAGTAATGTAGAAAATAATGTTTGTTCAATATTAATTAAAAATCTTAATATTTTGAATGCTGTGACTGTGGTTTAGTTAATTTTATATATTTTCTCTTCACAGTATAGTTGCATTATTCTGATGATGAGTTTTAAGTACTTGCAAATAAAATTATTGAATAATGCTTAATGGAACTCGAACCAATTTATTCTCTGTGTGTGCATCCTTAAAAATTTTTCTAACCTCAGAAGAAGTTAAAAATGAAAATCGTACATAAGTTCATATTATAAATTAAACAATTATGATGTAAACAACTTATTTATTTCATCGATCCCACGATACTGTATGCGACATCATGCCGTGCCACTGCTAGAAGTTACATGTCTTTCAAATTAGAACATTTGCAACGACCTTGCTTTTGGAGTATATATCTTTTTTGACAGATTGGATTATATATTAAAACAAAATTGCATGTAAAGTCGAAAATAGCTATCAACTAGAAAAATTAAGTCTTAGACTATAAGATCACCATTATCCTCTACACTCAAAAAAAAAAGTTTGTAAAGTCAGCAAAAAATTTTGCTGAGTCAGCAAAATTTTAGTCAGGAGGGTGCTAGCAAAAAAATTGCTAATGTCAGCAAAATCTTTTGCTGAAAATCAGCGAGCTGATTTTTAGCAACAAAATTAGTAGATTTAGCAAAAGGTTTGCTAACACTTAATAGATTAGAAATAAAAAAGCCGTGCTAAAAATTAATAAATTTTTTGCTAAATTTTAGTAGACTGAAAAAAACGCAAAAAAATTGTAAAAAAATTGTAATTTAGTTAATATATTTGCTGAAAATCATAAAACATATTTTTGTGATTCTTTTAAAAATAATTTACAATAATTACGAAATATAAAAATTTTCATTTTCCCACATTTACGACATGAATTAATTTAATATCTGAAAATATATAGAAATAAATATATATAACATAATAAAAATTTTGTTTCAACTACTTACATCAATAGTAGTCTAAATGATGATTCTTTTAAAGGACGCAACTGCCGAAGATAATTATAGAAACGAAACGAAAAAATAAACAAAAACAAACGAAACGAAAAAACAACCCTTTTTTTGCAATAAGAAAAAGGAACCATACAAATCTACCTTAGATGTGTGTCTTTGTCTTTCGCTTTACTCTGTCTACATGTCTGTATATGTTTGTTTGCAATTTGACCACACTAGATTATTAGTCTATAAACATTTATTTTAGAAATACATATTAAATTTAAATATTTTATTTTGTCTTTTATTTAATTAATAGACAATTATTTTCACAAGCCGGTGACAACGCAAAATTTAAGTTGTTTTAATCCTCAATTTTGTTTTACGTATGAAAAACAGATACAAAAACTTCCTTGGTTGATTTTTTCTATATATCTTATTAGAGTTGTACTTTTTAGTATCATTTTCCTCTTCTCTACTACTTCTTGACATGCCGCGACATCTGCTTCATTCTGCGTATATCTTTCAATCTGGTTGTCGTCCACACTATTAATGTGCTTATCAGCACAATTTTTTTTAGCAAAATTAATTAGTAAAACATTAGTATATTAATAAAGCATTAGTATAAAACTGTTAAGTGCTGAATAAGTATACAAAAATTTTAGCTGAAAACACGATTTTAGCAAAAAAAATTTGCTAAAAAATAGTATACCTGATTTACAAGACGTTTTACTAACTTTTGTACTAACTTATTTTTTTGAGTGTACTTTGTCCACTTTATGTTTAATAGTACACATACGTATTTAATCACATTTATTTGTTCATTCTTTTCAAACGTTAAAATAAGAATATATAATTTAAATTAAAAACAGTATGAAATAGTTTCTGTTATCTTTTATTTTTTTTTTTTAACTAAATAACTCTTATACATATGGAGAGTTTAATCGTACGTTTATGTTCTCATTGCGCACAGGTGTTTTTTATTCATATTGTTTTGCAAATTCTAATGAAAAACGTAAAGTTTATTCTATTCTTTTTCAACGAATAATGCTGATGATGAGATTTCTTGAAAAAATTTCTGTTTGTAGTTGGTTTTCTTTTGCTACACTGAAAGATTTATTATTAATGAAACCATTTCATAGAATTTTTCCGCAGATTCAATAAGGAATGTTGTCATTATATTTAAAAAAAATTTCATAAATTTTTTTTTTCGTAAAATGTCATCTATTCATAAAAAAAATGCATTCGATTTCATAAAATATTTCTTCATAAATTGAATGAACATTTTCTTTAGAGCTACGACATTATTTCAAATTCAAATTCTTATTTTTTAATTTTGTCAAAAAATTTTATAATATTATTAATTTTCATACAGTTGAAAATTTAGTTTTAAGGTTTAATTCTCAAGTGTTCAATATATTTTATAAAGTGCTTTATTTATTAATTTTGGACTTATATAAAATTGTGTAATAAATGCATTTTTTCAAGACATTCATGAAGAGTGTTATAAATTCAAGGAACTACTTAATATTAAAAAATTGTATGAAAATGTTATATAAATCCCACAAACGCTTCATTTTCCGAATGATAAGTTTTATGAATATTTTCATTAATTCCACAAATATTTCATAAACATTGACTTTAGTGAAACCTGTTTCATAGATTCTAAGTCTCAATTTTCATTACAGATATGAAGAAATTCATTACTAAATTGAAGAAAATTCTCTCAGTGAATGTTTGAAAATTTCCATTATTTGATTTTAAAATATTTTTTCCTAACTGAAATAGTTTTAAAGCAAATTTAAATTTTATTATAGTCAGTTGGTTTCTATAGTTCTACATTGCTGCAGTTTTTGTTTTTTTCTTTATTCACCTAAACAAACCATTTCACATAAAAATACACTGAGATAATTATCTTCACTTCAGCAATGAACTTCTTTACATCGTTAATGAAAATTGTCACTGGAACTCGTCCATTAAAACTTTTTATAAAATCTATGAAGCTGGTTTCACTGAAGTCAATATTATGAAATGTTTGTAGAACTAATCAAACTATTCATAAAACTAACTAACTACACTGAGATAATTATCTTCACTTCAGCAATGAACTTCTTTACATCGTTAATGAAAATTGTCACTGGAACTTTTTATAAAATCTATGAAGCTGGTTTCACTGAAGTCAATATTTATGAAATGTTTGTAGAACTAATCAAACTATTCATAAAACTAACTAATCATAACTTGCGGGAAATGGACCAGTCGTTGGTATGGTCACGTGACTAGAACTTTTTGTGTATGAACCAGTCCAAGTTTCGGTTCTGTTATATGAAAGTGACTGGTACTTTTAACATGTGCTTGTCATAGGAGGTGACAATTGCTGCCTGTGCAGCACTGTGTGACGTGGCGAATAACCTGACAAAGGTAACCTACCACCGTACCGACTGAAATGAATATTCTACGGGACAAGTTAGAAGTAGGTAATGCCAAAGTATGACCATTTTAAGATTTGTGTGACATGCAACCGAACCAGTGGTTAAAAAATTATCACGTGACTGTTGTAGGTGGACGTATCAAAGAACTGGAGAAAAATTTTTGAAGGAAAACTAGTCACATATTAAGCGCAATGTGTTTTGTTATAGGGGTAGTTTGAATGGAATAGTTTTGCGACGTATCACTGCACAGGTCTAAGGGGAACATGTCGCCGGGCATGCGAAAAGTAATTAGCAAGTAATCTGCTACTTTTTATTCAGAGTGTGTCACATTAAGTACGGGTTGATAAATAGCCCGTCCAGAACCAGTCACTGCATGCTTATCCAAAACAGCGTGTCATACCACCTGTTCAAAAAAGCTAAAAAAAAGGCATAACAATTAGTTTATTTTGTCCATACCCAAACAAAAAACTATAACATTAAATTCGTTATAACGATTTAAATTTGAAAAGTACGTAAACTAATCAAGAAGTCCGGATGTTCAAAATTTAGATTTTTTTGAAATTTTTTTCTTTATTTGAGTAACAAAATATATACTCAGTTTCAATTTTGTTCCAAAAAAAAATCTTATAAGTCGCCAATTACTCACACATAAAAATCGTTACCAAAAATCTTGTTAAATTTCTAAACAAGATATTTTGAAAAAAATATGCAGAAATTTTTAAGTTTTAATTTATATTCTTGTAAAGTGTTTCAAATTTTTGAATAAGTTGTACAAAAAATCATATTCTGGTGATAGTTTTTCCGTAGCGATATTTTATATGTAAAATCGCCATTCACTCGAAAAATCGCCAGTCAGCATTTCGAAAATTAACTTGCCAAACGAGTTCTAAGATCGCTACGTTTGGCGAGAAATCGCCATATCGGACAAACTTGGTCACTGTCTAAACATTTCTGTATTCAGTTATTTGAAACCAGTGGAGTGTTACGTCTTCATTTATAGTGTCACAAAGTCGGTACATAAAAATTCCTTCACTGTTGTACCCACTTTGCAGCAGGCAAGAATCTGCATTCTTCGGTACTAATTGCCATGTTTTTATCCACTGCTAACGGTTTTCAACTAGTTCAATGGCCAGTAGCAACTTCAACTGCAACGACCCTAGTTGCTTCAGGACTCTTTGATGTTATGTTACTTTTTCTCCAGTTACTTGATATATCTGGTACCAACCAGTGAATGTTTTGTCACCATAACTATTGTCACGTGATTGGACATTTCACCCAAATTAACACTTTTTGGTGCAATACAATTTTGATTTCACCAGTTCGTGACGTGCTCTCCAATCATATATCACAGAATTATCACTTTGGATCAGTCGACCCTTCATTTCCCGCAGGATACCAACAATGAAGGGTTAATAGAATTTATGAAACAGTTTCATACAATTTTTTAATATTATAAAGTTCTTGGAGTTCATATTTCATATTTTTATTTTTACTATTTAATATAATGTACGGTTATAATCTTAAACATAATTTATCTAAAGAGTTTAGGAATCTTAATTACTTTTCTACTTTATTCTAACTATACATAAGCTATTTTTAATATGAACACAAACAATTTATAATATCACATGGTATGAAGGTAAAATTACCAAAAAAAAAAAAAAAATCCTTTCTGATTTTTGTTAGTAAAGATAAAAGGCTTAAAATTACGCTGAGATCAACTCATTAATATGTGAATATTCTGATGTAAGACATCGGGTGTTAAAACTTGAGGTCAATCTTTCAATTTTATCTCTAACGAGACCGATATTTGCGAGGCGCATGGAGACGATTTGTTGAGTAGTGCCATGGTAAATTATAAATCATTTTCAATAACTTGTTTTGAGCTATTTGCAATTTTTTGATGTGACACTGAGCAGATGATGACCATACTGGAGCAGCGTAGAACATTATTTCATGAAAAACTGATTTTAATATTAACTTTTTATTCTCAATGCTCAGTTATTAATTTCGATTAATAAGAGAGTACAATATTCTTGTAAGCCTATTGATCTTGTCAATTAAGTTTAAGTTTGAGTTTCTGTTCGAGTATAACTCCTAAATATTTTGCACTACTTTCCCAAATTATTCTGTTGTTGTGGAAATTTATTGGATTATGTGGTAGAAACATGCTTTTCGCTTTCTCGTAAAGTATATTGCTTGTGTCTTTTGAGTATTAATGAATGTCTTAAAAAGTTCATTGCAACTGAGCCAATAAACCGCTTCGTATGTTTTTTTTATACAATTTCATTGAAGTCTTAAATTAATAAGAAGGTACATTGAAATAATAATTCACTTTATAAAATATGTTGAGCACTTGAGAATTAAATCTTAAAACTAAAGTTTTGAAAAGTATGAAATTATGAAATTTTATAAAAAATAAGTCCCTGATATAATTTCATAGCTCTAAAGAAAATTTTCATTAAATTTATGAAGAGATAATTTTCAAAATCAAAGCAAATTTTTTATGAAACTATAAAATTTTATGAAAAAAAGCTTTTGAAAATTTCTTAATATTAATAAAATTTCTTGGATATAATGAAACTATTAAATGAATCAAAGAAAAAATTTTATGAAATTGTGTCATTAATATCATGATGGATAATCCTTTCAGTGTATCGCTTATCCCCACAAGATTTTTTCATCTTCTCTCACATTTATTAACAATTAGTGTTTTCTATTTGTAAGAGAAACATTTTAATAATGATCTCAAACCTGACAATTCAAAAATGAAATGCAGTTTTATGGAAAAGTAAAAAAAATACGTCTTTCAAATAATTTCATAGCTCTTAAGAAAATTTCGTTAAATTTATGAAGAGATAATTTATTAAATCGAATGCATTTTTTTTATGAAATGTTATGAAAAAAAGTTTATGAAACATTTCTTACTATTAATTAAATTTCTTGGTTGCAGTGAAATCATTGTTTGAATCTACGAAAAAAAATTATATTAAATTGTTTCATTTACACCATGAAGGATAATTCTCTCAGTGTAGAGACTACAAAATACAAACACATTTAAAAAAATATATATAAAATTTAAACAAGTCTCGTAATTTAAAACAAATGAGAAAACTTTAGCTCAACAAATAGAAAAATGAAAAAAAAAAAAAAAACGTTTACTCGAGTACATAAGTATACTTTTTTATATCCATTGTGATTATTTAATTTTATGTGTGTTTTCTGTTTAGCAATTTAATTTCTTGAAATAATTTTTTTCACAATTTTTTTCAAGAGAAAAATATAAAAATGGCATAAATATCTCTTGTTAGAAACACAAGTGAAAGAAATTGTTTAATTTAAAATTTATCAATGTTATCCCAAAAAATTGAATATGAAATTGATTTCTTCGGATCTATATCACACAGAGAAAGAAAGTGCTAACCGAATTGAAATGTGTATTTTGGTGTTAACAACCAATAAGTTCAGCTAGCACAACCATATTTAAATTTGATTTGAACTAAAATTCAGTTGTATTAGCCGCATTTTGTTGTGAAAAGCAATTTTTAGTTGTATCAACCGATTTAAGTTGTATTTACCGAATTTGACTCGTACACATAGAAAATAAAGTAGTTGGAAATCCATTAGAATTTTCATAGTTTTACTGCTACAACATAGTTTGTACATTATTTAAATAACATCAATTGTACACTTAGTGAACATCTATTTACTGTAAAGATTTGTAGTTGTTTGAATAAAAATACAGTATAAAGTGAACAAGCAGTCATTTGTAGACAAAACTTCAGCTTTGACTACATTTGTAGTTCACATAGAAAAACAAACCACATCCAATTACTGTATTATAAATTTACATTAGTTTTTACAGTTTTTTTGTTTTTATTTAATAAAGAAAACCAATAATTACAAGCTGGAACACTGTATTCCGAAACAATATTCAGATATTCTTATATCATATAAATAATAGATTTTTTAGAATAAATTGCGGAAACTCATACTCTTCACTTAATCCAATAAAGGCTGGAGTATCACAAGGTAGTATACTCGGACCTGCTCTATATCTTATTTACACAAGAGATATACCAATACCAAATAATTTAACAATCGCAATGATACTTGCATTTTGTCAATTGGCAAAATGAAGAAGAAATAACACAAAAGTTACAACAATCAGTAAATATGCTGCTGACATTGACCAAAAAATGGCGAATAAAATTAAATGAAAAAAAAAAAAAATTCACGCATGTAAACTTCACCAATAAGTATATACATTACTTGCCAATAACAGTATCTGGAAATATGATCGCTCACGCTAATTATGCCGAATACCAAGGAATGACCCTAGACGTCAAAGTAAGTGGAAGGAGCACATCAAAATTAAACTACAGAACTGAACCTGCAATTTCACCAGTTACAGTGGCTCATTGGAAGGAGTTCACATTTATCAATTAAGAATAAACTTCTTGTATACAATCAAATCATTAATCATGTGTGGTGCTACGGAGTGTAACTCTGGGGATGTGCAGCAAAACTTACATCGAAAATATTCAACGTTTTCAAAATAAAGTACTAAAGAGTATAGTTAATGCCCTTATGTAAATACGAAATTCTGATCTACACAGGGACTTAGGCATAAGTACTGTGTATCAGACTATTCAAAAATGTGCTTCATCACATTCGAAACGGTTGAAACATCATATGCTACTCTAAGCAACAATTCACTTTATACCCGTAGGCTTAAACGGCATAAACCACAAGATTTAGTGGACTTTACTTGAACTGTATATAGATTTAGAATAATATTACTTGTCTGTTTTCTATATAACTAGTTGTAATTACATGAAATGTAAATCATTTATAACGTTTCAATAATAAAAAAAAAACTTTACAAATTTGTTTTTACAAGATTTGTGGCTCATTTTTACTACATTTGTGGTTCAAAAAACAACTAACAATGTTAGTTGAATTTAATAAAATGTAAGTCGTTCTTTTATCAAGTGAAATTTCATTTGTTTTTAACTATAATAGCAGTGGTCTCTCTACCTACATAATATTGTAAGTGTATTAGTAAAATGTATGAATTAATGATATATAAATAAAAATGTCTGCAAATATTGATTATATTTTTTCACAATTATTGGAGTTATCAAACAATTTGTATCTTATAGAAATAATTGCAATCAATTCAATTGTTGTAATTACTTTAAACATTAAACTTGTTAAGCTTAATGTATTTTACTGCCCTTTGAAGCTAAAAGTTTATTGTAATAATTAAATTGCAACAAAAACTTTATATTAGCTCTTCACTAATAATTTTATACTAAATGTTGGTCATACTAACCAATGTTTACAATATAAATGATTATTTTTAACAAAACCTTTAATAATATAAAAAAATTTGGGAATTTCAACCGATTTATCGGTTAATAAAACAAATCTAAATAAATAAAAATAAAACAATTCTTTTAAAATTTATACCTAAATATAATAATAATTAAAAAATTTCTGTTTTATCTATATTTTTGATTAGTTTGCGTTAAAGCAAATAAGGGGCATTAAAGGCAGCCATCAGATTATTTTGTGTATGCATCAGGTAAAGTAAATTAATTTATACTTTAGTACATTTATATAAACGTTTAAATTTCTTTCACACCATATTTTTTTAGGAAGTTTAAATATGGTCACCTGGGGAGGAATTAATCAAGATTCAATTTTATACAAAATATTTCTAAATTATTAAATAGTACAAACTGGACATAATTTTTGGGGGTCTTACACACACAAAATAAATCAGTTGGAAATTCAGCAACACTACAATATTTTTACTTTTACAACAACATTTTTATTACAATTACACAAAAACAGTATACACTGTGGTGCAAAATTATAGCCGCATGCACTTTTCAGCAGTTTTGTACATTTACATAAAAAATTCAAGAAATCTGTGAATGCCATCTGAAAGACCTCTAAAAATAAGTTAAAAAACAGAAAAAAAATTCTGTTTTTATGGCTTAAAAAACCGTTATAACAAATTCCTTGTTTTTTTGGTGGTGCAAAATTATAGCCGCAGATAAGAAAAAAACATTTTTTCAGCTAACGGTGGAGCCAGTCTTAAAATCTTTCTTTTATTCTTATTTTATTTGAATAAAAACTATTTTCATATTACATATCAGCCTTATATTCGAAATTCCGCGGGGGGTGTTCGATATTGAAAAAGGCAAAATTACAGCTTTTTTGGAAGAAGATGTTAGTTTTCGAGGAATTTCTGGGAAAATAAACCTATTTCCAAAATGTGGTACTGAATTTTTGAAAAGGTCAAAATAAAAAGAATTTTGAAGAAAACTCAAAATTTCAGTTCGTAATAAACGCCAGCGTATCAGAACGCTAGCAAATCAACTAAAACTTTCAAACAAATAGCCCACAAATTTGACTTTAATGTGTTCCCCTGGACTAAAAATCGGTTGTTACAGCAGTCTTAAGTTATCTGCCGCCAAAAAATAAAGAATGCACCACGATTACTACCACGGCACAAAAGTGCAGGCTTGAATTTGGCCAAAACTAGCATGAGTACTTTCTGGTATAAGGTAAGTCACATTAAGAGTTTTTTCACGGGAATCTCCGGGACGGGATTTCTCGGGAATTCAAGACAATTTTTAATCCCGAAGTATTTCCCGGGATTTCGAAATTGATAATTGTCTTGAATTACCGGGAAATCCCGTCCCGGGAATTCCCGTGAAGAAACTCTAAATGTGACTTACCTTATTCCAGCCAGTACTCATGCCATTTTTGGCAAAATTCAAGCTTGCACTTTTGTGCCGTGGTAGTAATCGTGGTGCATTCTTTATTTTTTGGCGGCATATAACTTAAGACTGATGTAACAACCGATTTTCAGTCCAGGGGAACACATTAAAGTCAAATTTGTGGGCTATTTGTTTGAAAGTTTTAGTTGATTTGCTAGCGTTCTGATACGCTGGCGTTTATTACGAACTGAAATTTTGCGTTTTCTTAAATTTTTTTTTTATTTTGACCGTAATTAGAAGCACTTTTTCAAAAATTCAGTACCACATTTTGGAAATAGGTTTATTTTCCGAGAAATTCCTCGAAAACTAACATCTTCCTAAAATGCTGTAATTTTGCCTTTTTCAATATCGAACACGTAATACCCCCGCAGAATTTCGAAAATAAGGCTGATATGTAATTACAAAATAGTAATTATTCAAATAAAATAAGAATAAAAGAAAAAAAATTAAGACTGGCCCCACCGCTAGCTGAAAAAATATTTTTTTTCTTATCTGCGGCTATAATTTTGCACCACCAAAAAAACAAAGAATTTGTTATAACGGTTTTTTAAGGCATAAAAACAAATTTTTTTTCTGTTTTTCTAATTATTTTTAGAGGTCTTTCAGATGGCATTCACAGATTTCTTGAATTTTTTATGTAAATGTACAAAACTGCTGAAAAGTGCTATAATTTTGCACCACAGTGTATTGTATATAATAACTAAAAATTTTAATATTTACTATTAGGAGGCTACAGCTACCACAAAAATCGGTTTTTTCCAGACAATTTAAACAAAAAATATATTTTGTGATCTCATTTGTCATCTACAAACCTTAAACTTTTTGATTTTCTTCCCTTAATTAGCAATATGAACTAGATGTCAGTTTCACCAACCAATTCTTTAAAATGTTTCTTTACTAATGTCCTACTAAATTTTGATTACTTTATCATGATTGCATGTACCGATTAAAAATTATTGTAGGAATGATTTTCGTTTATTAATTGTAAAAATTTTTTAATCGACCTTTCTTAGTTGTTATTTAAAATTTTTATTAGAAGTTTTTCTAATCAGGCTTTCAAGGTCATGGTTTTCAAATGCAAATAAAAGATTATTTCGATTGTGAAAGGCGTAGTACGATTTCTAAAAATCATAACTACATTTTAAATTTTCAATTTTCTGAATCAGACTGCTCAGTTTCTGGTATTTAACCTTCGTCAGTGACCATGTTTTTTTGAATAATGTAATATTTGTTATGTTTTTATTTGTTCGATGGCGTCTATATGAAATATTCTATGCAATCACTGACCGTGGTATAGATAAACTGATTTCTAATGCCACATGCACTCGCACTACACGTTAGACAGAGCGCTTTAGCGCACTGATCTATCGTCAGGTCGAGTTTTGTTGTGATTAAAACTAGTTTTATTCAATACACGGTGTTTTTGTTCTTGCATACATTATCTCAGAAGTACAACTCCAACACAACACAACAGTTCTATTTGTAGAAACTTACCTCAGTCTAATGTCCACTGTTTTGCCCATATGTTGTAAGTGATGCCACATCTATGATATATTCTTTGTATATTCAATAGATGGCTTTTTCATTATTTAATTTTTCAATCCGACGTTTCGTTGGAATTATTCCAACACCTTCAGAGATTTGATTTTTTGGAATATATTATCTTTTTTGTCAAGTTTACATTTAAATTTCTTTAATAAAATTGGTAAATACGAACAAACCGTACGACATTAAATACAATATTATAATTAAAAATAAATGTAAAAATAAATAAAATATCAAAGATTAGAACTTTTCTTAATGTATCACAGTTCTAATATTTTGGTTACCAAAATTCTAATGATTTTGGTTACCAAAGCCAACGAAAAGTAAACACAACCGAAAGACATTTGCCTGAATTTGGTTTTAATTGTCAAGAATTTATAAAAGAAAAATATTTTAAAACAAGCAATAAAATATTAAAGCTAAATAATTAAAACACGAAAAATTTGCAATTTCAGTGTTGCAGTGAACTTAAGGTTTGTATCTTCAGTTAACATCTTCTCTTGTGTATTCTTAATTTGGTTTTTTTATTTTTTAAGTTCATCGAGCAACAATCCAATTTTTGATTTACGGGTAAAAAATTCGATTTTCGTAAATTAAATTTTGTATACAGATTTTAAGGAGTTGATTCTATTGAATTTATTCTGTGATTGCGAGGACTTGATTTCTTTGAAGAAGAAGAAGACTTTTTAAGTAAAAAATATTGTGATAATTGTTATCTAGAGAAAAATACTTAGTTCTGTAAATCAGAGGACAAGAAAAATATTCAATATTTAATAGTTTCCCATAGTAGGATGCCCTCAAAATCTAACGATTCTCTGAAAATGACGGTTTTCCTGAGGAAATAATTTTCAAAATCTTAGAAGTTTTCTGCTTATTTTGCAAGTATTTTTTTTTTTGTATCATCCTCTTTTATTTTTATTCTATTAATTAGTTAATTAAAAATTAAAAACTAATAGAAACAGTGATTTTGATTTAATTTATAAAAAAATTCGTTCGGATCAACTGAATTCGATTGTGGGGGTACCAAAGTAATTAGGTTACACCAACCAATTATTAACGTTATTCTAAATGTAAATGTAGGTATGTACAACCGAATAATGTAATAGTACACGTGACTACCAAACTTCGGTTGCCACAACGAATCTGTTCTGTATGTGTAATAATTCAAACATGGGGATGTTCTTGTATCAGCTTTATTTCTGGATAAGGATTTCTGTCTCCAATGTTTTTTAAGAAACATTTTTAAGACTTATATGCCTACACGTTAATAAAAATTAATAATAATTTTTTTCTTAATTCGGTAGAAATTTTTTTAAAAAAATTCGGAAAGGTTGGCCAATTAAATTAAAAAAATTTCCTAATTCAGTAGATGCAACTGACGTGTAACTAAAAAAATTCGGATGGCCACAATTTCGGCTGGCACAACGAATCTGTTTTCTGTGTGAAGTAACAAAATTTCAGTTGGCAATTGCCAAAATCTTTCTCTTTATATGGAAGGGAAATGTCTCTTTATCTGGCGTAAAACTCGTGTTAAAGAAGAGTCAAGACAATTTCTCTAATAAATTGGAAGCATTTTCTTATAATATTGAAAAGCTCAAAGCATAAAAACCAAAAAGTCAAGATGAAAAATTAAGATTTTGAAATTAAAAGCTAAATAATTTTTAAACTAAAATTCTATCAAGGCACTTATAGCTTATTTTTTCTTTATTTCGTAATCTAAATTACAAAAAATGTAAAATCAGCTAAAATCGTCGGTTGAAATGGTCAAATTTGATACCCTGTGTTAAAACAGGGTGACTATACAAATAATATTCTTAAAATCTAAGTCTAAGTTAAAGTTTTGTGAACAGTTTTCCCCATCGAACATGTAGTTTAGATGATCCAGAATTAACCACTGTCGCGTATGAGCAATATTTTAAAGATTTAATAAATACATATAACTCATACGCCATGTAATTACTTTATCTTTAAATTTTAATTAGTTAAAGAAAGCAAAAGTTAGTATAAAAAACGAGTACAATGTTTAATATCCCAATTTACTGGTTTTATATTTACTTATTTTTAGTGCAAAAGAATTTTATAAATATTGTAATTACTACCTTTTGTTGCGTAATTTAGATTTTTTTATAAATATGCAATTTTACAGAAAAATCACATTTTGTATGAACACTTTGTTAAATTTAGCAAAACGTCACTGTAATTATTTGTAAATTTAAAGAATTGGGCAAAATTAGTAAATGTTATATCAGCCATTTTTTTTGCTTACAATTTTAGTACTCTTTTTTTTAAATAAAATGTAGGAGGAATTTCAAAAATTTTAGGGATTCTGCTAAATTTTAATTTTAGAAGAATTAAATTTAAGGTAACAGTTGTAGTTAAACTACTAACTAAGAATTTAGCCAAATCAACAACATTTTTAAGCTGATTTGATTTGATTTGTAGATACGGGTTACAAATGTTTGGTACGTTTTGCTCTATGTCGCATGGCTTCCGAGATATAGCCAATTTTATGATCATGATGAGACTGATACACAGTGTGCCATCGTAGCCATATTTTGGCCAAAAGCACCTTTCAGGTAAATCAAAAATGTTATTATATTTTTAGAATAAAGAAATGTTGAATATTATTTGAACAAAATAGTTTATTATTCTGGCTTATAGTTATTTTTATTGTTGATATGATTTCAAAGTCAAAATTTTACGTTTTTGTAATATTGTTGACTTTAAACAAAATATTAGTTAAATAAAAAAAAAAAATAGGAATTATTTTGTTGTTATCAGAAACAAGTAATCGGGACCTTGTTCACAAAGCAAAACTGCTGAATATTTATGATAAAACTTACTATTTTTTATTTAGGGTTCAGACTTGAAAAAGATTCTTATCCAAAAAAAGCTCCAAAAAATTCCAGAGGGTATTAAAATCTGTGAACACTAGTTTGTTCTCCGAGATGTCTTTTACTTAAGTTAACTTTTATGGTTTAGACCTATAACAGAAAAAATACCTTCAGATCGAACTATTTTCCAGCAATTCGGAGTTTAAAAACAAAGTATCGGTAATCACAATATGGGGCAAAAACCTCAAATTACAATATTGCGGGCACATTTTTT
This sequence comes from Delia radicum, assembly GCA_021234595.1. NCBI lineage: Eukaryota > Metazoa > Arthropoda > Insecta > Diptera > Anthomyiidae > Delia > Delia radicum. The sequence goes on along the minus strand of CM037854.1, from coordinate 110,921,225 downwards.
TTTTTTTAAATATGTTATACATACTTAAATTAATCAATAATAAATTCTTTGGAAATGCTTATCGCTAATCTGCAATAAAAAAAAGCAAATATAAATTAGTAAATCCAATATTTCTATACGGATTTAAATTTTCAATGATATTTTGTTTTTAAGTTCCAATTTTAGTTGATTTGGTTGAAATGCATCCTGAGATATTTTATAAACGCGACTCTGAACTAAAATTTTTAAATGTATGTATGGAGTTAGTAATATTCTTGTGTTATTTGTCGTATTTCAAAATAAATAGAACTAAACTAATTTTGTATTTTGTCCCTCCAAAAAAATACGAAAAAATTAAACGATTTTAAAAATTTTAAAGCCTTATCTATTTTGTTAAATGATTTCTGAATGGTCACATTAAACATTATAACTGGATTATAATGTTTTTTAAATGAGTTAAGTCGTAAGTTCAAAAGTGTGAGTAGCTGTATGCTGAGTTAGAATTTAAGATAAAGTGTACATATAATTTTAATTTAAATAATTTATTTTGTAAATAATATTCAAAATATAAAAATACAAATTACACATAAATAATTTTTTTTTGGTTGTGGCAAATAATGCGAAATAACCAAAGAATACAAAATGAAAATTTATTTTTCTCCTTTCGCGTTATTATTAGAATTTTGCTTATATTTAACATTACACTGTTATTCAATGGCAACATAAATAAATTTTATATGATGAATGATAAAATTTTTATCCGTTATCATAAAGATAAGATTAAGATAGGCATTTTCTATTTTTTTTTTTTTTTAATTTGAAATTGTTTAAAATTATAATTTGTTGCATAAATAAGCTTAAGTTTGAGTATCGTAAAAGTTTCATGTGCAGTATAACGAAAATTGAAAAAAAAATCGCAAGGACGTCTCTAACAACTTGTTTCAAATTTTCTCTTTTTGTATATGCTGAAATTAAATTAATTTAAATTAATTATTGACCAATTTATTACACGAATTATTACACGAATTAAAACTGAGACTACCTCTTTTATCAGAGGTAGTCTCAGTTTCATTTTGCGATATAAATTGTAAATTTACAACGATATTTTCACTCGATAACACCGGCCTAAATACATAATATATATAAAATATATATATATATTAGAGCGACTCACCAAAAAAAGTGCTCGATGAACCCTCCTAAAAGTGAACCTTTTAATTTTTTAAGATGACATTTAAAATATTTCGGCTCTAGCTTTGACCTCTCGTGAGCTGGACCGTTTTGAAAAAGGGTCCAATTTTGCATGTTTTGTTAATTTGAGAATCTGTTTCCTTACCAACATATACAATATGGGTATCATAAGAAAAGTTTTTTAAGGTGCGTCCAACTGTATATACAATTTGTCCAAGGGCGATCATCCATGTCCTTTTTTTAAGGATAATCTGTAAAAATAAAACGGTTTTGGAATTTTTTGTTCGGGGTTGTTTGTAAAAAAAATGCCAAATTAACATATTTTAATCTTCAGTCGATTTAATTAAATACGGGTCTCAGCTTTTTTTGAAATTCGTGCTAGTTCGCGTTTTGACAAAAATGCAATGGGGTGGTAACTCTAGGGCAATATGAGTATCAAATTTTTTCTTTTGCCAAGTACATCATCTTTGTATGTAAATAATTTAGATTTTTTTGCAAATTAGATGCATTTTACACGGTGCTCTGGAATATATATAAATGCAATTTTGTGGTAACTCTAATATGATAGCGGATTTAGTTTCTAGATCATGTATGGATAAAAATAGGACTAAAGAAAGAAAAAAAAAAAATGATTTGCGAAAAAAATATGCCGCCAAAAAGTCGTGGATAATTTTTTTTTTCTTTCTTTATTCCTATTTTCATCCATACATGATCTAGAAACTAAATCCGCTATCATATTAGAGTTACCACAAAATTGCATTTATATATATTCCAGAGCACCGTGTATTGCATTTTTGTCAAAACGCGAACTAGCACGAATATCAAAAAAAGCTGAGACCCGTAATTAATTAAATCGACTAAAGATTAAAATATGTTAATTTGGCATTTTTATTACAAACAACCCCCAACAAAAAATTCAAAAACCTTTTTTTTTTACAGAACATCCTTAAAAAAGTTGGACGCGCCTTAAAAAAAACTTTCTTATGATACTGTATATGTTGGTAAGGAAACAGATTCTTAAATTAACAAAACATGCAAAAATGGACCCTTTTTCAAAATGGTCCAGCTCACGAGAGGTCAAAGCTAGAGCCGAAATATTTTAGATGTCATCATAAAAAATACCAATGTTTATTTTGAGGGGGGTACACCTTGCACGAATTTCGCTTCCATACAACTTGAGTCGCTCTACTATATATATACAAAAATATAATTATTAAACAGAAATAAAGTTGGAATGACACACTCAATCATGACCTTTCGACAATCTCAGAGTGGGGTCGATTCTAATGCTCGTAAGACCCAATGTTGTATTTTGACCCATAGGCCCGTGGACTCAACTATGTCATTTGTGTATATGGATGGGATCGTTATTGAGGTTTCAGATACTCGTGATGTTCTGGGCATGAGAATACAGTGTGATGTCCGTTGGACAGATCACATTATTCAAGTATCGAAAGAAGCTTTCAAGTGTCTTGGTTTTCTAAATCGGTGTAAGAAATACTTCACTCCATCTGATCTCCTTACTATATATACCACCTACATCCGGCCGAAGATGGAATAGATGCTTCAAAGTCTATTTTGGGGTTTCTGGGTCGTGTGCAACGGGGAGCGTTGTTGCTTATCAATGACAGTAGGGTTTCGAACTCTATTGTCTCGTTGGAGTATCGTCGGAATGTGGGTTGTGTGACTTTGTTCTATTGATATTACAATGGGAAGTGTTCTGCTGAGATAAGCCGACTCATCTTGAGGGACAGGGTCTCTGTTCGTACTACCCGATTATCAAGTAGAGCTCATCCGTTTGTTGTCTATAGCCCGGCAAATCGCACAACGTATTACAGAGACAATTCGTTTTTCAGTCGCAGTAGCCGTATGTGGAATTGTCTCACTGCGGAGGTCTTCCCTGCAAATTACAATTTAGAAAAATTGAAGTCAAATGTCCACAAATACTACTCCCTCTTTCCTCCTCCCCATAACATAATTTCCTAAAATCAACACAATGCAATGCATTAGTAGGGGGCATCCCCTGAGTGTTGGTTCAACGTAAACAAAAAAATTATTTTGTTTTTTTTTTAACTAAATATGGAGATTTGTTAAATATACGATAATAATTATAATATAATTACATATAATATATAAAATTGAAAAACATTGTATCAAAAATTAAGTTGTTTATGTGTTCTTTTGTGTGAATTCCACCAAAAAAAAAAATATATATATTATAAAAATTATGCAAAAACATTGGCTTCTGAAGTATTAGATGTTCCGGTAGCTAATATTGTTAACATATACATTTTCTATGATATTTTACATCTAATTTCACAATGGTGACACATTTTATATTTTTTCATTAAAAACAATTTTAAACAAACTGACCAAAATATTTTGAAAACAACTCATTAATTATGCTATAATAAAACAAACCTTTAATAATGTTTAATTACATATTCAAATAATTAATAAAGAATATATATTTTCTAAAATAATCAATTAGCACCAGGTGCCACATTTGTTATAAAATGTTTAATGTATAATTTGAATTAAAATTAAAATTTTAAATATTTACAAAACCAATTAATTTTAGTTATTATAATTAAAATGTACATAAAATTGTGTGCATAAAATCAACCATCAATCCGTTTAACCGCAACAAAAACAGCATTTAATTATAATTAAATGATGTAAAAAAAAGACAGAATCATTATGTATGTCAGTAAGTGTAAGCTTTTTATATGAAGCAAAAAAATTATGACCATATAATTAATATTAAAACATAAATGATAACAACTGATTGTCTTACCACAAACAAAATTAAATTTTCTTTAAATTTAAATTAAAAGCAATTAAATTTAATTACATTATTATCTTTTTATATCTTTGTGTAACTATAAATAGAGATAAATCATTTTTTATTTAATTTATCTTTAATAGCAAAAACAAATCAGTTCATTATAGTTTAATTAGGCAAAATTATAAATATAAAAATTGCATATTTTTAATATGAGTTATTCCATGTCAAACCGAATGATTTGTTACACTACGAGTTTTGTTTGCTTTGAAACTTGTCAGATGTAGGGGAAGGTGGGTTAATTTGGGAACAGTGTTTTTCAAGTTTAATTAGGCAAAATTATAAAAATAAATATGACATATTTTTAATATGAGTTATTTCATGTCAAACCGAATGATTTTTTACACTAGGATTTCTGTTTTCTTTTAAATTTGGCTGACGTTGGGGAAGGTGGGGTAATTTGGGAACAGTGTTTTTCAAGTTTAATTAGGAAAAATTATAAAAATAAAAATTACATATTTTTCATACGAGTTATTCCATGTCAAACCGAATGATTTTTTACACTACGATTTTTGTTTGCTTTGAAATTTGGCAGACGTAGGGGAGGTGGGTTAATTTGGGAAGAGTGTTTTTCAAGTTTAATTAGGCAAAATTATAAAAATTAATATGAAATATTTTTCATATGAGTTATTCCATGTCAAACGAATGATTTTTTACACTACGATTTTTGTTTGCTTTTAAATTTGGTAGGGGAATTTGGGGGTAATTTGGGACTATTGTTTTTAAGCTTGCGGAAAGTACGTGCCTGTATTTTGTTTAGTATTTTGAAAGAGCCATTCCAAAGAGTAGTTAAATGAACACAACTAAATTATGAGTTAGTTGGATTTTTTAGGCGATTTTTGAATGAGGAAAAGGAAGGGTAATTTGGGACGTTGTGGGGTAATTAAGGACTAAATAAAATACATACCAAAATTTGAAAAAAACAATAATATTAACGGTAATTCATGGTTATTAGATTGCAATTGACGAGATAAATGAAATAAATAAAAAGTATCAGAAAGAAATAAAACTACCAAATAAGATTAAATATGATTAACATAAAAAAAGTTCTTAATATTAGTCTGAATATTCTGTGTTTTAATGAAAAGCTGGCTGCTATTTTAGCACATTGTAAGTGTTGCATGTGTTTCAATTTCACGGATATTTCATTGAAAAAAGCTTATATTCAAAGATATTGGACAAGATGATATCAGCCGTGGTTTTTGAATGGGTGGTTTAGTACCATAATGTTTCTTAGTGGAAAACTTTGAAGCGCAGTTCATTCTTTAAGTTCGTTATACTGTATGGCTTTTAATAACCATACTCCAGAATGGGCTTAGTTACATTTTTGCTGTACTTCAGCGATGTAATGTCCAAATATATGCTTAAATTACATGTCTCAATTTATCCCACCCACACATTCCAAATTACCCCTTTATGACCAAAGTAACAAAAACCGCCATAATTATTGCAACGTTTAAATACCAATACGTCACGTATGTAACATATATAACGTAAAAATATTTTTTTTATATTTACCTGATTAGAAATGTACAAAAAATAGAACGCCAGTAAAAGCTTTTTATTATAATTTTTTTTTTTTTTTATTATTTTTTTTTAAGTAATAAAAAAATACGCTTGCTAAAATATGGATTGCTCAAATTGATAAGAACTTCCCAGCAAAATTTTTATAACAGTTTACCTTTGAACCTATTCTAGAACACCTTCTTTTACTACCGGTTACATGGAACCAGTTCTAGAACAGGTTACTGGGAGTCGAAATATCAGGTGTCACTGCCCCAGAACCAGTTCTAGAACCGGTTCTAAAGCAACCTGTTCTTGTTTGGAAGTAAAAAACCTATTGCAATAATACAAACTCTAAAGATTACCTTTACACCAATTCTATAACAACTTCTTCTACCACCGGTCACATGGAACCGGTTCTAGACAGGTTCCTGGGAGTCGAAATTTAAGGTGTCACTGTCCCAGAACCAGTTATATAAATGGTTCTAGAACCGGCTCTAAAGCAACCTGATCTTGTTTGGAATAAAAAAACCTTTTGCAAATAGGACAAACTCCATATAAAAGAACAGCTGCAGAACAGAAATTAGAACCTGTTATAATACAGTATAAGCTGTCCTGGAACCAGTTATTTGGATTTTACTATTTTACTGGGTTACTAAGAAACAAGACACAAGAAGTCGAAACTCTTAAAATGTATTCGTATGGGAAAAACATGCAAAGTCCTAAATTACCTCACCTTCCCCTATTATTATTTGAGAAATATTTGACACGAATTTTAAGAAAAAAAATTTTTTTAAAGGAGTAAACAATTTGTATTTTTGGAAATTTAAAAAACATGAAAAATTTTCCGACATGTTGCTGTTTAAATTGGAGTATGTCAAAAACTATTAAGCCGATTTAATGGTTAATGACTCTTAATTTAATGGCCTTGTGCTGTACTTCTTCTTAATTTATTTAATAAATTTAATTAACAATTTAAACATAGATATATCGGAATATTTTTTACGTTTTTTTGTACTTCTAAACACAAATAACTCCTTTATTTTTGTTTTTCCCCAAAGATATATGTCAAATATTTATGAAATGAGAATACATCTGCCAAATTTCAAGCAATAATCGTGAGGTAAAAATCGTTTGGTTTGACATGGAATGACTCAAATGCTTGATTCTTGTAAATTTGTTATGTTCACATAAATATTATTTATTATATGCAGTCGTTTTGTGTATATGTTTATAACTAATTTGTATGTTGTGGCTGTAAATAATAAATCTGTTTTTAATAGAATTTTATTATAATTTTAAGTATATTATAGTTAAAATGTATTCCCTTTACCCATTTGTTTTAATTTTTTTATAAGACACTTTGTAAACAAAAGAGCATAAACGTATTGTTTAAGGGTCTATAAAATAAATGTTTTCAAAATTAATCCCAAAGTGTACATTATTTTGCATTAGGGTAATAAAAATAATAACAAGTTTAATTAAAATACTTTGAAAACAAAATATTTTTTTTGTGAACTTTAATGCAATCAAGTAATTTAAATATTCTAAGCTGAGATAATTTTCAAGCAAACAAATTATAAATTATTACTGTTTTAAACTAGCAAACGTTCAAAAAAATGTTCAGCCTCCAGAATATTTTAACTAAAAAGATTTATAAATTGTATATAATATTTCAATGATTATTTAAGATTTCCGATTTTTTAAAATTTAACAAAAAAAAAAAATAATTAATTATCATGTAAATAATAATTAATTATTAATTGTGGCTCAACTCGTTAAGAGGTGATATTACGATGCATAGCTTGATGCTAAGGCAGTGAGTTCAAATACCAGTACGACACCAAAAAATAAAAAGTTTTTCATATAGAGCAGATTAACAATATAAAAATACTTTGTTCAATTGACACATAAATTAACCACTGACGAGTCCCAGGAGGGGGACGAAACTGCGGCACTTTGGTGTATCCCTTGTGTCCGAAAAATTTTTCAATAAAAATGTTTTCTTCTTCATCTTCCTGTAAAGAGACTTACTAAAGTAATATTCTACAGTAATTAATTAAAAATTAATTACGATTGTCATTATCTGACGGTTTGCAAAACACTTTCTAACATGAAATTTGAAGAAACTTGCTTAACGGCGACTCAATCTCTAACGTACACTTGGTATCCAACTATTGTATGTGAATAAAGCACATCAAAAAACGTGATAATTACTTGTGAAAAGAGGATAGCATTAAGAAGAAGAAGCATTCTAGTTGAGAAATGAATGTGCATTGGTATTAGTTAATTCGGTCTCTTCTGATCGAAACAATACTTGTGTGTACGTAGTGTGACAAAAACTCCACTTTAGCCACAGCCATCGCTGTGTCGACCGTGGCTCAACTCGTTAAGAGGTGAGATTACGATGCATAGCTTGATGCTAAGGCAGTGAGTTCAAATACCAGTACGACAACAAAAATAAAAAGTTTTTTATATAGAGCAGATTAACAATATAAAAATACTTTGTTCAATTGACACATAAATTAACCACTGACGAGTCCCAGGAGGGGGACGAAACTGCGGCAGTCTGGTTGTATCCCTTGTGTCCGTAAAATTTTTCAATAAGACTGTTTTCTTCTTCATCTTCCTGTAAAGAGACTAACTAAAGTAATATTCTACAGTAATTAATTAAAATTAATTACGATTGTCATTATCTGACGGTTGCAAAACAACTTTCTAACATAAAAAATCGTTGTTAATTGAGGGTAAATGATTTCCACATCCCTCGCTTTACTTCAGAAATAAAGAAATAGTTCAAATTTATATTGTGTAAAACAAGTATTGTGTAAATTGAGTAATTGCTTTTTTACGAAAACAATTTTCAACAAAGCACTTTTAAGCAAATGTTTCTTGAACTATGTATTTAGACAATTATTTGAGAAGAATTGTTGGAATATCCGAATAACGATTATTTGATTTTTCTCTTTTAAGTTTTAGATATACATATTGACTGGCAGCAGTACGAAATATTTTAAACGCACTAATTGCTAAAGAATACCTCATATTTGTATGAGCTAATAAAAAACTTTTATTTATAAAAATACACTAATGAATCTTTTGTTTAAAACCCCTTTGTTGTCCTAACTAAAATATACAGAAATGTACATGTTACTTAGGGCATCCCTAAAAAAACAATTGTCAATTTGAGATTTTAATTTAGAATTTATAAGACGACAAATTAAAAAAATACTAGAAACTTACAAGAGTTTTTTAATTTAGTCTATAACTTTCAAGTCCAAACCAATAAAAATAATCCCACTGAATTTGGAAGATGTATTCACCCAAAGAAGAAAATGGATCTTGTTTTCCATGTTTACAGTGAATTTGTAAACATGAAAAAAATTGGTCCACTTTATGTACTTTAATAGTTTAATTTGAATTGACCGAACTTACTCGTTTGCCACAACCTCAATAATTCGGTTTGCAGGAACCGAACTGATTAGGCTACCATAATATCAAAAATTCGGTTAAGGTAACCTAATTTTATGTCAATTAATTGCCACTGCCGATTTATTTATGAAAAGAGGTTGCCTCAACTTAATATTTATATCACTTCGGTGAAAATTTAAGAAACAAATATTTTGCAATAAAAAAAAATTTTTTATTTTGTTATTGTTATACACTTTTATAAAAAAAAACATATAATTAACAATAAAAAAAAATGCTACAAAATTCATGACCATATTTCAAATATCTTAAAACCAGTTAGAAACACTTTTCTACGTATTAGACTCTTTACAAAAAGTGGGTATTTTCAATTTCTACTAAAGAAGCCATTTTTTAAAATGCTCATTTTTCAAAAAAGTACATTTCTCTAAGGAAGTACATTTCTTCAAAAGTAATATTTTAAATATTGCACAAAAAATGGGAATTATTTCATTAACCCTAGTCGGACGGAACGGAATTTTATAACGTTAAAAGGCGGTACAGGTACATTTGTACCTACATAGAATTTTTCACTATAAATTAGTCTTTTCACGGTTAATTAGTTAAAATCATTGTACACAAAAATTCTTAATTACTGAAAATACAAATAATTCTCTAAAATAAAGTCTTTACTTTAATAATTAAATTTTTTTAAAGCACACATTTTAGAAATACTTTTCATTTTGAATTTAGTAACGTCAACTTCTAAATATTTTTAAAACGGGGGAATACTACAATAAACCTGTGACACAATGAGGTTGTGTTTTGTTTTGTTCTAAAAAGGGGAATACCCTAAAAGTCTTCAGTCGTTGCAAAAACACACAAACAAACATATGCGCTGAAACGGGTGGATTTAATAAGCACTTAATTTACAAAAATATTTAAAATTGTGATTAATTTACTAAGCCATTTCATAAAATTGTGATATATTCACTAATTCATTATGAGTGGTATCGAAACTAATGCTAGTACAAGTCGTCATAGTGTTTGTAAGGTAAGTACGATTTCATTAAAAATTTCCTTAAGTATTACGTAATGTAAATAATTTTGTAACTAGACTTACTTCCGATGAAAGTAAGGCAAATTATTGAATATTCAAGAAGATGAAGAAATTTTTGTTGAGTCTGATGATGAGAACTATTTGCCACAAATTGGTGATACATTTGATGAAGATTCAGACAACGAAATTGTTATAGAGTGCGAAAAAGAATATGACTCAGATGATAGTACTACAGATGAGCAAAATGAAGACAGTATTTCGACTGGAAAATGGTGCAGTGAACCTTTACCAAGTTCGCAAACCAAATCTCGCAACATTTTACGCCATGTCGCGACCACCTCAAGATGATGCTGAGATGTATTCGATTTGATAATGAGAAACACACGATTAGAGCGTACAAAAAACAGACAAAGCTGCACCAATCCGGGACATCTGGACTATGATGAATACAAATTTAGAGAAATCATACAAGCCATATCAATGCCTCCCATCGACGAGCAACTGTTTCCATTCCGGATAAGTAGGCATTAAGATTTTTTGGGCTTGTGACTCAATGAATGCTTACCCACTACACTACTGTCCCCGACAAAAGAATATTGGAGCAAGAACTGTACTTGACCTAGCTGAATTGTATAAAGGATCTGGAAGAAACGTAGTGACAGATAATTTTTTTACGTCCTTAGAATTAGCTAAGAAATTAATTCTTGGAATATGACATTAGTTGGTACAGTAAGAAAAAATAAGAAGTTCCTGCCAAGCAATATGCAGCCTACAAAGGACCGGCCTATTTATTCAACCAACTTTGTCTACAACAGTGATGCCACAATATGTTCATATGTACAAAAAAGAACAAAGCAGTCGTTCTACTATCAACTATGCATACGACAGGCGAAGTTGAAAACACCACTATTAGCCAAGCCAGAAATTATCAAAGTACAACAACAAAACTAAAGGTGGAGTTGATGTAATGTATATAAATGTTGTGTGAGTATACAGTGAAGCGACGAACATTACGCTGGCCTTTTGCGCTATTTTATAATATGATTGACCGGTCGCCTGATTTAGCGTCTTACATAATAAGTAGAGAGACAAAAGATTCAGCGTAGAAAGTTTTTGAAAGCTCTTTCCAAGCAGCTATGTATGCCATCAGTCGAAGAACGTAGCAGACGACAAATTAATTGTATGTAAATATTTTGTACGAGGTGCTATAGGAAATGGTATTGGGACAGCCAATTGCGGGTAGCGCCCAAATCTGTAAGCTGGTTCCAAGTTTATGTGCACTTCGAATACTAAGTAGGTAGTCAAAGACCACTGCAATGTATTTGAAAACAAATGAAATTTCATTTAATGAAAGTACGATTTACATTACAGTAAATTCAACTAACATTGTCATTTGTTTTTTAATGTTAAAAAGTGACAAACAGTTTGTAGTAAAATGAACCTCATTGTAGTTAAAAAATAAACAAACATTTATTTTTTTAAATAAAATAAAAACGACTGTTAAAAAATTAATGTAAAATCATAAAAACGTCATTTGATGTGGTTTGTTTTTTTTTTAAAGACCTACAAGGTTAGTAAAAATTTTACTTGTTCTACAAATGACTGACATTTACTTTAAAATAAATAATCGGTATTACAACCC
>CM037854.1:110893283-110909497 GCA_021234595.1 Delia radicum | reverse complement strand
TTTTATGCATTTGAATCCTACACTAATTTAACTATGATTTGAGTAAAACTATGTCGGGAAATGTGCAAATGTATTTTGGAACACCCCTTCGGTGTTCCAAAATAGCTTAGAGCACAAAGATCATCAAGTCCTGTAGCATAAGCAACGCTAACCCAAGTGATATGAACAACACTGAATATGAAAAATCTTTAACGCCCTAAAAATTACTAAATTTAAGCGGCGATAAAAAGCGAACAGCAAAGAATTTGTTTGTTATACTAATAAGGTGATTAGCAGTGTTGCCACCAAGGAAACAATAAATTATATAGCCGTCGGGCTAAAATTATCCAAAACCATATGAAATTACACAAACAAATTAAAACTTCTTTTTGTATAATTAAATGATATTTTTATCTTAAAATTCAAACACATTAAGACCTTTCCTGCCTTAACAAAATTTCCATCTGATTAAAGCCCTAAACGTAAAAATAACTATTAATCCAATTTTTTCAGTCATTAAAAAATTACAGTAATAAAATTTAAATTTTAAATGGAAAAAAATATATATACGCGGAAAAAAAAAACTTGGGTTTAAAAACACAAATAAAAATATAAAGAAACGTTTTGATTCTTGTTCAGTGGGTTTAATGTTAATAAATTCATGTAATTTACCAAAAACTGGCACTATATTGCAAATGTTTCACAAAAACTAAATTTATAAATACTGACTAATCATTAGTAAGCTCTGGTATAGAATAAACCAATTAAAAGCCCAAAATTTACAAAAATTAAGAAAATTATGTTACACAGTAGTTACGTAAAAATGGCATTATTCAAAAAAATTCCAACGAATTTGTAATCAGTTCCGGTTTTAGAATAATTATTAAAAAAGTGGCAACACTGCAGTTTCATGTAAATTGTAAGGCGTGCAGTTAAAAAAGCTATATTTTCATCAATTTGCCTTCTGGAACGACTCACACACAAAATTTAAATTTATAGAATATTATCCCCCTCTACGATTTATATTCTCTCATAGTTTCAACTTTTGTTGCAATTATTTCCATTATATGGCGCTATAACGCAAAACAAATTACAAAAATTTCTTAATGAAAATGTCAAAAAAATATATTGCTCGACTTTAATGACCTAAAACAGAAAGACCTCAAACTTAAGCTAATTAAAATAAATATACTGTGCGCCCCGGTAGGCTAGTTGGTAGCGTGCTGACTTATCAGTGCGGGGGTCGTGGGTTCGATTCCCACCTGAGGCACTGGTCTGTTTTCGCTACAACGCGCCGAAGGTCATAGTAGCTAGTGTTCGGTTAGGGTAATTGTGTATAATTTGTAATTATATGATTATTAATAATAAAAAATAAAAAATAAATAAAATAAATATTTCTTTAATACTATCTGTATTCTTTAATTTTAATATGATTACTCTCTAAATTATGTATGCAGATGCTACTTGAAACAAAAAAAAAAACTTTTCTAAACTATAAACATATTTGATACATGCAGACTTGTGAGATATATACTTTTAATATTAAATATTAAATATCCAACCAAAAACCTATAAATCATATGAAAGCGTCAAAAAGGTGTGCTAGCAGTATAACATTAATCTTATTGCAGCAAAAATGTGTTGTGAGCTTTTTTTGTTTGAACATGTAAAATGAAAAATCTTTATAGGTATAAGATGAAAAAATATAGAATAAACATAAAATTAAGTATAAAAGCAAAAGGTTTGAATATGTTAATAAAAATATATAAAGAATGGTTCACTTGTAATTTGTACGATCTTGAGGCTTACTTCAGCTGCACAAATGTAGAAAATTTTACAATAATGACAATGTTATAAAAAATTTTATAATTTAAACACTGAAATATTAAAATTTTAAAACAAAAAAGTAAATTCAAGGATCTTTTGTCATAAATTAATAAGTCAGTTTGCAGTAATCTGCAATCTTTGTCTTAAATGTTCCAAGAAAGTTCGGCGCCGAGAACTAAAACATGTAAGGAGCCAACAGTAGATAAAAATCTGATTGCTCTAGCACATGAAGGCGGTTTTATTAATATCGTTGCACTGTTTTTTGTTTAAATAAATATTAACAAAAAGCTACTGATCTTAAAGCCTATTAGTCTTGCTAATATCATTTTATAACAAGGTCGTTTCAAAAGCAACTTTGACAGTCATCAGCTCGTTTCCTTTCGATTTGCATGAAACTTGTAATAAGCACCCTGGTTTTTTAAACTTTTGCAGTAGCTACAAATGAAGAAAATAATTAGTGTAAAGAGTTCAAACATATTTATTTGAATCTAAATTGTAAAATTTGATAACTATTTTCGATAAAATAAAATTGTGCAATTGTCTGCATAAAGTTCATGTTTTAAACTGCAAAACGATATTTCTATATTTATAGTAATTTTTTTAATACAAGTTTGATAAAAACATAATTTTTATTTTTAATAAAAATTATGTTTTTTTCGACCTTTAACTGTGCAATGAAAATGAAAATTATTCAAGTTCGAGTCCATACTCTATATTTCTTTATTAGGATATTGTCCTAACAAATAATCTATAGAGTTTTTGTTTTCATGGGATTATTACCGCTTTCAAAACGTGTTCTGATGATGGGAACCTAGAAAATTCCCGGAATAGATCTATCAACACATTCCTGAAAGGGTCAAATAATAAATTTGAAAACAAAAAACTCTATAGATTATTTGTTAGGACAATATCCCAATAAAGAAATATAGAGTATGGCCTCGAACTTGAATTTTTTTATATTCTGTATATAAACAAACCAACTTCTTGGTGAAGTTTTTAGTAATCGATTCATGAATAAAAACTTTTAAAATTAAAAAAAGAAAAGTGCTACAAAAATAGAAAAATATTGACGGAATATATTGTGATACCTTTAAGTGAGAAAATAACATGGATTTGCTAAAATCTTTATGTTTCTAAAATTGTATTTCTTTTTGCTAGTACATTGGATTATAGAAGCTATATTTTATAAAGAAAATAATATAATTTTGAATATTTCGTTTGTTTTAAAATTTGTATCACAAATGTTGCTAATTTGTAGTTCCTGCAATAAAAATTCATTGCTTCATAATATTTTTGGAAAACTAATAAATCAAATTGCGTTTTTTTGATTAAAGAAAAATATGATAATTGTGAAAGGCGTGGTAGAGAAAAATTAGTGTCTTTTCTAAAAATCATAACTACATTGCAAATTTTCAATTCTCTGAATCAGACTGCCCAGTTTCTGGTATTGAACCTTCGTCAGTGACCCTGTTTTTTGAATTTGAATAATGTAATATTTGTTATGTTTTGTTTTTGTTCGATTGCGTCTATATGAAACTAGTTTTATTCAATACACGGTGTTTTTGTTCTTGCATACATAATCTTAGAAGTACAACTCCAACAACAAACAGTTCTATTTTTAGAAGCTTACCTCATTCTAATGTACACTGTTTTCAATATGTTGTAAGTGGTCTATGATATATTCTTTGTATATTCGATACATGACGCTTATGATTAATTTTCTAATTGTAGTGCATTTACCCATAGTGATTTCTGAAAAATGTATATTCATTAACTCATTGCAGCTAATTCCCTCTGTTCAAGATACTTTACATATCTTGAAGATTTATTTTTAAAAATATTGTGTTAAAATTTCAAGTCGATTGCAGCAAAATTAACGAAGTTACGAGTATTTTTATGTCAAGTATGTCAGTGTAGAGTATAAATTTTAGTGTAGCAGTAAATATTCTATCGAGCAGACGTACACGTGCGTTAATATACCTCTGTCATCGTTGAAATTGCAGCTTATGTGGCAGCCAAGTGTCTTCAATGAAGTTTTTTTTGCTTTACTAACCTTCATGCAAGACATGAGAATCAATAGTGGGGCAAGTGCTCATGACTGGGCGCGATCAACTGACTCCATACGTATAAGCAAAGCAGAGCAGGAAGCTGAGAGACAAACTAAAGAAGGCAGAATTCGTCGTAGATAGGAGCAAAAATGTGCTTTAGACATCATGGATGATAGCAACATCCTTTATGGACTTGGCATTGATGATTCAGTCTGAGGTAAGCCGATAAAATTTGCTTACAAACGTTTAATACAGGTTTTTTAGTGTTCAAAACTTTAAAGCGTTTTCCGACAACTCACGTTTTCAAAGTCGGTGCCCCTCATAACTTCAAAACTACTGCACCGATCCTTTTTAAATTTTGAACACTATTTCTGTACATAATTTACGAGATAACGCTGGAGAGTTTTTTTCAAATTGTGTAATAGTTTTTATTTTACAATAACAAATTAGCCGATTTTTTTCACTAAAAATCGCGTTTTTTCCCTTTAAAGTGTTCCAAAAAAAGTGAAAAATTAAAAGTTCGAAAAACTCTTCCAGTGTTACCTGGGGAAAACTATTATCTAAAGAATGAACTTTGATTTCAGATGACCCAGCACCAAGTTATGAGGGGCACCACAATTCTACTTTTTTTTAGATACATCCGAATAATTGCTGCCATTGCCGTGTTTTTTAATATTTATTCTTGAAAATTTTATACGACATTCTTCAAATGTCATGCTTTAATGTCCAATTAGCTTTAATAAAGAGATTTGAACTGTGTAGTCAGAAAAATTCCCAAAAAAAATGCCTTTTTTTCTTGAGAATTAACCTTAATTATCGATTTTCCGATATTACTACGATTATATTCAATATAAAACAACACAAATTTGCAAAACTCTGAAAAACATAATCATAAAATTCATTAAAAATACAGTGATTTATGAACTCATAAAAAACAATTTATAATATTTCTATTTTTTTGTTTTATAAAATAGTAGATATATCGGAAACAATCAACATTCTAAAAACCATATTAAAACTATATTCTAAATTTGCTTTATATTTTTGAGTTATGTTGATCAATCTGCAAACAAATATAACAACAAAAATAAATCGCGAACAACAACGAATTTAAAAAATATAAACAAATAAATTTATCATAGTAATAATGAGCTTACATAAGCCATGTTTCATGCAAATCGAAAGGTGAAAGTTGAAAAAGTCTTATTTTCGTCAATATGCCTTCTGGAATGACTCAATTTAAAAATTTGTTTTATTAAAAAATGTATAATTCTTTACGGCAATTTTCAAATATTTGCCTTCATCTTAATATAACGATAAACATTGGATTCGATGAATACAATATTACTGTGCAATATTTAAATGTTACTGTAACATTTCTGTAAACACATAATACTTACTATAAGTGAACCATTTCCTAGTAACTGGTACTTTAATAATGATAAGATTTTGGCAGCAAATATTTTTCTTTGTATGGTCTCAGCTGCTTATATCACAATAATAATAGCAAAAAAATCTACTATGGATTTTATACTTAAATTATTTATATAATAAATATGTGCAAATGTTTACTTTTAACAATTGTACTTTTTACTTAATATTAGATATATATTACAGGAAAATGTAAATTTTAGAATTTGTAAATATTTATGAAAAAATTCGTTCTATTCAG
This sequence comes from Delia radicum, assembly GCA_021234595.1. NCBI lineage: Eukaryota > Metazoa > Arthropoda > Insecta > Diptera > Anthomyiidae > Delia > Delia radicum. The sequence continues at coordinate 110,903,971 of CM037854.1, read as the reverse complement.
TAGCTCAAAGTTGTATGTCCTTAATGGAAATATTAAGAATCATGTATTTTAAAATAATACTAAGCGACAAATTTAAGTTTTTGGAATGACTTTTTTTGCAATATATCATATTTATATAATCTTGGTACGCTGTTCACAAATAAGGAAGAAATTATACTCTCAGGGAACTTCTGCTTTAAAAATATGTAGTTGTTTGGGTTGTAATACAGTTTCTTTATTTTTAATGTAAATGTCAGTCATTTGTAGAACAAATTAAATTTTTTACTAACTTTGTAGTTCATTTAAAAAAAACAACCCACATCAAATGACTGTTCTATGATTTTACATTCATTTTTTACAGTTGTTTTTTGTTATTTAAAAAAAAAAAAAAAAAAAAAAATGTTTGTTTATTTTTTACTACCATGTGGTTAATTTTTGCTACAATTGTTATTCATTTTTGAACATTAAAAAACAAATGACAATGTTAGTTGAATTTACTGCAATGTAAGACGTCTTTCTTTAAATGAAATTTCATTTGTTTTCAACTACATTTGCCTACATAGTATTCTAAGTGTACTGTTAGTTTTTCAAGATATTTCAACTTTTTTTATTTTCATTGAACACCCTGTGTATTTTTTATAAATTTTGTACAGAATGAAGCTTGAAATTTAAGCAATTTTTTTAGTTTTGAAATCTGCGGAATATAAACAACTGGAATATAAACATTCGCAACAAATATTTTGTATTAAAATTGCAAAATCGTCGACTATTCTTTAAATATTTGCCAAAGAAACCGAAATTTTGACAATTAATGAATAAAGATAATATTTTTGGAAAGCACACCAATTATAAAATACCGCAAATATCCTTGAACATTAAAATAACAGCCAGCTTAATTTTTTACAAAAATTCTTTAGCGAAATTATTTAATTTTTTAATTTTTAGAATCTTGCGTGATTTTGCTAAAAAACTGTTGGCAACCCAGCACAGAACTCTAGCAAAAAAAACTTTCACAGAACTGAAGTAAAAAAAAAACTGACACCTATACAACGGGTGAGAGTGACAGAACTGACGAAAAAGAAACTGTCAGAGAACTAATGAATACAATGTTTAGAGAGAATTATCCTAAAGAATTTGTAACAGAAACGGATTTTAGTAATTTATTCACTGACAGCAATAAACTGAGAATAATCGTAGTATACATTTTATGCCATAGGCATTTCAAGTAGCTGATACTGAAGACTAATATTTGTGTATAAGAATTAAATTTCTTCATGTATTTTTGGGATAAATTCGTACAAATAAAATCCACAGTCAGTGGACTGTTGTGTAGGTGACATTTAATAGCGAGTATAATTTTAACAGATTTGTTCACTCAAACTGTATATATATATATATGTCCTTTATTTATCTAAATATAAATAGAATTACATTTCTGAACACCATAAATACTTAAATAAAGTTCAGTGTGAACATAGGGCGTCAACAAATTTTCTCCATCTGATTCTATCTCTGGCAATTGTTTTTGTTGATTCCAGGATACTCGAGCAAGTAAACATTCTTGTTTAAGGCAACGAACCCAGGTGTTACGGGGCCTACCTTGGCGGCGTTGTCCTTGGGGGTTCCAGTCGAGGGCTGTTCTTGCAATTTCTGTTGTGGTCTTCGCAATATGTGGCCTATCCACGTCCACTTCCGTTTACGAATATCAATGTGTGCTGGCAAGGAGTTTGCTCTTTGGAGCAGAGCTTCATTTGAAATACGATCTGGCCAGTGGATGTTAAAGATCTGTCTTAGACATTTGTTGATGAAAGTTTGAATTTTCTAGTGGTAGCTTGCGTTAAGCTCCATGTGGTGCAGCCGTAAAGTAATACTGACTTCACACTGCAGTTAAAAATGCGGATTTTGGTTTTCCGAGAAATATTATTTCTTCGCCAAATTTTAGATAAGGAAAAGAAGGCTACTCGAGCTTTATTAATGCGATCGGTAACGTCAGCATTTGAACCACCATCCTTAGTTATCTTGCTACCAAGATAACAAAAAGCATCCACATCTTCAATACGTTGATCATTTATTATTAATGGGGTAACGATATCTGTACCTATGCGCATAAGTTTTGTTTTACTTATACTAATTTTTAAACCAACTTTTTTGGCGTTTTCAGACAGACTTGTGAGTTTAGCTTCTATATCCGAGAAGCGATGGGCCAGTAGACATATGTCATCGGCATAGTCTATGTCATGTAGAAAATCAGACAATGTCCAACGAATGCCGAAAGGAGCATCTCTGTTGGTTTGTTCCAATACGCAATCGAGCAGTAGCAAAAACAACGTTGGAGACAGGACACAGCCTTGACGCACACCTGTGCCGGAACAAACGACCGACTCTCATTCCCATTGAAACGTACCCTACATTGAGCGTCCCTATATAGCTCACGTATCATGTTTACTATTTTATCAGGAATTCCCTTGTAGGTTAATGCAGACCACATAGAATTCGGGATATAGTGTCGAATGCACGTTCAAATCGACGAAAAGTAAATAAAGAGGGGTGTTATACTCAGCGGACTGTTCAATTATAATGCGCAAGGTTATTAAGGTGGTCAGCACACGAACGACCTTGTCTAAAACCAGCCTGCTCACCACGCAATATCTGATCCCAATAGGGGAGATTCTATGAAGAATGAGGGTGCCATTACTTTACCAATGGCGTTTAGAATGGTTATACCGCGCCAATTTTTGCATTGCGTTAAATCCCCTTTCTTGGGTAGTGTGACCCACTATACCTTCCTTCCATTCATCTGGTATATAGTCCGTTGCCCATGCTTCTTGAATGATAGGAGTGAGAAACTGCGCTAAAGACCTAGCTCCATATTTTAAAAGTTCAGCAGGAATGTTGTCCGTGCCAGATGCTTTGTTGTTTTTCATGCTATTTAAAGCATATTCAACTTCTGAGCATGACGGTGCCTCTGTAGATATGTCCCTTCTTGGGTTACGACGAGTTGTAAGAAAAAGAGTATCATCTTCCTGGTGATCATTGTGGTTTGTTGAAGCTTGCAAGGAAAAGAAATCGCGCCATCGCTCAAGTTGTTGTTCGGGTGATGTTAATTCAGTTCCATCGGCTGCTTTTAAAATCGTGGTACCTCAATATTATTTCCACTCAGTTTGTTTTATGGCCGAATACACACCACGCAAGTTGCAAGTTGCCTCAAACTGTAGAGTCTACTAAAATGATTTTCAAACTCATTATTGAGTTAAATTTTAAAATTTTCCTTAGCTACAGATAATCTAGGTATAAATGTTCTCTCATAATTTAGTAATAATCGCTTAAAAAAAAATCTCGTGTAAGCCAAAGGTCGGCGTGAATGTGTTGCAAAACATTCTCTTCATTTTAATACTAAAAGCAGCAAAAAAAAACAAATATGCTATTGTGCTTAAAAATGCAAACTGTTTTCATAGTTAACTATAATTGTTACGATATTTTCAAAATATAACAGATTTTTTATTATCGGATCAAAAAACATTTGTTGTTGTACAAAACATGTTTTGCGAATGCTTCACAAGATATTCTTACATTCTTTGGTGTAAACCGAGGATCATGTGCACCCATTAAAAAGTTTTGAATGTAAATACAATACCCTTGTACTCTTAATAGCAGTGTAAATTGTCCTGAAAACCATTCAACTATCATCATCTACCATTTTACATGCATACATAAATATATTCCAAAAAAAAAACAACTCATATTTTCAATTTGATTTCAACATTCTCGTATCGCATAAAAACCAATAAAAACAATTGAAAACAAAATTCGTTCATAGTTTACGGTTCAATATTCAAATGTATGCCAATGATACGAATACTACCGGATATGTTCCACTTATGAAAGCATACAAATTTGTTATTCTATACAACTGTTAGCTATTGTAATAAAAACGTACGATATGAAAAAATATATTTACTTTGCATACATGTGTAGGTATATGCAAATCATTACATTCATAGGCAATTTTGCACATGAGTCATTCCATGTCAAACCGAACGATTTCTTACATCACGATTTTTATTTGCCTTCAAATATGGCAGACGTATTCTTATTTTAAAAATATTTGACAAGTATTTTTGGAAAAAGATATTTGTTTAAGAGTTATTTGTGTTAAAAAAAAAAAAAAACTTGAAAGATTTTCCGACATGCCGATATAGAAATTGATGAATTTTAAGAACTAGTAAGCCGATTTTAAATAGTTGGCGGCTTCTTTCATTGGTCTTGTATTCTATTTACTAAATATATTTAAAGATCTATCTAGCCACTTTCTTAAATTGATAGTAAAACGATTTTAATAGTTCGTGGCTTAGTTTGAAGTCCTTGAACTACTTTTACTTACTTTTTCTAATTGAATTTAAAGATCTAAGTTGACCCTTTTAAAGTTTAATTTCGTAGTTTTTAGCTTTCTTTTGTACCACTCTCGACTCCACCTAAAAATTAAAGCAATGTATAATAGTGTGTATCAAAATATTTTTGCTTTTCGATTTTCATGAGTGCCCAAGCTTAATTTGAATGCATATATTGTAAAGTATTTCTGAAATTTTTTCAAATTATTCGGAAGAGGTTTAGAGGTCGCACAAGCTGATTTTTTCCCAATAATCGGAGATGTTGGAAGTTTTTTTTTGTATTTTATTTAAAACTTAGTCAATAAACCAAATTTTATTTGCTTCTAAGTCAATATATAATGAAAATTGTCCAAATTTCATTTTAATGTTCGTGAGTAGATGTGAGTGAGTTTGAGGCGAAATTCACTCACTTACCCATTTGTACCTTAAATTGATTTTTTCGACTTTAGTACTTATTTTGTCGTTCAAATATCAAAATGGCTAGTTTGCAAAACGCCAAAAATACCATAATAATAATATTTTTCACTCTTAGTTTAGTTTTTCACTCAAGATAACAAATATCCAAAAATTATTAGTCAGAGAAACACGAAAAACTACCACAATTCAAAGTTTACAAGCGAATCCGTTGTCGAAGATCTTAAAATAATATTACACTTAGAATACTATGGTATGCAAAGGCCATATATGAAATTTGATTTGAAAAAAGACGATTTACATTTAAGTAATTCAACTAACCGTGTCATTTGCTTTTTACTGTTAAAAATGTATATACAATTGTAGTAAAAATTAACCACATATGCAGCAAAAATAAACAAACAGTTATTTGTTTTACTTTTTAAAGAAAAAAAAAAACTACAACATAAAATGAAAATAAATCATAATACAATAATTTGATGTGGTTTGTTTTTGAAATGAACTACATTGTAGTCAAAACTGAAATTTCTTCTTACCAATGACTGTTTTTTTACTTAAAATTAAAGGATACCATTACAACTAAAACAAATACAAAATATTTAAATCAGAGTTATTGAGTGAAGTTTTATACAATGGGTACAAGTTTAAAAAGTGTATAACTCCGGAACAGTAACAGCCAATTCAAGTTTTTTTTTACATATATATTTAGAATTAATTAACTTTTAAACTATTGCTCCGAGAAAACACGAAAAAACGACATAATTCGAAGTTTTTAAAGCAAATCAATTGGCTAAGAGCTTATCATAATTATTAGTTTTATACAAGCTTAAAAGGGTATAACTACTCTGGAACAGTAAGAGAAAATTCAGTATTCACCGAAACTTACTGTTATTAAGCCATAATAATAAAGCTAGGACATTTTTCTTTTAAAATGTTGACGCAGAAGGTAAAACAATTTTGGTTATTGACCAAGTTATAAGTATAACTCAGAAAACGTCCAGAAACCCCGATTTTTGGGAAAATTGATTTGTGCTATACATCTAAAACTCTTCCAAAAAAAATCTGAAAAATACTTTACCTTGAGCATTCAACTAACCTTGAGCAAAAACAGTAACATTATTTGCAACTACTTAATGTATAAGCGTCTACACACGGTCATTTGAAATGCAAAAAAGCGATAACGATAAAAAAATCCAAAAGCTAATTTTTGATTGATTATGATGTTACTAGACTAAATACATGACCCTACTAAATTTTAGCTTATAAGTAAACAAATAAAAATTGTATGAACAACACACTTCTTCGTACGGAAAAATAAAGTGGAACCGAACTGAAAAGTGTATTTTAATGGTATCATCTTATAAATTAAGTTAGTTGCAACGATATTTACAATAGATTCTGAATATTTTGGGTGTTGCAACTAAAATTCAGTGAATTAACCGAACTTTGTTGTGAAACTAATGTTAAGTTGTACCAACCGACAGAAATTCGAAATAACCGAATTTGAGTTTTATTAACATAATTTTAGTTGCAAATAGCAAAATTGTTCTCTGTGTGTTTGAAAAAAGTTACTAATTTTTTTGAATAACTAAAAAATAATGACGTGTGTAAGATTATTCAAGTTCCATATCATTTGTTTTTTTGTTAAACACAAAATACAAACCTATGCAATGTTTATTATTTTCTTAAAATGTGCTCATCTGTTAACTCAATGCAGATTTTATCTACTGACCAGTCCTTGAATGTTCATTTTGAGTCACCGAATTTATTCAGAGGTCCAATGTAGAAGGGACAAAAGAAGTTACCAATCTTTAATTTTTGATGGAAAAAATCAACACTTAACGCATATCGTTACATTAACTTGCTGAGAAGTAGAAAAAAATAATTTTAAGCATTGAACTAGTTCAAATCAAAAATATAATATTTTAACTAATAACATGGTTTGTGTAAAGGCTTGAATATCAACATATAATACACTGTGCTTTTAGGACTTATTAAAAACAAAAACACTTTTTGACTTGACACTTTAGAGCCATAAGTCAGTATTACCGTACTTTTGCAAATTTCAAAAACTTAACTTTTAAATTAAAAAAAAAATAAGAAACAAAAGTTTATTGAATCTGAAATGAAAATTATTCAAGTTCGAGGCCATACTATAATTCTTTATTAGGATATTGTTCTAACAAATATTCTATAGATTTCTGTTTTTCAAATTTGTTAATTGACCAGTTTTTCAGGAATGTGTTGATAGATCTATTTCGAAAAATTTTAGGTTCCCTCCATCACAACACGTTTTGAAAGAAGTTGACAATCCCATGGAAAACATCAAACATTCATATAACCTAGTTCTTTTCACTAATGAGAACTAAGTTCGAGCTCGAAGTTAAAGAGTTATCACCATTGATCAAAAAATAAATTGAAACCTTGAGCTTAGAGCTTGCACATAACGCAAGCTCTAACTTTGGTAGACAATTCACGCTTTTTTGTTTTTATTCTCCTTTTTATTTTCACACTTGTTTTGTGTAAAACAAGATGTAAAGGTGGAGTAAACAAGATCGTGCTTTGTGTTTTTTACAAGTTTGATATAATTTTTATTAAAATAAAATTATATTTTTTCGACCTTTAATTGTGCATTAAAATGAAAATTATTCAAGTTCGAGGCCATACTATATTTCTTTATAAGGATATTGTTCTAACCAATAATATATAGAGTTTTTGTTTTCAAATTTGTTTAATTGACCACTTTCAGTTGATAAGCTATATTTCGGAATTTGTTAGGTTCCCATCATCAGAACGACGTTTTGAAAGAATTGACAATCCCATGGAAAACACTCAAACATTCATATAACCTAGTTTCCCACTAAATGAGAAACTAATATGTTCGTTATGTGCAAGCTCTACCTTTGGTAAATATACAATTCACGCTTTTTGTTTTATTCTCCTTTTATTTTCACATTTGTTTTGTTTAAAAAACAAGATGTAAGGGCTGAGTAAACAAGACCGTACTTTGTCTTTTTTACAAGTTTGAAATAATTTTTGTTAAAAATACAAATAATGTTTTTTCGACCTTTAATTGTGAAATGAAAATTATTCAAGTTCGAGGCCATACTATATTTCTTTATTAGGATATTGTCCTTAAACAATAATCTATAGAGTTTTTGTTTTAAAATTTATTGATTGACCTCTTTCAGGAATGTGTTGATAGTTCTATTTCGGGAAAGTTTATTTTTTATGATAGTTTATGACAAAGAGATCAAAAAATAAACTTTTGGTTTTAATTTTTTAAAATTTGAAACTAAAATTATAAAAAAAAATTCTTTAATAGTAATAACATAGATCTTTTAATTCAACTGAAAAGAGTATAGTTTAAGGCAATTAAAATAAGCATAACATCGGTTTACCTCTTTTTTAAAATACATCAACATAAATGTCGAAATGTTGGAACATTTGTTCATGTTTCTGGAGTTTTAAATACAAATAGCTAGTGTGCAAGCTTAAAACTAAAAAAACCACGTGATCGAAAAACTGTGGTTGGTTCTGTGGACCATGAATATCTACTCATTTTGGAGGATGATATTTTAAAGTTTTTAAATAAAGCTGTGCCGCACTGGAACATATATCGAATGGACAATAAAACACGAATAGAAAATACAAATTTAAATTTTGTATATTCCTTTGTGCTAATTGGACCGACTTACTTGACGCAGAATGGTGGTAAATAATCAATTTGTATTTTTTCTATTTTCAGAATTTTTACTAAAATCAAAAAGACATAGCAAGTTATATGGTAAGTTTTTATTTATATTAGTGTTTAACATAAAAATAAAAAAAAAAAACGAAACATAAATTCTTACATTTTTCAAAAGTGCGTCACTTTAAAATCCGACCGTAATGTGCTATAGACAAGCTAATATGTTTTAGTGAACTTTAGTATCCCAGGTTCAGTTCCAATTTAGGTTTGCAAAATAGAGCACTGAACCATCATGTAGTAGTTTAAATGTTTCCTTTTAATTTATTTGATAAACTCAGTTGAATAAATATATAAATGTTCAACATAACATTTAATTATTCGCTCATATTTATTAAACTTCAGCATTAGGAAAACAGTAAAATAAATAAAGTAAACGAATAAATCATTTCGTTCATTTATTTGAAATTTATGAATTTGAACTTTTATGACAATATAAAGTTTTTATTTACTTTTTGCATCTGAAAATTATCCAGCGTTTATAGTAAAAAAAAAAGTTTTTTGTTGTAAGTCAAACCGAACAGGCTTAATATGGAATTTTATCATTATACTGTTTAAACAAATAAAAACTAAAAATTGGAATCACTTAACGCACATTCATCATTATAATAATGTAAATATTTCCAACGAGAAAAGCTGCAGTAATACGGCACATGAGCCTTATAAGCCCGGTACTACGTTACCGCCAGTTCTATATATTGTATATATTCAGAAGAAAATTAAATTATTGTTACGTACTAATTCTTTCAACCTTCTTAGTGGATTCTTCAACTTCAAGTTTCAGATTTCTACACATTTAAAATTGGGTTTAACCTTTTCTAATTATATCACGATTTACAAAAAAAATCCAATAAATCTGCCTCAGTGATGTAGGCAGACAGACGTTAACAGAGAAACTTTCCTATTTTAGTTCATGGGCGTAAAAAATATTGCAAAATCCCAATCTTATTGGCTGACTACCTAACAAATTGATCCAGTTATTTGGGCTGGGTTTAGGATATTTTCCCTTTACGTAATTTAAAACCATGCTTTTATATGAAGATTTTTAAAAAATTGCCTTTTCAATCGACCTACATCGGCTTGGGCCGGCCACTAATAGTAGACTTCTCTCACTTTTGAATTGTAGTTTCAATGGGTAAAAAGGGAATTTTTTTAGAAAAAAATCTACAAATATTATCAATGACAGTAGAAAAAGGTTATTTTATAGCAAAAAAGCGAACCAAACCTGCATTTTTGGAAAATAATTGAAAAATGCTGCAGTTTGCGACAACTCCAAAAAAAAAAATAAAAACTGCCCTACTGATAATACATTAAGCACACGCAATTAAAATTTCCTTCCCCGTTATATTCCATTTCGTTTTTTTTGGGTTAGTGTTCCAATTCCACTCGTTTCATTCCATTTTGTGGAATGGAATCTACTTGATTACAAACCAGACTCAAATTAATATCCATGCAATTTATGAAATAATTAATATTTAAAATAAGCATAAATTTGAGCGAGGACTTTCAGCGAAGTCTTAAGTTTGTTTTTAAATACCATTTTTTAGTGCTATTGAAAGCAAAATTTAATGAAATTTAAAAAAAAAACTGTTTTTCTTTATATAAAAGCTTTTATTTCTTAAAAAAAAACTTTTCTTCTTTTTGTACAAAAAACTTTTTATTATTTATTTTTTTTTTTTTTAAATATACTTTTTTGCTGTTTTTCTTTTCGAAAGAAAATATATCAAAAACTATCGATAAAAATAAAAAAAAAATGTAATTTAGAAAATAACTTTATTTAAAAAAGAATACATTTTTTTCCTAATTTAAAAATTAAAATTTTTGTTTGTAAAATCCGGTAAAAAACCTTAGAATTTCTGTTTTAAAATTTTAGAAAACTTGGATAAAACGATACGGTTTTAACTACATAAAAGAGATTACAAATGTTATTATACTAGGGCGGATCAATAAGTCTGTGACGTTTTGAATGAATTGTAGTTTTTTTGCAAAAAATAAAATTTTTTTCAACATAATCTCCGTTTAGCTTAAAACACTTAGTCCAACGATTCTCCAATTTTTCTATCCTCCCTCAAAAAAAAAAGAAGATTTTTCGAGGTCCATAAAATAGGCATTTCTTGGCCATATGGGTCGTTTTTTTTACATCCTCGTTAAACCGGTCC